>WEIT01030209.1:20650-74758 GCA_013389985.1 Dryoscopus gambensis
GGGCGGTGCGTGGAGCCCGGGCGCCGCCGCGGGAGGGCGCTGCGAGCGCGGAGAGCCGCGGTGCGTGAGGAGGGAGGCGGAGGCAGCCAGCATCTGAGGGGAACGGGGGAAATGAGAGGTAAAGGGACGCTGCACGTGTCCCAGCGCCTCTAATGCATGGGTTTGTCCGTGGAAATGCTTGCCTTAGGCACTGAGCAAGGATCTGTGCTCTGGCAAATGAAATAAATCTTAGAGCCATAGAATGGTTTGGGCTGGAAGGGACTTTAGATACCATCTGTAGGGGTGTCTCAGCCTATTCTTAGGCTGCAGCCCCGCATTGCCAGCCAAAGCCTGGCCAGACAGTGGGTGAATTTCCCCGCCTCAGCTGCATTGGTTCTGTGTTACAACTCCGCCTCCCAAACCCCCTCACTGGATTGTATCCCAGTTGTGTCCTCCCTTCTCCCTGTCCATCATTGGTTCCCCTTATGTTACCACCCCCCTTGAAAAACGGGCTGCCCGCCCATCTGACCGGCAGTCTGGTTCCTAATTCCTTCGGATAAACAGCTTCTTGAACTGAGTCCTTTCCGCCTCTTTTGTTCTTGGGACGCTTTCTGCCTGGAAATCAGGCTACCTGGCTGAGCTGCACCAAAGAGGAAAAAAGCACCTTTTCCCACCCGGCTCTGAGATTCTCTCCTATGTTTCCTCTGCTTCCTGCTGAGAGGCGAGGACGCTAGGGAGACGTAGCTGCGCTGCCTCTGCATTGTGAGCCCGACCAGGGAAAACCCAGGAAAGAGAACAACCATCTACTTAGAATTACACAATCATCAGGGCTGAAAGAGACCTTCAAGATCATTCAGTCCAAATGTCCACCCAGCTCTGCCGCTGTAACCCCTAAACCGCAAACCACATCACTCAGCTCCTCTTGAACACCTCCAGGGACAGTGACTCCACCACTTTCCTGGGCAGCCTATTCCCAACACCTGAGCACCTCAACAGTTTAAAAAAAAAATCTCATATGTAATGTGAATGTCCCCCATCTCAGCTTAAAGCCATTTCCTCTGGTCCTCTCACTGCAGGCACGGCAGAGCCTGGTCCTACCTCACTGCAGCCTCCTCCAAGTCAGGCACTTGTGCATAGCAATGAAGTCACCCCGAGTTTCCTTTTCTTGAGACCAAGAACCCCCAGCTCCCTGAGCCATTCCCCAGAAGAGTTCTCTGGAAACTCTCCAGCACCTCAATGTCCTTTTTATAGTGGAGGGCCCAAAACTGAATGCACCACTCGAGATGTGGCCTCACCAGTGCGGAGAGCAGGGGAACGATCTCTTTCCTGGTCCTGCCGGCCACACTGGTCGCAATACAGAGGATTCAAATGAGTCCTGCAAAATATAAATCATAACATTTAGCCCTTCATTGTTGATTAATACCATTATGTTGTTCTAATTATTGTGGTGGGTTTTAAAAGGTATTTTTGGGAGTATTTTCTAAAACATCTTCATAGATCAGCTTGATTCAGTATATAAACATGGATCTACTTCGGCTTCCCCAAACTAGTACTTCAGCTGGACTACAGACTGCAACTGTGCACAAGCTGTCTTGCAAAATATGTGTTTAAAATATGTAATACTTCAGTAGAACATTAATGAATGAGATTTGAACTCTTGAACGATTTTCTATTCTTTGTGTGACCAGTAGAGTGCTGTCAAATTTGCATTGCAGATTCAATATGAGTAACTCGCTTTTGAATGCTGACACAGAAAGGCTCAAGAGAGGATCCAAACAAGACTGGGGCCCATTGTACACTGCAGTACACAAACACATGGTAAAAAATATTCAGGATGCAAATACAGGCTTAGCAAATGTGAGTTATATTTTTTTTACTCTCAATATACTTAATAGGAACTCAGCATTCTGCAATATTGCAAGACATTGCCCTGCATTTTTATTTTGAGAGTTCTGCTTGTCCAGATGATCAGATCTCTGCTTTCCTGGCTATTATTGTGTCTCTATGTCAATTGTTACTATCAACAGTGAAAATGGTAAGTGAAGAAAATGTCCTACATGCCATTGATTGAAAGATTTTCCAGTTGTCTTTGCTCACCAAGGCTATTTTTTCTCTGATGTTCATTCAGTTCTCATCCACGCATATCCATAAAACTTATTTCTCATTGAAAGGAGAAGACTCACATAGAGGAATCCTCAAATAAACATTTCAGATCTATCAGGAGAGTTTCACTGTGTGCAGATTTCGCCATTCCCTTTTTTGCTCCTCTCAGAATGTAGAAATGAATGTAGAGTTTCTGGCATTTAGCAGCAGATCTCCAAATGAATTCTAATTCCTAACGTTTGTACACTTTGTAAATACCATGATCATACAGGTACTGTGTTTCAGCAAGCAAAACTCAATCTCCACTGTCATCAAATACAGAGCAATAATCTGGGGTTTTTTATGGTGCTGAGCAGTGGATTACATGTGGGGTTCACAGTGCCTCTCAGCTTGGGAATTGCCCAGCACGCTGGTGCTCTCATCTAGAGCCCTTAAAATGTGCATCTACCACTGTTCCATTTACTATCAAATCTAATCACTTGTCCAGCTCTGGAAATTGGCCTCCTGATGTGAATATCCCTGATTTGCTAGCAGATGTTCCCAGGCATTAATGGAAAAAGAGTTGTCTTTAAATGAGACAGTTTAGTCACTGCCCAGGAGTGTTGCTTATGATTTTAAAGCATAAACCTTTTGTATTTCCTTTGAATACACAAAAATAAATGCTCCTGTTCAGGATGAAGAGATAAAGCAAGAAATCAGTTGTCTAAAAACATGGCAACGCAGGACCTGTTGCCCAGTGATGGCTGTTCCTGATAAAAAGTTAATCCTGGTGATCTGAAACGGGGCCTGGACTAATTGAAAACATCAGAACCAAAACATCTGAGATATTTGGCATTCAGCTGCCAGCTCTGCAAGCAAACACAGAGGAGGGGAAACCCTTTAAGTGAGTGTACCTAATTAAAAAAACTGTTTTAACAATGTGGATGTGTAAATTTTGTATACTTGGTTCTTGCAGCAGCTTTTATTTCTGTATTTACAGATAATCATGTGGGAGGTGAAAATCTGGCACCAGATATTCCCTCAGCAGCGTGGATTAGGTTACAGCCCATCACATCCCACTACACATTGTGCCAGTTTAGGAAGGTGTTTTCAGAGGAATATGAAAGAACAATTATTAATAGAACTATGAAAAAACCTGGAGCCCAATTTGGTGGGATGTCAAGGAAAAAATCCTGGTTGGATCAAACCTTTGCTGGCACCAGAAACCCTTTCTTTTTAAGGACTTGGAAGGTTTCATTAAGTGAAAAACTGACACCAGGTTGCTACAACAACAACAACACGTGGAAGTCATGCTGCTGGAGACCAAAATGCTGAAAACCCTCCACTTTTCCCTATAATCAAACAGCAATGTAGCAATATAAAATAAAATAAAATAAAATAAAATAAAATAAAATAAAATAAAATAAAATAAAATAAAATAAAATAAAATAAATAATCTTTGGAAGAGGGAGCAGGAAATAGATACATGTATCAATGATGCCTCAGAGTGGAGAATAGCCAGACAGCTGCAGCCTTGGTGGTCCCTCCAGCACATCTTGAATGGAGGAACAAACAAATTAAAAGCAAATGTGGAACAATGTCGGATTTTTGCGAAAGCAGGAAGTCAATTAGTGTTCTAAAGATTTGTGCCCATATTTTGCATAACCACATGGCAATTTTTTGGACATAAAAAATTAATATGCTAATAATTTCTGTATTCACAGAAAATCCATAAATTCACTAGTTCTTATAGCAACCTCTAGAAATTATCACCTCTTAGACATTGCCAACACCATGCAAACAACTGACTTAAACCTGAGCACTTCTGGGATAGGTTTAATCCTATCCCAGCAATCATTTCTTCGTATCTTGTACTGATGTGGATATATTTATATTTATGTTTTTAAAGGCCTGTAACTCACAACCTATTACGGAAGCAATGTTTTTTCCTTTCTGAACTGGTGTATTCCAAGGGAGGATTTTCCAGAAGTCCCACGTAACTGAAAACATGCTCTACTTAAAAGACATTTCTGTGACTGGCGCGGTTTCCTATTGCAGCGACGTGTGCTTTGGGGGTTTATGCTTGAGACAACTCTCTGCTGAAGTGGCATGGGTTGATTCCCTGAAAGGCTCACACGTGGAACACTCCAACCCCTCCATTCAAACCAGTGGGCTGAAAGCTCCATCTCATCCCATGTGGGAAGAGACAAAGCTGCATTCCCTCTTTTCTGCCCACGTGGGCAAGAGAAAACCGAACACAGGCAAAGGGATGAAGAATGGAACGGAAGCAGAAGCCTTCTTTTTCCTTCTCTCCATCCTGCCAGGTAATCTGCTAGCATTCCTAGGCTTTGAATGTTTATGCTGAGCTCCAGCAAGGCATTCCTTAAGGAATCTGTGGAGCAGTGCTGACTTGCAGTGATTTCCTTGAGGCAGCTGCCGCTTTCAGCAGTGCTGTTGTTATTTACATTTATCACGTGCTAAACTGATCCATTTTCCCAACCTTTGCTTGTGAGGTCAGGTGAAAGGGACAGCCTGATACATGGGAGTTACAGTCCTGGAGGGAAAAGCCAGAGGGTAAAATTCCAGTTACATTGGTCTAACAGGGAACTTGTCTCCCTGCCTTCAGCAATCCATATCCCAACAACAACAACAACAACGACGACAGTGCTGCACCCAGTGTACAGGACCTGTCCCGTGTCATTCCCATCCAGCAACTGAGAATTCCTGTGAAGAACTGATGTGTCATAGCCCCACAGCTCCCTGGGTCAGATTCCTTACACTTCATAGCTCTCCAGCATAGTGTTCTCAAACATCAGCCAATTCACATTAATAGAACACTTTCATGTGATCCAGGGAGAAAGGGGATCCACACACTAGCTAGGAGTGAAGGAGTGCAGAAGGTTATAAAAATCAGGGACAGAGGGGTGCATTTTCATTTTTAGTCTAGAGGAAGATCGGGTAAGCCATTTTTTCTTAGTTCTTTAAATTTAAAAATGTCTAGACTCAAAACAGTTTACTAATTATGTTTTAGACATTACAGAAAGGCAAAGGGAGTGTCTGACAAGTAAAAGAATTTTTTTCTCTGTACCAGAAGAAAAGAGTGTCTCCTTTGAGGTTCTATAGTCTCATGATCTCTTGTATAACTTGTTTTACGATCCCATACCCTATATAGTATGTCTACAGGATGATGTCTTGTTTAGTCAGTATCTCTCTAAGACCAAGGGACTGATCATTGAATGTGCATGTCCTAAAATAGCTGTTTTAAAAACAAGTTACAACATTACAGACTGTCATAACTATTTGCAAATGCTGGAGTTGTTAAATGTGGCTCTCCTCCACTTGTTCTTTATTTTTTTTGCAGAAACAGTTCTAAGGGTTTGTGTCAGAAAGGATTGCTTGTTGGTTTTAAGTTGCCATGTAACAATAAGAATGTGTGTTTCTCATGCAGAATTCCAGGGATGAAATGAGCTGGCTGCTCACTAGACATATTATGCAGATGTTTGATGATGTTCTTCAGTGCAAACTGTCTACAATGTTTTGTCCTTTCATGCATGGTAAAGTTTGTTTCAGGCTGTAAAACAGAACACGGAGGATTTGTAGGTACAATATTGCTTCTGGTGACCAAAAACTTAGAGATCTTCAGGTAGTTGAAGTCATTTCTAGTCTTACCTACTAAGACAACTAATTAGATCAAAGTTAGATGAGCAAAAATTTGTTATGTTGCTCTTTTTAACATTGATCACATTACATTGAAATCCGTTGTCAACATGTAAGTCCACGGCCACTTCAGTTATTTCTGGATTTTATTACTGCACAGGGTTTATACTATCACAGTTTTAGAAACTGTTTTCCAAGTTTTAAAAAAGGGGTTTATCTTCAAGCAAAACTAAATCTTATTGACAGGCACAGGATGACAATGGCAGGCATGTTTCTATCTGTTTTATAAAGCAGGTATTTCCTACAAAATCTGATCTTATCTAAAAAATACAGTGTTTATAGCTTGAATTTTGTCCTTGTGATTCAGCTATTCAGGATCAAGCTGCACACTACCTAGGAGTGGACTTTTTTCCCTTTACACAGCCCAAAAGATGGGTTAGAAATCTGCTATATACATGTGGGAGTTAAAAAAATTTCCATCCCTTCATGTCAAAACATTTTCGTAAGAGATTCAAAGATTAATTAAATGTTAATACATAGAATCTATAAATCTTGTTTTAAAGGGATTTTGGACACGAAAAAGTGCTGGTAGTTGACCAGGAAAGTCAGACGGGCCTGCAGGTGGATGACCTAATCCTCACTGGTTTAGTTTTAAGTAACCTGACATCTGCATCTCTGTCTGCATCTGCATCACATCCAGTCATTTTTCCATCTCGAAGGCAGAGTCCTGTGACGATGACAGGCTTGGGTATCTGGCCTGAGGAGCTCAGCAGGCACCTTGCACATGCTCCTGAATTACCTAGTTAGTGTTTTTCATCAAGCATTTTAACAATCGGTGGGAAGCAACCTAGTCTGGGAAAAAGCCAATCTAAGCTGATCTAAATTACATTATAGTTGGGGTTTTATCACTGAAGTCCATAACAAGTTGGAAAAGAGTAACAATTTACCCTACTTCTATGATCTAGGCTTAAAGCTAAATGAATGGTTCAAGTGCAGTTAATTGATTCCACATTTAATTGCAGAAACTAGTGGTTTGAAGAGCTGCACTGCTGACAGCCAGGATGAGAGTAGAGCCATCAGAGATTATAGTTTTTCTTTTTCTTGACATAATCCTTTTTAAGTACTGTGCTCTGAAAATCACATGGTGAAACANGTGAAACAAAGTTTGATTTAAGTTTTGTATGTTTGCATTAGAAGCTCTTTAATGCAGGATCCTATGAAAATACAGCAGTTGGTCAAGATCCATGTACAGAATATACAAGCCTCAGCAAGCTTGACAAAATACTGAACTATATATTCTTGCCAAACTAAATTTGTCATTAAATGCTAGTTAGGACTTGACAGACTCATTTACTTCCCTCGTTTCCCAGCAAGCATAAGAGCCAGCCAACACTTTTTATTCTTGGTCAAACCAAAGCTTCAGCCAGCTCTGAGTCCTTGCAAATGGATTCAGATATTTATATTTATTTGCTTCATGTGTAAACAGTAGTGTTCTGCAGGGAGTTTTGTGGGACTTTAATGGGTCTGTGCATAAATAAAAGGTAAGAATGATTTATTTTATCATCTAGATGAAATCTGCTTTTCTGAGTATAAGTAATCGGAAAAGATTTGCTGGTTCATGGCCACCTGACTGGATGAAAACAGTTTTTTTTGCTACCAAAACATAATGTGATTAATACAGTGCTAATATCTTTGTTTTGATATGAACAGCTGCCATATTTTCTACAGGAATATTGTAGAAGGGAACAAGACCAGTATAATTGTAAGAAAGCAGGATGCTGAGATAATCTCCCTAGAAACAATGAAATAAACCAGCAAACTTTATCAGTGAACCAACGCTATAGATGTTTCTGCAGAATAGATCTGAGGAATTGACCAACTCAGACAAAGGAATTCGTTGGTAAATATGATTTCAGAACGTTTTGTCCCATTCCCAAAATGTGCTTCCTCCAGCAGACCTGTAAAAAATATACCTCTTCTGCGGAGATACTTAAAATAGGGAAAGATTTGTTCCTCAGCTCTGTTTTCTGTGATTCTGTGGAGTGTCAGCCAAACAGCACCATTTCTGTGCACTGAAGGTTCACTGTCAGATTTTCACCAACCCTCCAAAAGAGGCAGAGAGGATCCTTCTGTATCTTCTGAAGCAGGAACAATTTTTGATGTTGACAAACTGACATCGTGAGCACCTCCTGGTTGAAGCCAGGAACACAAAGATTGCTGCAGTAAGGGAAGGGGGGAAAAAAGTACAAAGAAGCTGTTCATGAGTATCAAAATCCCAGTTTTTACAGCACGGCTTAATAAATCTGCGGGTTTTGACCTCATCTGCCTAGATTTTAATGTGCTCTGTTTTGTTTTCAGTGTGAATTCTCCAGCACTTCAGGGGGATGTGTGTGCTCCATTATGCAAAGCTGTCAGTTCTAATATAACTGTGATTTGAGCTATTGCCTATATTTCTGTATATGTGTCCGTGTTTTATATCTACAGCACATTGATACCATTGAAGCCACAGTAATTATTAGTATCTGTTGGGATAAGTTGCATGCCTACTTTTAACACTGCCTGTTACTCACAGTTTCCATCCAACTTGCAACTGTAAACTGAAAATTACACTTAACCACTTTCTTGATGAGAAAGACCTGATTTTACCCACACATTTGGAGCATTGCACAGTTTTATTGAACCCATATGAAAATCTCTGCATGATACAAGGAGCAGGAGGTTTAAATTCATGGTCTACATAAAGTGTCTGGGGGGTTCAGTTTCTTTGGTAGACTCTTAAATCAGCCAATGCTCACACTGAGGGGTGAAGTGTGTCAGGAGCACTGACCATGGAATTATTCTTGCATTCTAATAAACCATTCTTAACACTTCTTAATTGTCTTATGTGTAATATTTAGTTCCTGCATGAAAAATCACCAGCCAAAACCAAGTATTTCAATCATGGCACTATTAAACCATTTCTACTGGTAAAAAGATTTCAAGAGTCTTGGAAGTTATGCTTAAGCCTTTTGCACTAATATATCTCATAATACCATTTTGTGGCAAGTTCTGTTCTTACATATGAAGTTTAAGAAGGTTTGAGTCAATCTATGGGTTATCCCACTTCAGAGAAGAATATTACTCCTTTCTAGATGCACAGGATTTCACCAAGTAATCTTTAAGAGTTTATTCATACAAAAAGAAAAGATTCATATTTGGGTACAAGAATAAACCAATCTTTATGCACATGAACTTTAAACTGGACAAAAAATTGTAGGCCTTATTTTATGCTCCTTCCATTGACTTGAAATATGGTTAATATCCACTTTTTACTAGTGACTGGTACTTAGTTGCCTACCTGCTGTCATGGTTTCCTGTTTAAAGTAGAAATTTTATATATTCAGTGTTACAATCCCTGCTTAAAAGTGCCAGTGTAGTGCATAATTATGTATAACAACTATTTTGTGAGCCTGGTCTCCAGGGAGCCCTCCCCAAACCAAAACTGAGATTGAGTTAAGGTACTGTAAAGTCTGCAGCTAACATATTCCTTAATGATGATGAAATGCCAATGAAAAAATCCACCTGTAAATTAAGAGTGAACTTCTGAAACTAGATATTGTTCATATTAGTGGAAAATGAGAACATGAATATAAATAGTGGAGACCCAGCTGGAGAAGGCAATAAGTTATAAGAGTTTAAATCTGTCATTAGGTGAAGCTGATTAGGTTTAGGTCTGTCAGAGGGATGAAGAGTTGTGCCATCTGTAACAACAGGGAGCAGCTTAGGTAACTTTATCTCCACCAACCACCAGGGATCACCAGGACCACTTCCCACCAGCACAGCATTAGATCATCTCCTAAAAAAGCCACTGCCACGAAGGCAAACATCAAACCCGGTCTAGAGGGGGATAATGCAGTTCAGGCACCGTTTGTTGTCACCAGGTTGTCATAAATACCTGGAAGACTGGCTGTAACTGACTTCTCTCAATCTTGTTTTGCAATCCTGCTTAGCTGAATCAAAGGAGTCAAGGAGTAAATAGGTTTATCATTTACATTCAGCTTAAACATTAATTCATTACATTCATTTTAAACATTGAAACAGGTATGAAACTATGGTAATGTCAGTAAGGAAGCATTCTCATTAGTATGCAATTATTCTCCTTTGGAAAAAAGCACATAAAAATTATTTTAGCCTTACTGTGGGGTTTTTTTCTATTTATGATATCTTTGAGGATACCTCTGTGATGTTACTCTGCACAAAACTGTTCTTGGCTGACCTTAGAAATAAGCCTGAGGAAGCATTTTGGTCCTGATTAGCCTTGGAATGTGATGGAGTCTTTTTGTGCAGGGCTAGATCAGTGTAACATGCTTAGAAAAGTCCATAGTCCAGGACATGTTCCATGCAAAATAGAATGTGTTCTTTTAGAACAGCAATGCCAAATCAAACCAGTAGTCATCTTCATTCTGTATTGTTATTCTGAGGGCTGAACACCAGCTGTACTTTCCTGCTTAGCCCAGGATTACACAACATTTTAATGGCCTGATCACTCAGCTCCCCTGTGCCTCAATTTCTGCTTTTCTGAAATGTCAGCAGCGTTCTCCTGCTTTGTGATTCGGTGAGGAACTTGCACAAGTAATCCAACTAAATGCTTACTGTTCATCTAAGTGTCGTGCTTACTTTAACTATTTTCAAAGTGTAGAAGACTGAAGAAACTCAACAAATTTAGTTTCAAAGTAAATACTTTTTCAGCCAAACTCGGGAATCTTTGTAAACAAGGATTCATGCCTTTATGAGCACTGTCTTGACTACAGTTTCAGAGGTCAGTGACTCAGTTCCCAGAGTTAGTCCTCTAAAAACCCAATACACTTGCTTGGACTAGAATCTGAAATCTAACCCCTGTCTGTCTATTAACAAGTTGTCTTGATGTGCAGCTCTCCTGAGAGATTTATTTTCACAGCCTGCTCTCACTACTGATAACACACAGCATTTCTGGAGTGAGAGTATTGATCACTGTTCAGTATACAGTAGCTGAGTTTATCACAATCTAATTTATTCTCACCCATTGATCAAACAACTGTCATGAAATTACAAAAAACAGCCTCGGGCTAAATGGCCTCTAACTGAGGATGAAGGATATAATCTGTATTAAGATATCTGCATTGATATATATGTAATATATGCATGTGTGTATTTGTGTGACTGTGTGGTACATGGTCATGTACCTGTGTTGTGTCAGCAGAAAGGGAACCAAAAAACATCCTCCCCTCAGCCCAAGGAGAGTCTCTGAGTGCTGGAGGCTTTCCAGGAGCCCGAGAACGAGTCCTCCTCTCCTGGGATGTTTGTGTGGGCAGGGAGGGTGTGTTAGCACAAAGCCCAGAAAGCAGCTGCAACCTGCCAACTCTCACATGTCAACACACACCTCAGGCCAGGAAAGTGGGAGATTAAATACTGCTGCCATCCACAGTTAGGGAGAGACAGTTGCTGACAGCTGCTTCAGACCCCACAGCTAAAGCAGAACAGGAGAAGGAGCCCCTTCCCCCCCGAGCAGCTTCAGATCTGCCATTCCCATCAGCTCTCAGAAAACCGGACCTTGTGGCAACTCTTCGCTCTCCCTTTTATTTCCACTGAGTCTCTTGGATAAAGGGAGGAGAAAAAAGGAATGCATGAACAGAAGAAACAGGTAAACTCAGAGGAGAAAGCAAGAAAAATAGTCTGAAGGAGGAAGGACCTGAAAAGAGGCAAGAAATAATTCATCTTGTGATGAATTCTTCCCAGGCCCTACACGTGCCTCTAGACACGTTGAGCCAACTGCTCACCTTGTTTCCTCCTCTGTCTCACATAACATGGATTTTTGTCTCTCTGAGTTGAGTCTCACCATTCTCAGTGCTGAGACTGGACACCAGAGCAGGCAGACCAGCTCAAGAAGAAGAAAGAAGGTTCTGAAAATCCACCCCTCACACCTCTGCTTCCAGACCTCCCGCCACTGCTTCCAGAATTTTTCCCCAAGTCAGAGTTATGTTCTTCTTGCCTCAGCTGTGAGATTTAGGATCAGGAATTCCTCACTTTGAGTGAATGACTGTTTGCATTTACAGTGTGAAAACGCATGTAAACTTTGTCAAGTTGGCTATGGACCTGAATTATACATGCCTCATAATACAAGTATGGGGGAGATATTGTCCATAAATCAGCAGCAGCTGTTTATAAAAGGCCGGCAGTAATAATAGGGAAATATTTTGCAGTCCTGCACAATGATAGGCACAAACTGACCAGGTGAGCTATGTAGGTCAGCCTCCCCTGTAGCTCCTGAGCCCTATTAGCTGGTTGTGGTGTTCAGAACTGAAATAGGAATCTGTGTCCAGCTCTCCATAGTTGGAATGTGCACGTGGACAGGGAGAGAGAGCCGGTGCCACTGCGCAGAGCTCTGTGTTTCGTCTGGATCCACAGCCTCCCCACTGACTGAAGAGCTGCATATGGAATCTGGTGAAAAACTGCTGGTATAAGTGTGGTTTGGAAAGAGAAATGTTCCAATACTTGGATTTTCTTATTTGGATCATATATATTTTATGAAAAACTTTTGGCATCACTTTTAAGGACTAAGCCCCATGCAGTACTTTGACATCTGCAACCAGTGCAGCAGAAGGGAACGTACGTGACCTGAAAACATTCAGTGCTCAATGAACAAGGGAAAGATTATTGAGATTCACAGATGTAGGCACTGAGCACCATTCCAGACACCCTGAGGTGGCCACGACATCCTCATGGGACTGGCAGATAAAACACAAAATTTATCTCAGACCCATGTCTTCCAGAAAGGCAGTTAAGTAGGATACAACAGAATCACACTTAAGATTCCCATAATCACTTTTATTTATTATTGCTTGAAACTATATAGTATTAAGAAAGTTCTGTTAAGAGCTGAAATGACAGACTTTCTTTTTTCAGCTGGGAAAATATTACTAGATAAAAAGTAAAACAAAATTAGTTAGCACCCCCATGTTTCCTTAGGAAGGGCACCTCCTGATGGAGGTTCCAATAACATTTACTCAAATTCCAGCATAGTCTGGTAACTGGAGCATGCTGAGGAAGCCAGTGCTGACATCCTAATTCTGCCACTTGGTGAGCTTTTTAACCTTGGGCAAATCCATTAATCTCCAAAGAAATATGGGTCTTCTTCTGCACTTTTTGTGCCATAAAACATAACTTAAACACCTGAAGGATGCAGGAGTGCCCTGAAGCGCCACATGGGGCTGATTAGAAGCAATGGAAGTGTGTCATGAGTTGGGTTTTTCCAGGCAGGTTGTTATCCTGATTGAAAATTAGCCAGAAATGGGAAGAATAATTTTTGGCTTTCATAATCTGTTTTCTAAAGCATGCTTTAGTCTCTTAGTGGCAAGTACTCAGCGTCCCTGTTTCTTTTCCTTCACACTTGCACATTAAGTGGGACACAGCAGCCAAGGCTGGGCTGCATCCTCTGCTGTCCTCTAAATCTCAGTGCTTCATGGGCTCAGTGATGTGATCCCCATAGGCACTTTCTGATTTTCCTGGGGGAAGGGCACAAAAATACTGTTTCACAACTCTCACAAAAATCCAGCTCAGCTTTCTGTTGCCAAGCGACATCACGGTTTTACAGCAGATCCAGCTGCTGATGTTACCAAGCAACGTCTTCCCCACCAAGTTGTGCACTTGAAAATCATTACTTGTTTATTAATTCTCATGACGGGCTATGGCCTCCCCCCCAGATCTTGGCACTTGCTCTTCTAGAATTTGGGAGAAAGCAGAAGCCAAAGGACTGTCATAGGTCAGCCATTCTTGCAGATCTCTGCGATATTGTTGGAATATGCAGAAATTAGGAATGGTTTTAGACTATTACATCAAGATCAGAGTAAAATTCTGAACACCTCCCCTTTTTTCCCTTTCCTATGGGAAAAGCTGGTGTGTAATAGTATGCTCAGTGCTTCAGTGGACCTTTGCAATGCTTTCTATGTAGTATCAATCATGTGAAAGTAAGGAGCATAAAACATTTTGTCTTATTTTGGCAGTATTTGTATCATAAAGTAAAATGACTTCAAGCTAAATTGTCTGATATAAATACCTAAGGTAGCTTGTCTTCAATATACAAGAAACTAACATACCTGTGTGGTGTGTGGTTGGTAAGTGCACCCAATACTCTACATACTGGGATTAAATTTGATCACTTATGACAAATGATTTGGATTTTACTGAAATACCTAACTTATTAACCCACTACATAGCTTACCTTTAAATCTGAGGTGTATTTTCCCTAGCTTGAGTCTTCCAGTCCTGCTGGGTTAAATCCTGTTTTGATCAAGAACAGACAATCTCTCCCAGGATGAGCATGAAGAGTGGATGAGGAACCACGGGGGAAAGTCCAGCAAACAACAGTGAAGGAGCCTGATGTGAGTACTTCTTCTCCCACCAGTTCCATCATAAAATCAAAGAGAATAAATAGAGACATCAGAGCATGTGGAATTCTCTCAGAGCTGGTGGTTTACACTTCGTACTGGGATAGAGCAGAACATCAGCATCTGCAAAGGTGGGAACAGCTTGGGATAGCTGGGACAGCACCTGAGTGAATCCTAATTTAGACACAGGAGTGGGTCAGAAAACTGACCCAAAGGTACAATGCCAGTATTTTCAGTCAGTGTTGTTGTAGGCTGAGATCAGAGCACAGGTGGCTGTGTTGGTGTGTGCCACTGCCCTCATTTCACAGGGCTCATGCTTCTGGCACCAGTGCAGGAGCTGCCTGTGTGGCTTTGCAAACCTTACACAACTTAGCCAAACAGAGGGATTCTGCTTTGCACATGTGTTGATAAAAATCCACAATCAGAAATCATCATCTACTGATTACTGGAGGTCGTTTTTCCCAAAGTTTCTGCCAGACAATTGTTTTGCAAGGCAGCTTCTTCACTTTCACTTTGTGGCATTTTCTGGCCTTAGCTTAGAAACGGAGTAGCCCCAAATGTGAGTTCAGTTTGCTTTTATGAGGAAATAATGCAGCTAGCAGAAGTGAGGATGTATTACCAGGCTTGTGTTTTCCTGAGCTCCCACAGGATCCTTGCTCTTAAATTCATGGCAGAGAGTTTAAACAAAAAACATTGCATAATTTGTTGTCTAGAAGACAATCAATTGTGCAATGCCCCTGCTTTGTTTTCTAAGGAAGCTAAAATTTTGAATCGATGAACTTCAGATTTACTGGATTCTGAATTGGGCTGGGGAGACCAGAGAATGCTGGATCACCAACTTCATAAAGAAGAGAAAGATTTAAAAGGCAGGGCTATTCATGTAGCCCTTGATCTTGCAACTGTGCATTCCAGCTCTTCACAAGCTTTACGTTTCCAAGTCAGGAGTTTGTAGACCAAGACTTTGTGCAACAAAAGTCAGCACACAACATATGGCTGCCCTATGTAATCCTGCCTTTTATTCATGCCAGATACGACTTTTCCATGCTGGATTCAGCAACGCTGCCTCACACTCTTCGAGGTGCAATAACCCCCCAGTGGACCATTCCTTTGGTTTGTGCCACCAGAAAGCACCAGTGGTGTTTACAGAAACTCATTAATCCCTTGGAGTTTATGATAAATACTCTGTCTTTGGTTACCAGCTGTGTTTCTGAGCAGCCCTTTGTGGAAGCATTGCTGGAACGGACAATCACAGTTAATAATAACAATTAGCTTGCCCATAAACCAGTACTTCTTGCAACATCACATTTCAAAGGGTTTTTGTCACGTCTCCACCCTTCAGGATGATTAAATGGGAAATGATTTCACCATAACCTGAACAGGCACATCAACATTTGCTAGCAGGTATTTCTGACAGCTTTCAAGGGCAATACGAGAAAATGAAAAATGAGCTTAAACACATAAACAAACCTGAAAACAAAATGCAGAATAGATATTCCCCCCAACACTAATTTTCCCTTGAAAAAACAACACAAGAATAACTCCCGTGTATTATTGACACAGTTTCACTGAACAATTTTTGCAGGGCAAGAAGCACTGCTTATGCCACAAGCCAAGAAACGGTAGAAGTGAAATATGTTTGACCCAAAATTGATGTTCTCTGGGGTTGCTTTTGTGAAAAACATTAGTGCTGGATTTATGGCACGCAGAGAGCCTCGGCAGCCTGGCAGGAGCAGGGGGAGGCTGGGCCGAGGAGGTGTAACTTGTTTTCTTTCTCGCCTGGGGTGGAGGCAAGTTGGTTGTTGAGCAGGTTATGAAGGTGGGTCCCGGGGAGAAAGCCTACATTTCATGAGTCTGAGGAGAACTAGGAGGAAAATCAGGCAAAAACTGGTGAGGTGAAGATGGAAGACACGCTCTAAAAGCATCAGTGAAGCCAAAGGTGCCAGATAAATCCTGGAATGTAAGTGCAACGTTAAACATCCTCTTGTTTGCTTTCAGGAAAGCAGTTGTTCAGCTCAAAAGTCTCTGCAGGCTGAACAGACCAATTTTGTACCACTGACCTGTTTTTGAGATATGTGGTGTTAAAATAATTTCAATAATGACATGTAAATTGTGAAAGATACTATAGAAAGGTGATGAAGATTATCTTTTGGTGAACCTATGTTTATTTAATGGATGGAGTTTTAGCATGTTTGTAATGTTTATTTGAAATTCTATACATATGATAAAGCACTTGTAGTTTGCAACCTAAGTAATGCTTGTGCATTGAATGATTTAAAAATAATATATGTAAAAGGGATTACAGTAACACTAATCTAAAAAATTATCTTAGCACTCTGCAATGTAATTCACACTTTATTATTATTATCGCTTGTTTCATTATTGGAGGATCTGTAATGTCTTTCTTTCCTATTTATGACATTTATCTTCATTATTAAGCAGACAGTAATGTGAGAATTGTGTGAAAATTGTGAAATTTCATGCTCTAGGGAAAGAAAGGAGTGGGTAGACAAGATAATATGATGTGTTAGTGAAGATTTTTGACAGCTGGGACTTCTGCTGTGCTCTTGTCATTTTCTACTTTGATTCCTGTGCATTTTAATAAAAAACTGTAAATAAAGTATTGCTATCTTTCAATTCAATATTAGAACTTTGGCCTCTATTAGCAGTTGCTGTCCTTAGCAGTCAGTATGGCTGAGGCGGTGCAGAAATATTGACAAGTATATCATGCACCAGAGTGAATTCACTCTAAAAAAATAGGACAACATTATGACACACACTGGCTAATCTATTTAAGAACTTGATAAGCAAAATCTGCATCTTGCACAATTATATACAAGACTCCAACCCAATTAACTGAACAACTCCATGGGGATTTGGGAGAATTTCATTCATTCCCTGGTTTATGTTACTACTGCAAGTGCTCGCGAGGGGACAGTTTAAAGAGCTTTAACTTTCCAGGTATTTCCACATGATGTTTGTAGGGACAGAGAAAGATCTGGGAAGAGAAAAGCTCAGCAGGTCAGTGGAACAGAAATGCCACCATGTTCACTCTTAAAGAATTGTGCTGGCTGCTGAGGGAAGCACATCGCTACAGTGGAGTTATTCTTTCCCTCCTGTGCATTTAAACCTTAGTCAGCAGCTCTAACAGTGTGAGAATGTTTTATTACATCAATACACACTTAAAATATTACAATCTTAACGTGTTGTCTTGGAACATTTCACTGGGCTGAGCCTGGAAAGATTTGTGTGTGTACATTTCTCCATGATGGAGTACTTCATACTTGGGGAACGGTGATTTTGAAAATGTTATATCCAGTCTTCAGCGTAGCTCAGAACTGCTTTAAAACAGGGGAGGATTTGGCAGCAATCTTAGCAGATAAAACCTCACGTCGCTAATTAATCACTGAAAGTGCAATCCTGGCCCCAGTGATTTCAACAGGAGCAAGTTCAAGCACTGCTGAATCCCCTGAAGACAATCAAGTTTAAACAGAACAAAGCTTAAGAGCATGACACCAAACTTTTCTCTCTCTCTCCCCAAGCCTCCTGTGAAGAAAAATAATATTTTGAGTTTTAAAAAATGCACTGTAGTAATAAGTAACAACATTCCTTAAAAGCTTCTATGGTTTCCTTGGCGTTCAAAGTGCAATCTCTCTTTTACAGCCTGATTTTAATAGAATTTTTCTTGACACGTGCTGCAGACCAATCCCAAATTCTTTGGAAAAAACCCTGAAGGGACTGTGTAGGACTGTGTAATTTTCACCTATCCAGTAGTACAATAAATACAGTGAATCTCAATGCATGAGACCCCAAATAAAATGTCTAGAGCAGGAAGTGAATGTCTGTAAGTGAATCTCTGGTGTGTACTTTTACTATTGAGTATCCTTTTCAAAAAAATATAGAAATGAATTATGCCTGGGGAGACATTTAATTCTAGAACTGCTCAGAGGATTTTTTTGAAATTAAATAATTAGAGCTGAACTAGTATAAAACCAGTAGTAATTATGGTAGGCAGATCCTGTTAAGTCTAAAGAATGTGTTTAGAACACAACACTGTAACAGAATAATGCCCAAGAAGAGCAGGGTGATGCCACGATGCCAGTGATCAGGATAAAAAAATCCATTTATTCTTTATGTGAGTGCGTTATTGAAAATTGTTTCAGTGATAGTCAGGTTTAACACCATGGTTCTGACAATGTGAGCAGGCAGCTTGGTCCAGGAATTTCAAGAAATAAAAATGGCTTGAATACAGTTAAAACAAGAAGGTTTTCCTGTGGGCTGTCCATCCAAAGTAACTTTGGCAAGGAAAATGTCTTTCTGCTCAAATATCATGGAATAATCCAGGAACAGAGTAACAGAGCTGAGTTTCAAGGACTGTCTTTCAGCATAAGTGGAGCCAGTGTAGGGAAGACAGCAGAGAGACATTGGGAAATAAAAGCATTCAGAGTTCTTTTCCCCCAGTTTATTACTTAGAATCATGGTAAGGCTGAATGCCAGGAGGGGCAGCTGACAGGGTGACTGAGATGACAGCCCTCCAAAATTTCCAGGGCAGTGAACTGACAATTTTTTTGTTGTTTTATTTTGGTTTAGTTTCTTACAGCACATTAAGAGCTTTTTCTTTTCTTCCAGTGATCTTTCTTTGATTGCTGTGCGATCCTGGACATCAGAGTCGAGATGGGCAATGAGAACAGCAGTGCAGAGAATGAGGTGAGTGTGGCAGGGCAATTGCTCTTCCTTCCCTCCTAGCCTAGAGCAAACCTTACAGAAATTGCTTCCACGGGCCACTTACCCCACATTCATCTTCTGCTCCCCGTTACACTCATATTTAAGTGTCATTAATGGTAATTGAAAGCAACTTGGTGTGTTTTTTTCCTTTGGCAATGACAGTGCTCCAAAGCATCAGGGCACAGCGCGGGCGGTCGTTCCCTGGGGGACAGGATCCCTGGGGGATCCCCGCGGGATGAGCAGGGCTGGCTCATGCCAGCACCCCAGCCTGGGAGCAGGGCAGCCACGGGGAGCTGGGGCAGCCCCAGGCATCACCTGAGGAGAGGGAAGGATGGCAGTCTGGGCCAGCCTGGCTCAGCGGGCAGGTGGCTGGGCAGGGCAGGACTAATATCCGATGGATTCCCATGGCGTGACATCCCTGGGGAGGCTGAAAGAGCCTCCTGGGCCATGGGCAGGGCAGGGGCAGGCCCTGGGAGCAGGGCAGTGCCTGTGGTGGCCCCAGAGCCCTGGCACACAGCAGCTCCTCCTTGTTCAGAAATGACCTTGCACTGCCTGTGTCCCGCCCCAGGACTTTGCACCCGTGTTCCCAGGGCGTGTTGCTCATGCACGGTGGTGTCTGGTGGTTTATTTTTAGATTTTTGAAACGAAGGCCATGAAATGCTGTGGCTACTGGTGTACAATTACGTTAGAACTTACTATGCTGATACAAGTTTGAGTAAAAGTTGTAACTCGTTCGTTTCAACAATTAAAACACCCGTATATATTTTATCCTCTCCTCTTCCATATATTATGATAGCTGCTAAAATGCTTTCAGATTCATTTTGCTTCCACTTCAGGGCCCAGCAGACCTGCTGCACCGTGTGCATTGCAAAGTGGACTCTCTCAAGGCCATCAGTATTACAACTATTACAGACTTCTCCATAAATAATTTTTAGAAGAAAAATCTTCCATAGTTCTTGGTTATTCTTACCAAGTTTTATTGTAAGCCCAGGATTTGGTCCCAACTTTTATCAGGGTTTGGGAAGAGTGGGATGTGTCAATTTCTATAACTAAGTAATGAGAATTTCTTCTCCATTGTGTACAGCTTCCACTCAGGAAGCTTTTGGATATATCTGGATATATTTGGAAATATATTTGTTCAGGAGTCATCCTGAGGCTGGGAATACTTTAAAACTACTGAATTTATTAAGAAATGTAGTAAAAAAACTTTTCTAAAAGGAAAGGAAGCTTCTGGTCTCCTTTTCAGACTGTAAAAACCAGAACAAAAGTCACCCCTCCCCACTCCAACCCCTCCAAAAAAAAAAAGCACCAAAAAACAACCAAACAACCAAAGCAAACCCAAATATGCTAAGACTCAAAATTATTTTTAAAAATACTATTAGCAGAGAAATAACAAGAAGCACCAATAAAATTTAAATATTTTAATTTTCAGTCAGAAATTCCCCAATGCCAATAAAGCCATCCTTATACCACCAAGCCAAGGAGCACAGCACGTAGTGGATGATGAAACTGGCTTGCATGGCTTGCATTCAAAACGTTAGCACCAGGCTTGGCTGCTCTTTTTCTTCTGCATCTGCTTCTGGCTTTTGGCTTTTGTGACACTGACTGCACATTTGCAAGGCAGCTACATTTAAGTTTTCAGCAAGTTGTAAAAAAAAATCTGGTTTCTTTTAACTTTTTTTCTCTAGTAGCAATCTACGCTTTAGAGAAACCCCCTGTACTTGACCCCCTTTGCTGACTGCCTTTCCTTCCAACCCTAACACCACTGAAATAGCTCCGTTGGTGTTGTTCTTATGCTCAGAAACAGTTGATCAGAGTTGCTTTTGTTTATGTGTTCATCAGAGAACACCATTGCACGGCTCATGCTCTCAGTGAGTCATTTGGAAGCCTCGCACATGGTTTGCATTAAAGCTGGGAGAGCCTGTGCTAAGTTTAGAACTCATTTAATGAGTGGGAAGATCTGTGGAATAAATGTGCTACGAGGAAGAATGCAGTAGACACTTAGAGAAAAAGTAAATACCCAATCTGTCTTGTAAAGACCAGCCTCTGAGGAGAATATCATCTGAATTTAGTGGAAATGAGCAAAGATGATGCTTGGATAAAACAGGGCTGGGGTCAGCAGTGTATTTAACAAAGTGATTTCACATATACTAACCATGTTCTGCTGTGCTGTAAAGCATACACAGTCTAAGCTGCAGAGAAATTTTAGGATTGTGCCCTGCCCTATTACAGTGGCACAGCTTGTTGGGCTTATGCTGAATTAAATATAAGCTGTTTTTAGGATGCACTTTCCTTGAAAAGTGAAACTCCACGTGAAGAGAAAAGTCTTTAAATTGAAAAAGAAGCATTCTGGAAGAACAGATATTTTGGCCCAGTTTGATGCTTGAGATCCAGCCTTTAGCAGGCAAAATACAGGTGAAGTAATGAGGTGTTCTTTAATGGGAAGCTGTGGCAAGTACTGCAGTTATGGAACTGCAGAAGGTGTCAGCTGTTGTGCTGCCCATTAAACAGATCTTTCTTAATCCACCCAAAAGACCTGGGTATCATGGAAGAATGACATTGCCTTCTTTTCCTTGACTTTTCTGGATGGCCAAATGTCCAAAAATCATCTACATGGCCTTAATCAAAGGAAAACACTCACTTTCACAGAGGCTGATGGAACTGCGTCCTTCCTTAGCCCTGCACCTCTGGGTCCGGGCTCAGGTGCCAGCTCATAAAGCCACACCTAGAAATGAGACCAAGCCGAGCAGGACCAACAAATCTGCTCCCTAAAAAGTCAGACAGAGTGAGGCCCATGGTCTGTGGGATGCAGAGTGATCAGAAATGTTATCTCTGCAGCCCAGCCTCATCCATGCTGCTCCCGGGGTTTGTGCAGAGAGCTCAGGGACAGCTCCCGAAGTGAATGCACATTACAGGGTTGTTACTGACTTCCCTGATTGTTTTTTATCTTGGGCTCCTATCTGCTGGAATGATGCCATTACCAGGCCATCTGTGCTCTCATTTTAAAGGGGTGGGTGGAGGATGTTAAAAACAGAAAGAGTTCATAATTGGAGACATGAGCATAAAATTTTGTAAAGCTTGAATAGGCTGGGTTTTCTAATATGGAATACTTTTAACTCAGGTTTTTAATTCTTGCTCCTCAGAGTTCTGAAGAGGAACTCTGTCATATTCCACAGCCTTTCTCATGACTACAGAAAAGTAAAAGTTACCAAGTAATTGTAAAGGTCTTTGAAGGTAAAAACTGCAGCTGAATTGAAGTTCTAGTAATGCATCTTTTTCCCCAGAGTTGAAGAGGGAATTTCAAAGTCAGTTACACAGAAGTTATTTCTACATATTTTGCTTTATCCTTTCTTCTTCTTGGTTTTCTGAATAAGCAAAAAAGCAAACAAAGCTGGTTATTCCACATCTCTGTAATTGTTCATTTCTCTTTAAACATACATCTTAATGTGTGGTTATCCTTTTGTTCCTGTTTTCTGCTGTGAAATGTGTAAGACAGGCAACACTTGCCAGAGGGGCCACAACTTCTCCAGAGTCTGGTGGTTGTCTGAAGTGTCGTGCTGTGATCCTGCTTGGATTTCTCCATCTATTTCCAATGAACAAATCTGACTGCTGAGCATCCTGCAGCTAATATTCTGCATTATTACTTTTCCCATCCTTCAGCTTATTTCAGTGTCTCTGAACTGATGGCTGTTGTTAATTGCCACGGTCCTCCCTGCAGATCCTGGCGTTTACAGGGATCAGCAGAGGACACACTGGGCCCAGCAGCAGCGCTGTCCCGGCATCCCGCCTCCATTCCCGCAGATGAGAACTGGGCAAATCCCTCGGAGCTCTGGGGCTCACACTGGGTGTTTACATACTTTCTGAATAGTGCAAGAGCATCTGTATATATTCCATTGTTAATGTTCAACTGGGAACAAAAGTGCGTTCCCGATTTTCTGCACAGTTGTTTTGCCTATAGCATTTTAATGTGATTTGCTGTTACCCGATATGGGCTCTTCTCCAGAGTTGTTGTGTCCACTGGGATTTACCACTTTTACTCCCTGAATTATTATTCTCTTTCATTTTTCCTTCTATTTTGTCCAGTGCATGCCAGGATGTTGCTGTCAGTTGGCTACAGTCCATTCCTGATGCTTACAAAGTCCTAGCATATCTCCAATCACCACATTAATTAACTCTTACTTCCAGTGATAATTACTGCTGGTCCAATATTCTGTGGTAAATAATGTCAAGTATTTCTTTGGGTTTACTCAAAAAGAGCATTGTGTGTTTTCAGAGAATTATAGGTCCTTTTATGTAAATGCAGCAAGTTCTGGGACACTTCTCACTGCAATGAATAATTATTATTCACAGTATTATTTACATCTTTCCTGTGAGTGAAGGAGAGGGCATGAAAGAAGGAGATTCAAAGTTGTGGCAGAGTTCATAACTTGAAAGCATAGTGAAAAGGAAGTTGGAAGACTGGTCCTTCTCTTCTGAATTAATGGTTAAAGCTTCCTTCACAACTGTAAAGCCATCATCATTTCTCATGGGACGTGTGAATTTATGGGTAGAGATGAAAAAGAAATTTTTTATATATTTATAAAGTTCCTTTGTAATTATTTACTACAATTCTCCATTTGAAAAATAATGTGAAAATGTGGGACCTGCATTTTCCACAGCTATGAAATTACTAGGCAGGCAAACACTGTTGGCTGGGAAGCATGGCAGAGTTCGGGACTCAATTTGGAGATTATTTTCCTAATAGTACTTCATTTGAACCTAACAGCATCTTCTCAAGTCATTTATTGTCAGGCTGCTGAGTTCAACTTGGCAGAAAGCTGCTTTAGCTAAAGCTATAGTGACTGAAAATTGCAAGTTGTGGGATGAAGATTTTCTTCCCAAGATCATCAACTTTATTCTCTCTCTCTCCCCCACCATGTCTCACACACACCTCCCATCCCTAAGAAAATAATACAGGCCTTCACCAGCGTCAGGAAAGGGACAAAGGAAAACAACTGCAGCCAGAGTAGTGAAAATACAAAGATAAATGTGATTTTTCCTTTGCTTGCTGACCACAGATCACATTAAACATGTGATGAAGTTAACAAGAGCCATGAATGAGTTTCACAGCCAAGCTTCATTTAGCTCAGTGCATATTCCTCAAACGTAGCAAGGCTTCTTAGGTTGTTGAGAAGACACCCATGCTGGCATTACAAGAATCTAAAGATAAACAGTTTGGTGCCCTCAGTGGACTGGAAGAGTCATAAACACAAGCACTGAAGCCTGAAGGTTTGAATTGTTCCTGCTGTGGCTGAGAGGAGGTTGTGTATTCTGCGGAAAAAAGCTAAATAAAGGATAAGATGGTGGCTATAAATATATAAGTATACACACACCCCCCTGCACACACCAGTGTTTATTTGTGCCTTCACAGCCAGAGTCATTCCAGTAGGTGTTTCTCAGGAGGAAAAGCAGCCCTTTATCTCTAGGAGAAGGTTGTAGGTACGTACTATCAACAGCTGTAGTCAGAATTTTTCAAATACCATTGTTACCATATCACAGTTTGCTTTGCTTCTTCTATTTGTGAGAAGCAAATTGAATTAACTAAGAAGCAAATGCCAATTTTTGCATTCCTGCCCCTTTGAGGGTTTTAATTAGAATAGGTGTGAACTTAAAATTCTACTCCCGTGATAGACAAATAAACCATGCCAGAAGCAACAGCAAATTCCACCATTACTGATTAAAGAAAAAATCTACTGTAATTGCAAAATTCTATACAGAGACTCCCTAAAGATGGAGTCTGCTGTTCCTATCTGATCATGTCATAATTGCATCCAACTGATCAAGTAGTCACGATGTTTGGGAAGAAAATCAAGACGTGGTCCTGACAGGCATCCCCTCCAAACTGCTGTACCCCAGCCACTCTCAAGAAGGGGTAGTACAGCACCTGTTGCTTGCTAAAACCACATTTAGCTCCCTTGCAAGGTGATAAAACTGAGTTTTAGTGTAATTCTTCAGATTTAAAGTATCACACGGAGTTCAAGCTTGGCTCAGTATTAGGTAGCAATTTGTTACTCTCCTGTGATGGATCACTGATTTTGCTGACCAGCGTTCGCTGATTTTGATGCAAAGTTCCAGTTGTTAAAGCAATATCCACTCACTATCTACTTCTTACTTATTTTGGTACCATTTATCCAAACAAGGGAGAGACAGTGACTATATAAAGATAAGAAGTTGTAAAACTCTAATTTACTACTCAGTTACTGTTCCTGCACAACAACAAAAGCCAGAAGAGTGAAAAGGTGGCTCCAAAAAAAAAAGCCTGTTCTGTCTTAAAAAGTTTAAAGAGCCGTTTAAAAACCCTGATTTCCCAACCACGTGAACAACCAAAAAACCAAACTATTAAACCCTCCCTCGGCTTGTAATGGAAGACATGGAGATAAAGGAAAGGCAATTGCTGGTTTATTGATTGAGATTTGTACAGCCTTGCTCCAGCTTCCCCTCCACTAAACCAGAGGGAGTTAGTGGGAATGGGAATTCAGTGTAACTCCTCGAAGATCACTCTGAGCTACTCAGAGCCCTGGCATGTTCCAGCGACTGCTGTAAGAGGATGTGCTCAATGGAGGAATGTGGCAGAGGGCAGATGGAGGAGGAAGCAACTTTTAGTGAGAGAAAGGAGGAAGGGGAGTCCAAGCGAGCTCGCCTGTTTGAGGGGGAGCAGTGGGACTGCCGGCTGTGGGAAGCAGAGCCACGCTGAGCTCTGCGAGCTGGGGCTGTGTGGGCAAACTCGAGGCTTTGGGGCGGCTGGAAGACGAGGCTGAGGCTGTGCCTGATGCTGCTGCCATGGCTGTGAACTGGGAGAGTCGGGGTTTTGGGAGCTGGGCTCTCCACAGGCTCCCAGGCAGCATTAAAGGAATTTCTTTCTGGTATGATAACTTGAGTGCAGCAGTGCACATAATCCTTTTGGCTACAGTGTTAATGGAGTTCTCTTTATATTTTTTTTTTAATAGCATCCTGTTCAAAGTCATTGGGAAAATAAAGTGATCCTGTAGATTTACTTTGTGTTTTTGCAGACTCCAGTGCTTCTGGAAGGGTTTGATGCAAATTACGTTGCATATTTCAGGAGAATCAGTTGTATTCATTTGGATATTGTGCTGCCTCAAAGGGGAAAAAAGTATAGGCTGTTTAGTTTTCCTCCTGATGTTTGTGTACTCTCTGTGACAAACCTGGTTGGTTTGTTGTTGGGTTTTTAAAATTATCCTAGACTTAAAAATGCTGAGAACCTCTGTGTTCTGGTTTTTATTATAATTATTTAAGTCTTTCAGCTAACTAACTCTTTATAATGAGAATCCTTTTCAAATAGGAGTACGCTACACTTGAAACAAATATAGAACAAATTTAGCTGCAAGCTTCTGTAGTCAATCACTTCAGAGGCTGAATGTATTGAAACTCAGAAGTAATTTATTTAACTGCACCTTTCTGATGATACTTGTGAACAAAACATAGCCTCCCTAATTGTTTCCACACATGTTAATTAAAAATTTAAAAAGCACGCTTTGTAAAGCTACTTCAGCACCTGATTTGCATAACTAGCCTAAATTTTAAAAATTTAATCGAAAAATTGAATTACATTTTTCTGCTGTCTGGCCTAGAGTCACAAAGCATGTTCTTTTGTGATGATTACATGAATACATTAAATGTTGAAAACCAATATATAAAGATTTTCTGTATCTTGGCATATTAGTAGTTCACTTTACATGTAAAGATCTACATTAAGATTTATTTTAGATTATTGCTAAAAACTCTTTTGCTCTTCTTTTGAACATATATGTGTGCTTTTGCCTTGCTAGGTATTAGGGCAACTTTTTGAGCACTCAAACATCTGACAGCCTGGAAAGAAAGAAATAAAGAGTGTCTACAGTTCAAAGTCCTCTCTGCTCCAGCAGGGCCTGTGCTGCTAAAATTGTTTTAATATATGTTAAATTTGGTAATGAACTGGAAGAACAAGAGTCAGATTTTTCTGTGGCCAATGTCAGTCACTTAGGGGATAGTTTGGAGATGAACTATAACTTCTTAAACATTAGTTCCCTGAAAGCACAAAACTATTTAAAAACAAAAAAAAAAACCAAAACCAATCAAGCCAACAAAAAACCCCACTGGTCCCCTGACCCCAAACAGCCTATGGAAAATGTTAAATGTAGTCTTTACATGTGTGCACATAACTGACCTGGTTTGTTGTGATCTTTCTCTCTTCTTCTGAATGTGCCCCTCCCGGTGCTTTTGTTTGGATATTAAGTCCAAATTTTGGTGTAACAGCTGATAAATTCACTGGGACGTGGGCCCTTCTCTCTGGCTAATAGGGAAACATCTTATTTTGATCAGATGGGGTGTTCAGGTTTAGCAGGTACATAAATGTCTGTATTCTGCAGCTCACTTGTGAATTCTGGAGACGAACAGCACCAGCAAACTTCTACCAGAATTATTCTGGCCCCAAGGTGTTCTGTGACTCGGGGAGTCAATGACAAATTATCCTGACTCCATGTTAAGGTGTCAGAGTGCCCTCAAATTGCTGTGCTGCTGCTTGTAGGTCTCCTCATATTTGTTAGTGGTCTTTAAGCCTCAGTAGCAATGAGCCATGGGGTGTGTGATGGGACAGGCTGGTGAGGAGCGTTTCCTTCTGTGCCACAAATGAGGCCATGGGGTTTTTGATGGGACAGGCTGGTGAGGAGCGTTTCCTTCTGTGCCACAAATGAGCCCATGGGGTGATTAGCCCCCGGTTGCCACGTGGCTTATGGGATTTGTGACTCTGGATGACAATCCAAAGGATCCTCGTTCTCTGCAAAGGGAGTTTGCGTGCAAGAGGCATCCCCATCATGCTGTGGCTGCGAGAGTGGGATGGCTGCAGGTCAGCAGAACAGAGCACTGCAACCTAAAGGAGCCTTTTGGGATAAGTGGCTGATCTTGTGAGGGAGGGACTAATGAGAAGCAATGTGTGGCTACCGAGACTGCGCTGTGTAAATAAGTTAATGACTGAACTGCTGTGCATTTTCTGCTTTGGAACATGAGAGAGGATTTAGGAGAATGAGACAAGGCATGCAGCTCTTCACCTTCTCAGGAGAGATGTGAGGTGTTCCTCCTGCCTGGCACCCAAAGCAGCTGAAGAAAATTTGAGATGGTAGCAGTAGAAAGGAGGAAGAACAAATAATTTGTTCTCTCTGCTCTTGCCAACTGCTGGGAGCATCTGGACAGTTTTATAAATTGGCCTAATTCCTTGGGGTTCTCTGAGTGGTTCTCCCAACCCTGCCTGTCAGGAACAGAAAGGAAAGGAATTAGGAGGTCATTTCTGTCTGCAAGGGACCTGAAAATGATTTTTTAATTTGGCTGCTACTGTGAGGCATTTGTTCATGGCTCAGCTCTGGGTCTGACTCACCTGTGCCTCTCAAGATAAGACATAATACATGGACTAAGTAAGAGCAGGGCACTGTGGCTGCCTCACCTGGCTTGGTGGGAGTTTAGCAGCCACTGGTTGGATTTTTTCCTGATAATTCATTTAATAATTCATTTTTTCATAGCTCTTTCCCTCTGCATGCTGAAATAAGCTCTCCATGCAGATTTCTCATGCAAACAAAAGCAGGGCTGCTCAAAATGCTGCACCAAAATCAAAACAGAGCCCTGTAAGCTAACTCAGCTCTACTTTTTTTTTTTTCTGGCTGAAAGCAACAAATTTCCTTGTATAAATTCTTGATGTTCTAGTATTTTTTTGCCATATACTCTGGGTTTGCAGCCAACATACATGCTTAGATAAATATTCTAAATGCCAGATGTCAGCACATGCTGGGTAAGTGGTTCATAATCATGAAACCAAGAGCCCTTGGTCTCTCCCAGCGGAAAGTGGGGAGATAAAGGAGGCTGCTGCAAACAGAGCTGTAGTGAAGGGGTTCCTCCAGGGAAAGGCAGAGGATATGAGAGTTAATCAAATTTGTTTTAAGTATAAAGGAACTCTTTTTGTGTTTTTGGTATGCCCTGACCTTTTCAATTGCTCATTACACGGGCTTTGCTTGTCCACTGGGTGTCTCATTCCTGGCCCTGAGCTCGAGAAGCTTTTGGCTGTGTGGGAGAACGCCGTGCTCACACAGAGCAGTGCAATTCTCTGAACAACAGCTCTCTGCAATTTACTGACTACTGCTAGAACAAAATAAACCTTAAATCTGAGTGCAAAAATCCACTAGAGATGAGTTGGAATTGTGCACTGTGCTTTTAATCTCTGGTGTTACCCTGCACTGGTTCTGCCATCAGTAAATACACTCGTGTCTTTGGGTTAAGTGTGCCTTAGGCTTTTCACAACTACAATTAAGCATTAAAACAACAGTGACTTTATGCTAAGGGTGATTTGATGAAGCAGCTTTCCTTCTTTTTAACTACTGCTTGATGTGCCAGAGGATTTGAAGAAGGCCTTCATTTAGACTTTTTTTGCTTTTCACTTGATTGTTTCTCCCCATTACTCCCATTACTTGCTATGCTCAAGCAGCATCCTCAGCTATGTTCAGAGCAGCCCTTTCCAGCTCTTCTTCACCTTTTAAAGATACTTCTTCAAAAAAAAAATGGTAGGAAGGTGCCACTACCTGTTGCAACCCTGGTGCTTGCACAGGAGCCTCTTCCTCCCTGCAGCAAAACCAATGGTTTGCAATAGAAACAAAACAAACAAAAAAAATCCACTCATGTACAGGCATATCTCCATGGATGAAGACCCCAGGTAATTATTTCCCTTTGAGAAGAGGTGATGCAGCATAGCCACAGCTGTGTGATAGCATTTCTAGCTGTCACTACAGAAACTCCAGCACTTCCTGGAGCTGTTACCAGAGAAGGGCAGCCTGGTGAAGAATCAAGCCCTCTGTTTCAGTTCAGAGGCATTCTGAGCTTTGTTGAAGTGGGAGGGAAGGAATCTGGACTTGGATTCAAGTGCTGGGTCTTGAATGACGTTGACTTTAACTTAACTCCAAATACACTGCTAATATTATGAGTGTCCAAGTTTATAGCCTGTTTCCATCCTTTCTCATTTTAAACTTGCTTAGCGAGGAAGCATTTGCCAGGCTTGGAAAAAGAGAAGATGATACCCTCCTTGGGTCAGTAAAGGGCCTGGCTGCTATAGAACAATTGTTGCATTCTTCTCTCCCTCTTCTTTTCCTAGCACTTATTTTTGGCTCAACCACTTCCTTCTGCTTTTCTGCTGTTAAGAAAGAAAATGGATTGGCTTTAGAACCTGCAAGTTCCATCAAAGCTGTGAAATCCACCACAGAGGTTGTCCGTCAGTGGGCGGAATGAAACTCCTCAAGCTCATGTTTTCTCCAAAATAGCAGCAGCTATTTAAATTGTTCTTCTTTTTTCATTCCAGAACACTCCACAAGACTCAGAATTGGGGCAACCTCCTGGCAATGGCCACAATTTAAAAAGGAGCCCTCAGAAAAACAGCACAGACAAGCCTGGAGGTCAGGACATCTCAGATCCTCTTGCTGCTGCTGTGCTACTGGCTGAGAGCTTATCCCCATCGACTCCAGGATCTACAAGGTAAGACATGAAGTTCCTTCCTGTGAATAGCATTGAAATCCTGATGCTGTTGATAGCTGGGGGCAAGATCCATCATCCTGATGGATGATGATGATGATGATGATGATGACGCAGTCCTCAAAATAACCTGACACCACTGTTCACCAAACTGACTTTCTTGCCTTAGTGCTTAACTCTAAACCAGGCTCCGGCTGTTGTAGTAACTCTTGACCCAAACTTTTTATGCTTTTTGCTTGTACTAATAAACTCTCATCTGAGACAGAGCAACACTGAAGAGTCTTTGTTTTAACTTTTGGTCAGCCCTGAAGTGCTCAGGCAGCTGGATCATAGTAGGTCCCTTCCAATATCCTCTTCTCTTCTCTTCTCTTCTCTTCTCTTCTCTTCTCTTCTCTTCTCTTCCTATTCCCGTCTAGTCTAGTCTAGTCTATTTTAAAATTATTGATATTATGCAACACTTTGTGGCAGTTGAAGTCCTAATTTAGGTATTAAATAAGATCATCATTGACCACACTAGGGACATTTCAGGGAAATTCAGACACATGACATAATCTAAAAGGATTTACGAAAAAAGAGCAGCTTGTTCCCTGGAAGGGACTGTTTGGCTGTGCTGTGGAGCTCTGACACTTCAGTACTCACACAGGAGGATATTTGTTATTAATTCTATCTCTTCTGGCTGCCACTAGCACATCTTAATTATCTACTGGAAATAATAGTCTGAGCAAGACTAAGACTTCTCAGTCAGTTTGCAGTGATAAAGGTATTTAGGCATGAAGTTTAAAGTGATGAAAGGTTGTACTTCTTTCCTAGAGATGCATGGCTTGTGTAACCCAGCATCACTCTACTGTTGAGCGCCAGGTCTGTACATGAAACACCTTTTTCTTCGATGAATTTCTCCTGTCTTTGAGTGCCTCTAATGAGGGAAGCCAGAGATGTCATTCCCAGTAGCTAGAAAAAAAAAATCAAAGTTTGGAGTAATGGTGTGAAACTGGACAGGATGAGATTTTTAATGTGTATTTTGTTTGTTTGTTATTCCAGTTAACAAATACCACATGTATCCTTTAGTTTGTAGTTTCCCCTGATGGTATTGTGCATAAACACTGTATTGTTTGTGTGTAACCACACTGTCCTACTGAGAAAACACTTTTTTTTAATAAACTAGTTTTTATAAACTTTAAAAATTCTGATTTGTGACAGCAAAACAGTAATTTTCTGCTATTCTAATCAGCGTGCAGGTTATGGCAAGGGGCGAAAAGAGAGGAAATGATGAGTACTTCTAAGTGCTGATATTTACAGTAGACCTATCACAACTAACATTCCTGCAAAATAGAGTTGTTTGTGGAACTCCACAATAACAGACAGCATTTGTACCAACACCCACCTGGTACAGTGAAGACTCTTGGGCAAGAATATTTGTGGCTTGCCTGCAGCAAGTGCAGCCCTGACTTTTTTTTTTTTTTTTTTAACATTAGCCCAGTAACTTTATCCTATTCTGTAACTAATTTCTGCTTCTTTTAAAAAAAGTATTGTTCAAAAATGGCCCAAGAGCAGTTCTGTAGAGGTTCCTTTTCAAAATGCGAGTGCCTAGAACACTTAGATTTATATTCAAGCTGGCCAAAACAGCTTTGCACTGCAGCCTGCAAAATTCTGACTCGTGGGAGATGAATGTTACACGGATGAGTCAGCTTGAAAGGATTCATAGGATTCTTGTTTCAGGAAATTTAATAGATGGGCGGGACCACAGGCAATTACTTGTTATTTAGCCTTACTCCTGGAACTGCTGGCACATGCCTGCTTTGGGTGTCTTTTAAGTTACATCCTGCCAAAATAGAAACAAAGACAATAAACGGAAAATCTTTGAAGTTCCACATTCCAGCTGTTTATTTTTAACTCGATCCCCTATGCTGCTTTTGAACGCATCTTTTCCACCCTGGAGTGAACTCTGAGAGTCTTAGGAGCGTGTGACCTGCCACCCTCGGATGGAGGATCTCTGGGTGGAAAATTACCACGTTTGCTTTTCCTCTGGGCGGCTTTCTTCTGTCCTCCACAAATTCTCACAAGTTGTTTCTGTCGCTTCTCAATCCTTGTCTTTTGGAACTCAAAACCTCTGTGGCTCTCACTTTAGAATAGTCAGTTTCAGTCCGGTTTTTTTCTTACCTGTTACTCGCTAGCCCTGTGTGCTGAAAATAAGATCATCAGTGATTAATCCGTGAACTTTCCACGTGGGATAAAAATGCTGAAGAGCCAGGAGAGTTGGGAAGCCTCGGGCCTTGCAGTGGTGTCCGTGCGAGGTGTGACCTTGCCTTTCTCCTGGGGAATCCTCAGCTGGACAGCTCTACCCCAGAGGCGCTTCTGCCAGCAGGTTTAGGAGGAAGCAGACGCATCAAATTAAAAGATGCACACCCAGAAACAGTCCAGGGAAATAAGCACTCTTTGTGGATGACCTTGGCTGCTCTCCCAGCCGGAGTGCAGCGCACAGATCCCCTGGGACCCACAGAGGCAGTGTGGGGTGACAGAGCTGCCACACATCCCGTGGGACAATCTGTCAGTGCCCTGCTCCCTGCTGGCACTCGGGATAGCTCGGACCAACACCAGGAGCTGGGACTGGGACTGGGACGGGAGATCTGGCCCTGCATTTTGCTGCAGCAGTAGTACGGCTTACCTCTTTAATGTCAGAATAATTTGGTTTGGTCATACTTAAAATACTGCGGGGCCTGCGTTTTCTTCTGTGCATGGAACAAGGAGGTGAAAAGTGACCGGGGGTGGGGAGAAGGGGAGGACGGCTCCCCGGAGGATCGTATGGATCATTATTCCTGCTTCACTTTTTCCTGAAAGCTTAGATGCACAGGGAGGGTGGGGGAGTCTGGCTGCTTTTAGCAGCCCTTTAGCGATGATGGATTTCTCATGTGTTTGTTTACACTGAAAAGTTCAAACAGTGAAATGTTCCGTCTCTAAAACTGTCACTTGCTTTGCTTTGTTTTGTTTTTGAAAGGGAATATGGAAATTAATTCCATGTTCCTCATTAACTTTCAGTACCTCTTAGGGACAGATTAAAATGCAGGATTCCTTGACTCAATGCATAAACGCAAAATGTAGGCACTGATCTCTCGTGTCAGTGGAAGGAGAACAGAAACACTTGAGAGGCAGCTGAACATGTGCTGTGGTTGCAGAGCTGGCTGTGCATTTGTTCCCCTCGGTGCCTTCTAAATTCATCCTCAGATTTCAGGCTCCTGATCCTGGGAATATAATCACTCAGGCTCAGAGTTACATCAGTGTGGATGGCAACCGTATGTGACCTCTGGGATCCAGAGGCTTTGGCACTTGGTGTTTTTCCCTCTCAAGTGTGACTGGCTGGGGAGGGCTGCCTGTCCTTTCAACAACAACTTCATGTTTTAGAAGGAGAGCAAAGGAATTAGAACTGGAAATTTTAAATTATCTACAATTTTCTGCTGTGGTATCTTCATTTCTTGCTGTTTCTCCAGTACGTTTATCATATTTGGGTGTCTGTAACCCCTCCTCCACACACACTCCCACTCAGATAGTAAATGCTAAATGCCAGAGATTTTGTCTGGCTGCTGCTGGTTTTATCTCCTGGCCCTTTGTCTTTGCTGTGCATGACAAAACAGACAAATGGGAGTTGTGACTTCAAGTGTTCATGGCTGGTAGATAGGGTATGGCTCTTAATCTGGAAGTATTTATGGGATGTGCACCAAAAGTCATCGATTTCTTAACATCCTGTATAGCTTCACACCCTAAACACAGACCAGGCAGTTCTCTCCTTAAAAACATCTTAGTAACTGGGCAGGACTCCTAAATTTTTCCAGAAAAATTCAGACTTGCCACAATATCTCCTGATGGTGGAAGAGGTTAACTGCAGGTATTAAACATTATATTGCTAAATTGGCAATGCACTTCCAAGCAAGCAAATTGTCAGTAATTATTTATGCAAAACAAACATTTTAGGCATGTAAAGATTTAACTCGTTGTTATTTGATGTTGTAACTGGAAGTACACTATTCACATGGTCAGTATGTTAGGGCCTCAAAATTGCAAATTCTTAACTGTGTGCTTAACTTCTAGGAGGAGGGAAAAGTTAGCTCTGGTAACTCTTGAGTGCAGTGGGACACACATTTTTCAAGCTACGGATGCACCTAGCTCTTTGCATGACTGCATTTTCTTTTTTTTAACATCATCAGACTCATGCAGCAATTATTCATAGCAAAATGACTTTTTCTGCCCTAAACTCTACATGAACTATGAGGAACTCAAATGTTCTTCCATGCTTTGTCATTTGCATGTTTTGTTTTAAATATGAACGAATTTTGCCCTTAATAATATTGAGATAGGTCAGATTACCCACAAAAGAGAACATACTTTATTTTCCTGTGTTTAAAAATACCAACTTTTAGGGCCATAGCTTTATGTTGATTCTATTAAATGGGTTGCTAAAAATATGTGTTTCCTGCAAGTAATTATTGATTTAATGTAGATTGGGCTTACTCAGGGGAATTATCCTCAGCATGTGGTGTAATTTCCCAGTAGTGCTATTCCCTTTAAAAAGAGTGGAAGATAATGGGACTAGGTGTGACCTTAAGAGGTCATCCAGTCCATCCTTCTGCTCTAAAGCAGGATCAACTGTGCTTAAGGCATTCCCAACAGATGTTTGTCTAACCCCAGCATGTCTTGCAGACAGAAAAGCAAGATTGCAAATAATGAAAAGCAAGATGTAGGATATGTTCTCTGTATCGTTTTCCTCGCTGGTTCCATCAGAGGGAGAAACATAAACAGAGGTATCCAAGCAGGTCAGCCTGGGCCTATCCTACTGATTGAAAACTCCAACCTTTCAGTTCTGTGTTACGTCCTGAATAAAACATTGGAGCGAGCTGCAGCAGCACGGATAATGAATCTGTGCTACTCCACTCTAGCAGTGATAGTTCAGCTCTCTGTCACAGCCTGTGCCAGCACTGCCACCTTAATTTTGTTCTGCATACATTAATTACAAACTTGTCCCAATTCCTTCATCTGCTCCTGAGTAAAATGAACAACTTTTCAGCATTACTGAATACCAGAAAAATTGTTTCGATTGATTCATAATGCTGAACTTAGTTCATAGGATTGTCATCTCCCTTGAACCTGCTAAGTTACAAGTTTATTACTATGGCTCTTGACAAAGTTGCTACCAGCATGGCAGTAGATAGTTCATGGGTTTAGGTATTGTAGTCAAGAATATTGAACCACTTCAGACATGTTGGGAACTGTTTCATATTTAATAGCTGCTCATGTAACAAAGAAGTAATGTGTAAAAGTCTTAGAGAAAATTCAGTCAGATGAAATCTGAAAAATGCAAATACATGATGATGAATGTTCTATATAGTGAACATTACCAACATTTCCATCCCAGATTTATTACTGTGCATTTTCCAGCTCTGTTGACAGATGGGATTAATGATAAGTAAACAATCAGAGATTAAAGATAAATGATAAGGAGCAATTATAACTGTAGATGGTGTTTTCTACTTTATCCAGTGCTCAGTTTCACGGAGGTTAGAGGGGCTTCCCCCCTCCCCCCCCACCTCCACACAGTTTTGTTCTCCTCCTGATCACCATATCTCTGACAGGAGCTCGCTTCCAGGGCGAAGAACCCCGAGCACAAAACTGCTAATGAGCAATTTAGTCAGTAAGAAGATAGACCTGCAACACAGCAAAAAGCCAGAATAACTCCCACTTCTCCACCCCCTCCCCAGTTCCCTGTTGTGGTTTCTGTCCCTCCTCTTCTAATTAAGCTTCCCTGAGTGCAAAATTAACGTCAATAATAAAGTGTGTTCCTTCCTTAGGGAAAGCCTCCTGGCGTGACCCTGCTGTTTGCTCACGTCCTGTCATGCCCCATGTTGTCAGTGATCCAGCAGATACCAAATACTGTATTGCCATCTCTGGTATTCCCCGTGTCAGTAAGTTTCATATGGATCAGTGTTTTCAGCGTGCTAGGGAAAGAAAAATTCCTCTGGGCACAACCATTTTCTGAAAGTTTAAATAAAATGTATTGGTGTTACAAATTAAGTGTTCAAACCGATGCCAAGTGAAATAAAAAAACAGGCAGGACTGCGAGTCCTTTAAAAGCCTTTATTAAAAGTGATCAGCTTGGGTTGGGGCCTGGCAGGCTGTGCACACCGCTGCTGCTCCCAGCTTCGACGTGGGGGAGGAGGAATTCAGCCTTGCCACTCAAAGTGATAAGGCCGGGCCTGCTCTCCTCACAGGGGAGTGGCCAGGAAGGCAATTTCAGCTTGTCATCGGAGAGGGGGTGCTCTCAGTCAGCCCTCTTATTGCTTGTAGTGATCAAAAACGAAATCCAAAAGCTGGTCAGGTGATGTTCTCCTTCCAACTGATCGTGTAATTGGGTTGATTTTCTTAAAAAGTTTGTTGGCTCGTCTTTAACTTATTTTTCTAGGGGTCCATTGTTTTTCCCAAGGGTCCTTTGGGCTTTCGTTTGCATATCAGGTTTTCTGTTTTTTTCTTCTCTCTGGTATCTTCACACAAGCCTGGGAGGGGCGGTAGCGAGGCAACGGGGAAGGGTAGGGATTCCTTAAATTTACATATCCTGATAAGGAGTAGTTTACTGATAAGGATTTGTAGGTTTCTTACAACAGGATGATTAGCAGTAACAGTTAATAAAGGACGAAATATAACATTCAGGTAATGAACAACAAACTACAATGAAATATAAAATAAATGGACAATTGTTAAATTGATAATCTGGCTTCTTATTTATAACACCAAGCATTGCTGAAACTTGCTTAAACTATATATGAGTTTTAAGTTATAGACATTTTACCTTAGATTTGAGGCTTAGCCTTAATATAGGCACATTCCAGTGGCTCTTTAAAGACTAGTTTATTTTCCACTGCAATGACTCTGAAGAAGGTTTTTAGGACCTAACACAGACTCATGTTCAGCTTTAGGTGCAGCCGTCCCTAAAGAAATTGTTTGTTGGGCAGTTCTCAGTACAAGGAGGGGGTTTGGCCCCACCTGGAAGTGCATTTTGTGCATGTTAGCACAGCCCAAGAGGCTGTGCTTGCATAAACACAAACCTAATCTGCAGGGACCCCAGAGCTGGTCACTGACTCACTTCTCCATCAAGTATTTTGTGTGTAAAACTTGGGCAGAGAAGCAGAGAGAGGCTTCCCAGATTTCTGGAGATTACTTAAAATCCAATCTATGCTTGGCCTTGCAGAAGGTGTTTTAAGCATCTTTTCTAGCTCCAGTCTAAAGGGGAATTGGAACTTCTGAAATGTGACCTGTCACTGCTAAGCTGCAGCGATGGCCTCTGAGCCACCTCTGCCCGTGCAGCTCTGCAGCACTGGGCAGAGTGTTTTCTGTGTCCTGCTTTGCTTGGGATTCATTATTTCGTGTCAAGTAAACACTGCTCCTTGCTCCTCTCTACAATTCTACATTCAGTTCCAAACAGATATTTCTCTCCATATTCCCATGCCCAGGCATGGAAGGTGAGTGAGAGAACAAGGTTAACGTGTCTCATCGCCTACAAACCTCAGTGTGGAAAACTGAGGTCCACACAGTGAAAAATACTTAAAATAACTTCTCCTTCTCGCAGTTAGTCATCTCTGATTCCATTTTCTCTATCTTATCTTTAATGGGAGGAGAAAGAGATCTTACCAAGGGTTGTGGCTTAGATGCACTGAAATCAAACACTGCAATTAAATGACCTCATCGGGTGTGGATCGTGGCACAGCAGCATCCCATGTTCGGCAGGGTGAGCCCTTTGACCTTTTGGTGAGAATCAACTCTGCTGATTAGTTGGAGCAAACATTCAGCAGATGGGCCCTCCTTAATCTGCTACACACTCGAGTACAGCCAGATCACAGCACTTACTGTGTAGCTTTGGCAAAGTAGTCTCTTAGAAGCAGAAACAAAAAGCCTTTCTTTGAGGTGCTGCGGGTTTTCCCAGTATTTTTTTTCCCCCAGTTTTGCCCCTGTTGCTCCTTTAGTCTGTCAGACGTGTGTCCCCTCTCCCCATGCTTCCCTAAGATTTTGGAATGGTTAAAATGCATGCCATGAGCACGGCGGCTCTCAGGTAGGACTGGGAACATACTTCGCAGAGTAATGAGCATTTAAATCACTGTGTCTGATGGTTTAACTCCTGAAAGCAGATTATCAGCTTCTCAGTGCATGCACTGCATGGCGTTGAAACATCAGTGGCACAGAACGGTTTTATTCTTTGCTTCTTATTCTTTGCTTCTTTATTGACATGAAACAAATAAACGTTTCCATTGTTGGCAGCATCGGTAATGAAGGCATCAGCAGCCACAGTGCTGAAGAGCCACCCAACCCAAATTCCAGCACGGTGTCTTCAGAGGGGACAGGACAGAGCACTGCCTTGCAGGAGCAAGTGGGACAAGCAGACTCTGATTTGTTAAAGCGCTCTGCTGAAGCAAGGGAGAGAAGCCTGCCTGCCTCGGTGCCTCTCGCAGGCTGTGCCAGAGAACCCGGCACAGGCAGCAGTGACAGATCTCACCCCTCACACCGCAACACAGCACGGACATCTCCAGCTCCAGTGAATGACCAAGAGGAGGGATTGGCACGTGCCCAGTCTGTGGACAATACTGCTGCCTCCTCTACCAGAACCAGTGAGAATGAGCCCAGAATGCCACGCCTGGAGCCCAGCCCCACGGCAGCAGCACTCACAGAAATGCAAGTAGCCGCGCAAATGAGTTTGAGTGAATTAGGATCGCTCCGGCAGGGTGAGCAGCTGGGTGGCATGAGGGAGCCACATGGCAGCACGCTTCCCCAGGGTAAAGCAGCAGGAGATTATTTTACTGCTCAGGAGGCCGAGCAGGAGCGAGGAGTTTTGGAAGTAGGTCAGCTGCAGGCAGTAATGCAGCAAGGTAGACAGAACACAGATGGTGGAGAGGGTCTGCTAATGAAAAAGGAAACCTTAATCCCAAATTATCCAGCAACAGGAGGCTCAGACAGTGAAAAATTTGGAGCAATTGTGAATGCTCAGGGCTTCACTGAGATCTGTAATCTACAGATGGGGGCTGAAACAACAGCTAAAGGGAATGAGGCAAATCCAGCTCTATCTGGAAGCAAAAGGAAGCAATCAGAACCCTGTACTTTAATGTCAGAGTTGCCTTCTAGCCCTCCAAATCTCTTCCTGGCACCAAAGCCTGAAGAGCCTTGGAGGGAATATGTGCCTGGAAATGGCTCTCGAGATCCACCGAGGAGTGAAGCAGTGAAAACAACCTCTGAAAAAATCAAACCCCTTTTTCAAAGAGAGCTTCAAAAGGAGGATGAGCTTGTTAGTGCCGAGCATTTCAGTGTGCCTTTATCATTTGAGAGAGAGGAAGAAGAAGAAAAATCAGCTGTCACAACTGAACGCCCAAAAGAAGCCAATAGCAATAAAATTATAAAAGCTGATGATGTGTCTAGAGAAAGCACCACACTTTCTGAAACAGAAAGCATTATCAGTCCCAGCAAGGAAAATTCAGTGGTAGATAAAAGATTATTACTGGAAGAATATGCATTAAGTACTTCTTTGAGCAGATCCACAGAGCTGTATCAAAGAGAAATGGGGGCAGATTTAACAGGAAGAAAAAATGGAATCAGAACAGAGGATGCACAAAAGTCAGAAACCAGTGAATTACCTGAGGGCTCAAGTGAGGCAGGAAGACAACTATTGAGCTCTGTTAGTAGCCACCACCAGGACATGGAAAATACCCACTTGGAACACGATCCTGAAAAATTCAGTCTTTGTGAAAACACTTCAGCAGGTGACCTGGGGGAAGCAGGTGGGGGAAAGCCGCTGAATTCAGACAGTAACTTTAAATCACCCAAAGGCAATTCCCAGTCTTGTGGTTGTGAACCTGAACAACAAATGAGCAAAGAGAAAACAGCTGCCCCAGATGGCCTGGAGAACAAGCTCGTGGCTCCACCGCAGTTGGCAAGGGAGGAATGCCCACGGAGTTTTGATTACTTTGACACTGAGGCAGAAGGCAAAACTTGGGACCAGTCAGGCTGTAACAGGACTGAAAAGGTTTGTTTAGATGGTACACACAGTTCACTGCCCGTCCACCCTGGGAACAATAATATTAAGCAGAGTAAGCAGGATGAGTCCTGGGAAAAGCCTTTTGCTAGAGAAACTGTGTTGGAATCTGAACACAAAGCTAAGAGTCAAGAAAAGCCTGAGAGCTCCAGCAGGTCAGGAGAAAGTGCAAAGATGCCCAAATTAAAACTGCATCTCCAGGGCTTAAATGACTTGGCAGGGACTGTGGGACAAACCAAGGAGGCCTCACAGGCTCTGGAAACCAAGGAACAGAACAGTCACATCACTGAAGTGCCTTGCAGAGATCCAGAGCAGGAACCTCCAGCTACACACAGCGGTGCAGGGAATGGAAATCAAAATGAGGATATTCAACAAGAGAAGCACCAAACTGCAGTGAAAAGTTCTGTGGAAGATGAAGATTTGGCTCAGAAAAGTGAATGCAAATTGCATGTGCAAGCTCAGCTAGAGCAAGTGGCTGCAGAAAGTCACAGAAATACACAGATGGCTCGTTCAGAACCCCCCAAAACTGCAGTCGGCACTTCAGGACTTACTGATCACCAAGTTCACGTGGAGCAAGGGGGTGACAGCCACGTCCCTGCAAACAACTGCCCCTCTGAGAGGGACACATGCAGCTCCTCGGAGGTCCTGGAGTGCCGTGTCCGGGAGGTGCAGGAAAATGCAGGTGTTCCGACAGCTCCTCCCCGAGCAGAGCAAGCGGAGCAGTCGCTGTCTGTTGCTGCTGACAGTGGCTGGAGTTCAAATACAGGATTTGCACAACAGGAGCACCAAAGCAGCCCGACAGCTGTCAGGAGAGCAGATGACCAGGAGCACAAAGGAAGGGCACTACAACCTGAGTGGCCAGCAGACCGAGATGGTCACAGCAACATACCACACATACCTCTGGACGTTTCAAACAACCCTGATAAACAATCTCCTGCGCCAGGTCCAGCACCGCCCCAGTGTGGCTCTGACAGGCCAAAAGAACAGGACGAGGATGACAGCAGTGCTGAGGATGTGAGCGGCAGCAAACACGGGCAAAACACTTCTGGTGTGACCGCGCTTAATTTGCGAGCTTGCAACGAGCAAAACAAAACCGATCTCGAGGCAGAAGAAAAGTGCTGCAGTAAGCAAAACTCAAGCGAGCCCGAGCAGGGTGATAATTCTTTGATCTCAGCGAGGCAGCATGAAGCAGCATGTCAGAGAGACACGTTTTGGAAAGAACTTGAAAGGAATGAGCAGGCAGGCAGCGTGTGCAGGAGAGAGGACAATACTGCTGAAAGCTGTGCTGCTGCTGTAAACACTCTTCCAGGGACACAGGATTCAGCAAGTGCCACTAACATATCACAGGCTTTGCCAAGTGATACAGAAATAGCACATACTTCTGATAATTCTGAGAAAAATGATCCCCAAATATGTCGTCCAGAAACGCAAAGGAAAATGCCATTAATGGCAAAAAACTCAGAAAATATTCTGACTGCTGATGGGGGAATCATGCGGAAAGATGGAAACATGGAGATGAGTTGTGAGGACACTGCTTCTGTCACAGAAACAAGCAATATAAAGCCTGATACAAGTCCAGGGGCACAAGGATCTCCTTCACCTTTACAGGCACACAGGGAAGTAATTCCCACTGATAACTCACATAAATCCAGCTGCATTCAAAATGCAGCAGAGCAGCCTGGTTATTGTCAAGCAGATTTTACAGCCCTCTCTACCCAGATCTCTGCACTCAGCCATCCCAGCCAGCAGCCTGGAAACAACACGGACACGGGTACTGGGGGGGAATCACTAAATAATGAGCTGGAAGCTGTACCATGTCAAAACACCTTAGAAAGTAACTCTAATTTGCAGAGTCCTGCAGGTCCTCAGGTGTCAGCACCCTCAGGTCCCTCACCCAGGGTGAGCACAGGTAAAACAGCAAATTCAGAAAACAGCTCTGCCAGGAATATGTGTGTGAGTGAAAAAGACTGTCTGGACCAAAGTTTTCAGGGTGATGGAGACAGAAGTTTCACCCTGCCAGAGACTTTGAATTTAGGGCAGAGAACTGGAAACTTATCACAGTTCAATTCTGAGAAGCTGAAGAAAGAGATCTCTGCAATTAAATCCAAAAAAACAAAAAGTGAGCTAAACTTCAAAGAACAGCAAAGTGACAGTTCAGCAGAGTCTCTGTTAGCACTCCCTGCTCCAGAAGAGAAGCTGCTGAGCCTTTCATCATCACAAGAAGGCTGTAATGAGGAAATTGCAACCAATATCTGCGTAGATGACAAGTACGGTAAGATCTTAGAGAAACCTGGGAATTCAGAAAAAATGGAAGAGCTTTCAAAAGAGAATAATAACATAACCAGGGCAGACATCAGTGTTTCTGAACAGTCTGCAGAGAACTCTGGAAGGGAGCATGAGGCTCTGACTTGCAGCTCTCTGGACATTGGCTCCAGCATCCCAGACTTCAGGGAGCACATCAGCCAGATCTTTAAAAAAACTGTCCACAGCGCACTGAGTGCTGAATTACCCCAACTTTTGTCTGAAAACCATGCAGGCTTCAAGCAGAGTCCAGTGGCCAAGGACACAGCAGAACTCTGCGGTGCTGAGAACTTTTCAGAACCAAACAAGGCGGGCAAAGGAGCTCCCGAGGGCACCTCAGAAGCAGAGGGGCAAGAGCTGTCTTTAGCTACGGAGACTTCCTGCAAAGCTGCAGAGGGCAAATCTCTGCAGCGAGAAAATACCGTGGCAGAGCTGCCACCAGCAAGTTTCCAGGACACTGAGGAAAGCAGGCAACCCCCTGGCTGTTTAGAAGTGGTCCCTAGCTTGGATGGCGCTCCATCTGCTGAACGCGCTCCGGAAAATCTGCCAAAGCCAGGCAAACCCACTGAGAGCGGTGAGATGGAAAGAGAGGAAGGCGTGTGTGCTGGTGGCGCTGATCCTGAATCGCTAATAAGCTTAGAGATAAAGAAGCAAGGACCAGCTTCATTTGATGGGGCAGCAGCTGAGAACTTCCCTGCGCGCTCCGACAGCCAGCAGCAACCCACTGGAGCTGTTATCTCTGCAGGCGATGTGCAGGGGAGGGACGTAGAAGATGCTGCTGCCACAGAGGGAAATAACTTAATTACAGAGTGTAATGCAGAACCAGTGTCCTCTGAAGAGGATGTAAGTCTTCCTGCTGCACAGTGCCAGGATCCTAAGCCAAATGAACAGGAGAAAAGTGAGTACGGTGATCCAGACATTGCCAAGAGCATCTCTGACATGGCAGCTTCAACTCTTGTCCCGGGAGGATCTTACAATCATGAAAAACTGCCAGACAATTTTAATGTGTCACCTGAGGAGGATCAGGAGGCACACATTCACAGCGATTTTGTGCATGACATTAGGTCTCAGAATGACATGCAGGAGATACAGGATGAAACAGTAAACAGGAAATGCTTGGAAACATCGGGAAATTCTCAAGATGCACAGCGAGAAATGAAAGTGACCATGCATGGGTTAATAGATTACTTAAAAACTGAAGTAAGCCAGGATGATTGCTTGCAAACTGACTGTAAGCTAGAAGCTGGCAGTGTTACTGAGGGAGACGTGCAAGAGAACAGTGACACAGTGTTAAGCACGGCAAGGACAGGTAACGAAAAAAGTGGAGACATCCCTGAAACTGGTACTGCAAGGATGTTAGTCACTGCTGAGGGAGACTTAGCTATAAACACGAGCACTGAAGAGCAGGAGGCAGACCTGTACAAAAATCACTCTCCAGCCCTCCCTGTGATGGAGCAGGGCGAGCGTTCTGCACGTGCAGGTCTCGCTGTTGCTGATAATCAGCCAAGCGAGATGAATTCAGAACACGAAAGCTCCCTCCAGGATGCCAAAGGAAAGCTATCACCGCTTGCGTTAGCTGAGCCTAAGAACCTTGACCTCAATGAACTTCAAGACATGGCTGTGGCAGGATTACCCTCTGAAAGGTATTTACTTTGAATTACTACGTGAAATGGTTGGCAGGAGCCCGGGGCTGGAGAGGGGTGCAATTTTCCAGGCAGATGCCCGTTGTCTGTGTGGTTTGGAAGGGCAGGTCACTTACCCTGTTCTTAAATTTATCTTAAATATATGTTGCTTCTAAATGTGGATTACGTGAAGAAAAAAAAAAAATAATATTTGTAAGGACAGAGAGGTCCTAAAAGCTGAGGAGCACAGTTCTGAGCTGTTCCATCTGCCGGGCCAGATTCCTGTCCTTACCTGTGTGGATTTGCTTATGCTTCCCAGCGTTCACACCTCGTAGCCTGAAGTTAGGCATACAAATCACACTTCCTAGCCTTAAGTTAGGAAACTTTTGCCTCAGTTTTGGTGACCCAGTTAAATGAGACCTGCAGCATTCACATGGTGGAGTGCAGTGTTTAAAAACAAGCCTACGGAGTAACCCAATTACTCACAGTTAGTTGTCTGGGCCTCCCTCTTATCCTCCTGTACAATATAATTGCCCTGACAGTGCCTTTGATCACTGTGTTATTCAGTGTTTCTAATGACATGGAGTTGTTTCAGATGTGGATTCTTCAGAGCTGGGACTTGTGGAGCCTCAGAGTTGCTTTTTTGGTTTTATTTCTTTTTATTTTCCAAACCTAGCAGTAACTGCTTTAACAAAGTTAAGACTTTTTTTTTTTTAAAAATGAGCTTCTACTTTGCTGTTTGAATTCCTAGTTTGACGTGCAGTTAATTCAGGATAATTATGATCTTAGAACAGGTGATTTCCCTTTATCTAGTCATGTCACTGCTTCCTCTGTAACCTCAGAACTTCCTTGCACACTGTGCCCCTCTTTTCTGTATCAGAGGAGGCAGTGGTGGCTGAGACAGCAGGGCTACAGGGAAAAGCTAAACTCTATCAGACAATCCAGTGAATGGTCTGCAGAGATGGAATCTAAGTAATCCCAAAAACGTAGATGGCACTAACTGACCAATGAGGGGAAAATGTTCCAGTGCCACATTCCTTCAAGGCTGAGGTGATAAAACCATAGTGTAAGTGAAAACACCTGAAGTGTTTCAGTTGTGGTGAGAATGTGGGGGAGTTCTTCCTGCTGTATGTGAGTCTGGAAAGGAGGAGGCTGAATGTCATCTAATTGTGTGAGCAGAAAAATATTAGAAACAAAATTAGAAAAAAAAAACATTAGAAAAATATTAGAAGTGCTGGAAACCAGGACAGCTGTATGGCTTTCTCTTGAAGGATCTGTCTATAAAATGACAAGGAAATCAGACCCTACTATTTCTCTTGAGGTCCTTTCTTTTTTCGTTTGCTTGCCTTTATACGATGAGAAGATTTGCAGTGGGTAGCTTTGAAATTCCCAAACAAATTGCTGGCATGGGCTGGCTGAGGAGCCAGAGGGACTCTGGGCAGTGCATGTGTCTGTGCATGTGCCTCCTATCAGGGCGGGTATCAGACTTTAAATAAATACCTGTGGCAGGCAGGGCAGGGCTCTTGAAACAGCTGCTGACAATTCACAGAGTAGCTGCTTAATGCTTGCATTTGCTTCAAGAATTCATTATCACCTGTTTTTCCAGCGTGAGGGTTTGCATCAACAGGCAGCTGCTAATTTTGGACTGTGGCTGTCCAAAAGCCTGAAACACTGGGGACTCTCAGAGGTGCAGAGGAGCCTCTGCTCTTGTCAGGCTTGTTTTTAGAGCAGTGTGCATTTCTATCACATTAAAAGAAGCACAGAGCATTAGCTGAGCTGGCTGGTCTGCCCTCATCAAGTCCAATACACTGACTAATCCAGTTTTCCTCTGAGATTAAAACTGGGCTTGTATCATTACATTTCAAGGTGTGTTCCATATGCTGTGTATGTCAGCCCCAAAGCTTGGAGTGCTTTGCAGTGGTTTATTGCCCTGTCATTCTTACAGAGGATAAACTACTACAGCCACGCAAAATGAGGTGCATGTTTCTAAGAGCTGACTGTGAGGATATGGACCTGATGTAAAGAACTCCAGGGAGAAAGATTCCTCCCCAGCTCTCAAAATTAATATCAATAAGAAGTAAATTATGTTTAGGAGACAGAAATAGTTCTGAGAACCATTCAGAACCTTCTTTCTGAGAGGGAGAAGGTTCTGAATTATTTCAGCTTTGTTTTCTTCTCCTTCCACTGTTTCTCTATAACTCCCTCTCTTACAAGATCCCGTATGTCGAAACCCCACTGAATTGTGCATGAGGGGGTAAAGTTGTTTGATCTGACTCTTTAATCCTTGTTATGATTTCTTCCTGTAGAGGAAATAGAGGAATTTCTTCCCTTTGTGGCCATGCCATGGGAGGAGGCTGGTCTTGAGATGAACAGTGAATCCAAGCATTACCTGCAGTGATTCCTGCTCCCACCTCCCTTAGGGGGGCAGCTCTGGTCAGCTGATGAGGAGAGCCCTTATGTCTGCAGACAATAGTACAGCACCAATCCTCTCCCAAAAAGGACAGTCATTTTTGGAAAGGAGACTGTGGCTGAAGCCACACTTCCTTGTGGAAGTACAGCTGTGCTAATAGCAGAAGCAGGGAAGAGTTGGATTTTGGCAAACCTGCCTGTCAGCATTGACATAGACTAAAAAAACCTCCAATTTCTTTTGATGCTTTTAACTCTCTTTACCAACTCAATAACTGAAAACCTGTGTTCCTAATGGCCATATTTGGGCACCAAAATGTCATTCTTCCTCCTTATTTGGCATCCAATTGCCTCATTTTCTGTCCGAGGTTTACTTGGAAAGAAAGATCAGGACTTGAGTTGGTTTTTTTGGTTTTTTCTCCTCTTGCAATGGATACTCTCACATCTGTAATGTAACCCACACATCATCTTTCTTTTATGGAGAATGGAGGTTCCTGTGTATACAGGGAGTCCTTATGTCCCTGAAATGCTCCTGTTTGCATCATGGACTGTGACAGATGTTGAGCAGAGCATGGAATAAAATTGGAAATGATGGCAAAATTTTAGGGATGTTTAGAGGTGGGATGGATTTTTTGATAAGCTGTTGTACTTCAACTGGCTGGCACATGCAAGCTGCCACTGTCTCTTGGAAAAGGTACTGAGAGAGCTTTTTGGAGGGGAGGCTGTGAAGTCACTCCCAGATGTGCAGGTACAGAGAACGCACTGCATGTGTTGGCTGATTTGTTGGTTTGGCAGAACGCTGGGTTTGGCCACAGGCCTCGGGGCATTCCAGGCTCACAGAGATGCTCAGGGGCTCAGCTGGGCTGGGTGTGCAGTCAGGGAGGAGAACAGGGAGCTGTAAGCACCCTGCAAGCAGTGACACCCCTGCTCTTAGAGAGTGCAGAGCTCTGCTGCACTGACTGCCATCACTTATCAATCAAAACAATATTTTTATATGGGAAATACCTCGCAGCAGTTGGAGTCAGCAAAGCTACTTGGAAAACATCCCTTATGTCCTCTGCATAGGTCAGACAAGATCTCTAAAGTTGGTCCAGGCATACTTTTGGACTTGCTTCATTCTTTGTTCCTGCCATCAAAAATTGGCAAGTTCAGTGACTCCAAAAAGAATGTTCACTGCTTAGTAAATATGTCTTAGTCCTTTTTTTGTCTGCATGACAAATTCAGTATTAAATATTTTAACAGTCTTGCTGGATGGGGTAGGGAATGTAGAACTGCTTTTCAGATCAGGCAAGTGGGTTTTGAGCACTAGGGCTTTGTGTTGTTAGCATCTGAAAACAAGCGTTTGCAGTTAAAAGGAAACTTGTCAAAACACTGATAATGCAGCTCTTTATTTCCCTATTTTTTAACTTCCAAATTGATTCAGGTGTGTAGCATCTCAGGATCACAAAGCAAAGGGAAAAATAGCTGGAGGTGACTTACACATAAATGAAATGCTCAAAATGAAACAGGTTATGTATCTCTCTTGCCCTTCTTCCTTTGTATCAGAATTCTTTCTCTTTATTTTCCTCCCTTCTTACTGTCATTGTTATCCTCAGTAGGTGCAGCTGGTAGTGCAGTTGTGCCTTTGGAGATTAACAATTAACTGGATGGGCAGTTCTGTGGGAATTTCATCTCTGTGAAGTCTGAGAGACTTAAGTTTGGCATTTTTCTATTCACAGAAGAGTAAAATTAAGATAATTTCGCTCTTACCCAACAGACATCTCCCACTGCTTTCTAGGAAGTGAAAGGGAGTTTTGCCAACTACTCTCATGAACTCTACTGACCAAGCTGACCTCTGCTTTGGGCAGCATCTAAGTATGAAATTTGTAAAGTATTTATAAGATGGCATGCCCTGTTGTATTCAAAACACATTCCAGTGAAAAACCAGGTATGTGAGACCATGCCACACGTTCATATCACATTCATGGATGGGTGATACATGAGCTGATGTTTTCACACATCCTTCTGTGTTTCTCAAGACTTTACACTTATTTAATCAAATACAGGCATTTGCTAAGGAAATCCAGCATGGACACTGCCATACTTTGTCCAATGTCTGCACAGGAAATTTAGCATCATTTTTTGTCGTCTTTCCTGGTTAAATAAAAATTACTTTCAGATTACCTTTTTTTCTCCTAATTAGATGTACTCAGATGTATTTTTCAACCTTGCTTCTTCCAAGTAATCTGCCTGTTTTCTCAAAATCATTTCTGCATCTTACAGATCCGCTGTTCTCTCTGTTCCAACACTGTGTCTTCTGGCTTCTTGGAAAATTGGATACCGTGGAGCTTCTTCCATGGTCCTTGTTTCTAATAGAATATGCAAAGTAGGATTAGCCCCAGCTTTGAAGCCTGTGGAGGGCAGCTCTGAAAACAGTGATTACAGACACAGGGATGTGTCTGAAGACTTAGAACTCCATAGATCTTGCATTACCCTTTTCTTTCTGTTTTTCCTCCTATCTTTTATGTTGATTCTTTGGAGCCCATCTTATCAATACTGGCCCAGGTGGATGGAAATCCACAGATGCATTGCTAAAAACAAGAGGGGATTTTTAAGTTATTGCAATTCCTTAACATTTAGGTACTCTGGAAAAATATAAAAATGTTATATGGGTCCATTTGGGCCTGTTCATCTACACTCACCTCACAGGTTAATTCTTCCAGTGCAGTCTCTTTGGCCTGTAAGAAGTTCTCCCTCTCAAATTGCAACAGTAAGTGCAGAAATGTTAATTGCTGCAATAAGAGGCATAATTTTTCTGAATTCTAAGGTCCCTGAGAAATGCTGATTGCCACCAATCTGTGCTGTGGGGAAGGACCAGCCCTAAAATGTCATAGTAATCTCGTTCTCCTTGCTGAAATGTGCTTGGCACCTCCTCTTTGTTCAGCCAGGCTTAATCCTTCCTCTTCCCCACTGCCCCTCTTTGGTATCCTCAGTAAAATAACCAGCTGTCCAAAAGTGCCCCAGGGCTCCACAAGGTTGTTTCCAATTTAACTTCACTAATTGACTTTCTTTCCCTCTTGGTACATTCCTTTCGAGACAGCTGTGAGAGAGGCTGCAGCCTGCCCTCGGTGTGGGGGAATGCTGGCCCAAAATCTCTGCTCCATTGGAATGATCCCAGCAGAGGGCTTGGCCCTGAGCCTCTGGCAGGTCAGCCAGGGAGAATTCTGCACTGTCCTGTCATCCTTTTCCACCCAGACCATCCTACAAGCACTGTACCCACAGCTGTCCTGCTCTGCTTTAATAAAGGGGTGTCTAGCTGTTTCAACAGATTAAAAACTCAAATTAGGAAGACAGGCTGTATGTAGACTAGTAGGATTTAAATGATTCACTGGCCTGGTGTTTTCCAGCCTCCAACCTGCCAATCTTGGCTTCTCTTTGTCCATGGTGCTCTGAAAAACCTGGAGCACGTGCTCCATGAAACTCATCAAACTGCTTTTTTAAAATTCTTCTCCAGACTGTTTTTCCTAGCTGCTTTGGCTAATGAAACACAAACAGTGTAATCAATAAAGCCTTTTTTTTTTTTTTTAAGGCACTCAAGAGCTTATGTAAAATCTTTGGAATTTGTAACCATGATAACATTGTTATGCTCTCCTAGCTGATAGAAATATCAAAGCCAGCTAAGAATAACTTTGCAGCAGACAGAGAAGATTGGATTTGTTTCCTGGAATGGAAGCAAAAAGCATGAATACATTGCTCAGTTACTAACAACTAAGGAAAAAAAATAAATAGACACTTAAAACTTCCATTTCCCCTTCCTAACAATGTCATTAAATGCCTCAAAACATGGAGTTAGTTTTGCTGAATATTTAAAAGTCTCCCAGATTTTCCACATCTTATTTTTCTTCTTTTGAATGTTGTGATGGTACATGAAACTTATGCTACATCTACCATTCTCCAAATCTTGTTCTTCTGGTAGAAGCTCCAAATAAACTTGGTTTGCTAGAGAAGTTATCATTGGAATTTGTGAGGCTTTGAGTCTAGCCTAGGGTTTTCTAAAAACCAATCTTACTTAATTGGAAATTTGCAAAATGGCAGTTTCCCATGACTTTCATCCTCCAAGATGTAATGGGTTAACATTAAAATTTCCTTTATATTAAGGTGAAAGTCTGGGAATTTAAGGAGACAGCCATCCCAAAGCCTTGCCAGTAAAAATTGCTGGGAAATGCACAACCTAATTTTCAGCCACCACAAATGATGGTTGAGGGCAATTTGTATGTGGAAAGTAGTGGAAATAAAAAGTTCAGGTGTTTGTTACAGAATGTGGCTTGGTATCTCAGCCAGGCTGCTCTGCACTTAATTGGGTCTGTGGTTTTGCAGAGTGAATGACTGTGAGCCTCTGGTTAGGAAATGCAAACGAGAAACTCCTCTTTTATTCTAAACAAACTGAAGTACACTTAGATGGATTTGTTGTAAAAGGGCACCAAGTTTTCACAAGGAACAATTTAAAATCACACATACATTTTTTGCAAGGGCACGTAGTGATAGGCCGAGGGGGAAGGGCTTTAAAATAAAAGAGGGCAGGGCTAGATTGGATATAGGGAATAAATTCTTCCCTATGAGGGTGGGCAGGCCCTGGCACAGGGTGCCCAGAGCAGCTGTGGCTGCCCCTGGATCCCTGGCAGTGCCCAAGGCCAGGCTGGACACTGGGGCTGGGAGCAGCCTGGGACAGTGGAAGGTGTCCCTGCCCATGGCAGGGGTGGCACTGGATGAGTCCCAGCCCAAACGACTCCGTGATTCCACGATCTACATTTTAAAAAGCATCCCCCCCTGTATGTGCCATCCTGATGCTTTCTGGATTTTCCTCGCAGCAGCTCCGTGGGAGCCAGGGAAGGGCCTGGACTCTGGCACAGCCATCCTGTGGGATGTCTCCTGCTCCCCGTCCCTCTCATCAGCCACTCACCACTCCGGCCCAGCTCTGGCCTCCGGAGAAATCTTTTGCAGGGCTTTCCTTGGCGGCTCTTTGATCTGCCCCAGCCAGCCTGGCCCTGCTGCACCCTGACAGCCACCCCTGCCCTGTCATTGTCTGCTGGGAGCTTGCTTATCTCTTGTTTCCCTGTTGCTTTTCAGCTGGCTCCCTCTGTCCTGCCCAAGGCTCCTGTTCAGGTAGCTCAGGCACACCTGAGTTCCTCGAGTTGCAGCCTATCAAGTTCCCACGTTTAAGTAGCAGAGACAATTGGAAAGGTTTCTGTGATAAAGGGGGGCTGAAATTGCTTCACAGTAGGTCAAAGGGTTTTGGCACAGCAGTAGGCAAGGGAATAAACAGAGAGAGGCACGTTGTTTGAGCAAAATGACCATTTATTCCAAAAATGCTCAATTTGGTTCTGTTAGCAGGAACATGGCTTGTCTGTGGCCATGGCTTTGAGCCAGACTGAAGTGCTGCTCGCAAAGAAAATAAAAATTTATTTTAATGAATCTTCCTCTTTCCAGGGTTTCCCTCCCCCTCAGGGCAGTTATACCTGCAGAAGCTATTTGTGAAATGGCTTCCAGATGGCAAAAGAGGTTAATTCCCCCCAAAATGAAAGGGGGACTGGATCCTTGTACCTGTATCAAAGATCACAGTAAATTTTTCCATGGCTGGCTTCCTACTGCTTGGGAAGGAGGATATGAGAGAGATGCTCTTCCCAGAAAGTTTTAACTTCCAGGCTCATCTTAATACTTATTGTCAGACTGGGTGCTACTGGCTCCCAGTGCTGCAACCAAGTGAGCTCTCCCCATACCATGCACAGCGTTTGCCCCAAGAAAAGCCATACCCTGCAGCCCAGATGATGCTGACAAGTTTTTCCGCATTTTAACGCATTACAGTGCCTGATTTGGTGTCTGGGGATCATCTGATGTAGTCTTCTATTTCCTGTACAGGTATCTGAATTGTTAAAAGCAGCAATGAGCACGTGGAGGGGAAATCCATGTCTTCTGCTTTCAGACTAGATGGGAAAGTTCTCCTCTAACACAAAACTTACCTGAACAAAAATCTGTTGCCCTCCTTTTGCTTGTAGAAGATCAGACACGGGCTAGACCTAGAAACAGTCCAAGAGTTAAAAAATTAAAAACTGATTAATATATTTCCCCCCCTGCAGCCCAGCTCTGAATTGATGCTTTGAGAAGTCCACCAGGTACCATTACTGTACCTTAATATTAAAAGGAGATGCACAGTCCTGCTAGGGGCTGGACTGAGTTCTGAAGAAGAGGAAGTGTTAGTTTTGTCACCCAAGATGTGGCTGGCACCACAACTGAAGAGTTTGGAGACATGGAGTCAGCAGGGAAACTAACTCAGCTAAATTGAGTGTCTGTAGCCCCAGCATTTTATCCGAAATATCTCGAGTGCTTACCAAATGCCCAATCTACCAACTCTCTTGCTGTGGGATAGATATCATAAAGCTTAGACTTATTGTATGGCATGTTATAAACATGATAATGATCTCCATGGGGAGAGACAATTAATTCCTTGGGTGCTGGCAGCTCCTATATGCAATTTGGTGTATCCCCATGCAGACTTAATTACCTGTAAAGCTCTTCTTTTGTGTTGTAATAAACCCATAGGAAACCTAAGAGATTAGTAAGGGCATGTAACTAATTAAAACTGTCCCATTTTCTTATAGGTAAAGAAACTTATAAGCAAGCAGGTAAAAACCTATGGAAAGAAAGAAACTCCTAAGAAAGCAGGTAAAGAAACTTATAAGAAGGCAGGTAAAGAAATCCATAACAAAGCAGATAGAGAAGGAAGATTAACCTATAAAGAAGGCAGGAAAAGAAACCTATGAGAAAACCTGTGTGACTTTAGGAGCTGGAATGTAACCCAACAATTCAGCTAGGATTAAAAATGGTTCGGTTTAGATTTTTTTTTAAAAATGTTATTTGTTTAGCTATAAACACATAATGCTTCTGTGAAAGGTGTTTAAAAACTTGACATCCTGAAAGCATTTTGAAAAGTTTTATTTAAAGTTGGGCAAAACACCATTCCTGCCGCCTGAAACTTGGGGGGAAAAAAGCTGCCAAACTCCATCAATTAAACCAGGCTCTTCTTAAGTGGCTTTTAAAACGTTGGGAGCGATCTGTGTGTGCTTTAAGCGTTACACACACCGTAATTTAATCTCTCCATATCCACCCCCCCGCACCGCTCCAGCGGATGGAAACTGCGAAATTCCACCGTAAAACCGGAGAGAGGGGGGAAAAAAATTTTTAAAAAAAGAAGACAACCCACGTGTGAGCCGGTCAGTGGGGCTGGAGTGGGTGGTTTCGCTGCTTTGTCGCGGGAGCCCCGGGCCTGCCCCGGCGGGCTCCGATGCCCCGGGGCGGCGGCAGCGCCGGA
>WEIT01030209.1:74782-167597 GCA_013389985.1 Dryoscopus gambensis
GGGAGCGCAGGGCAGCGGCGGCCAGGCGAGGGGCTGCGCCGGGGGCTTGGGCTGCCAGCGAGGATGACTGCGAGCAGGAACGCTGGTGATTATTTCCTGGCGTTGGTAAGTAGACACTTGTGAGGGGGAAAGTTCTTTTTCTCCCTCTTTTTTTCTTTTTTTTTTCTGTTTTGTTCTGAAAAACTTTTGGAAGCTATTTCTCCCGCTCCCACAGCGCTGCCTCCAGCTCTGGGTGAGGATTAACTCTCCTTCCTCTCACCAAAAAAAAAAAAGAGTGGATGGTTTTGTGGCTCTTGCTCTGGTTTCTGGCTGGGTTTGGGGTTTGTGCTGGAGTGAGGAGGAGACTGTGTGTGTTGTTTGCTCTGAGGAGCTTCTGCTTCAGGTTTACAACTGGGAACTTGGGGAATTTTGGGAACTCTGAAATCCTGCTCCAGTGACATCAGGACGTGACCGAGAGCCCTTCCGAGGCTCTAAAAGCTGCTCTGTGGTGACGTGATGAGATTTTTTTAATGGTTGACAGTTATTACAGCAAATATGCTTATTCATCCTGTGCAGGCGTGATTTGTACTTCTGACACTTTTATGTGGCTTTCTGCTGTCCCTCTTCTAGCTTGCGACGGAAGTAGTGCTGTAACACGTGTTTCAGACCCTTTAAGTATTTTAATCTAAAATAATTGTGTTTGTTTAATGTAGTGACTCACCCTAAGTTTTAATGCGACCACAGTAATGTAGAACGCTCTGGCAAAAAAATAATTTTTTTTTTCTATTTTATTGTTACAGCCGATCAAATCAGTGCTCAATCTGGGTACACGTGTTACAGAAATTAAGGGATTTCTAAGCAAGGAGGGTTGGGTGAGAGAGTAAGTGCAGGCCCTCAGGTAATGTGTGACTAAACAGCATCCCCTGCCAAAATCGCTCCTCTATCTTGTCAGGGTTTCCACAACCAGTGCCAGAAAAGCAGAATTTCTGAGAATGCCTCTGCGTGGTCCCTGACAGCGACAGCGCTCTGCTCCCATCCAGCAGAACACCGGGACTTACCTGCAGGGATTGCCAGCTGCTGCACAGCTGGGCTTGCGTTCCACAGGTGGGGGCACTGCCTTCAGGAAGCCTTGTAACAACGCTTCCATGTGTGCAGAACGCAGCTCCCGCGCTCGTTCGCCTTTCTTGTGTCGTCAGGATGGACTCGTGCGGGGGGAGAAGGGGCTCCCCTGCTGCTGGAAGCGCAGCCTCGTGTCCGGAGCTGGGCAGCCGCTCGTCCCCGCAGGGCCTGTGGCCAGCCGGGATGGTGGCAGGGCCCTCCCTCGGGGACAGCTGTGACTCAGGGGCTGCCCCAGCCGCGCTGGGCCGGGCTGGCTCTCCCTGGGCGCCGCAGGCACCAGCACCCAGCACCCAGACTTGTTCTGCTGATTCCTCGAGTCCCGCTCGGAGGAGCGCCATGTAAATCCCAGGCACTGGAATAATTCCCCCAGGAGCCGGTTCTGGTGTCGTGGTGACAGTGCCTTTTTTCCGTAAGTGTAGTCATGCTGCCGTGCACTGGGCATCAAACTCGTGTTTCCCATGCGTGACAGGGGTTTTATTTGCTTTTAATTAACACATGCCAGTCCATCTCTTGGATACCTTCATTACTGTGTTTGCACAGCCCCAGCTCGGCAGGACTCAGCCTGGCCCAGGCCGAGCCTAAATACAAAGTGCTGGTGCGAGGCACTTAAGGCATAGTTTCTTCTTCAGAGGATGGAATTTGAGAGATTTTTCCAAAATCACATATTTAAATGGATAAGTAGGTCTTTTGTTGGGTTTACAAAAGGCAGTGTATTTCCCAAAACTTGAACTTTTGACTGTGAGTGCGTTTTTAGCTGATAAAAGTAAAACCTTGGCTATATCTCAGCACAGTGACCAGCAAAAGTGACCCCCAGTCATTGCTGTGTCTGAGCTTTTAAGCTGTTGCTGGTGTACAGACTCGTCCCCTGGGGATGGATGTTCTCTTAGTTCCTTGGGAAATAAAGCCGCACTTTCCATTTTAATCTTAGAATCTCACGTTTTTCCTGAAAGGCTGTTGATATTCAAATGGGTTTTAAATTAGTTCATGAGTAGTAGTACAGGACGTGAAAAAAAAGAGAGTTTGGTTTGTTTTTAGTCTTTTGCTTGTATCTTATGCAGCACTTCTGAGCTATTCTCTAAACAAGTTTAGTTTTAGTTAGTGATACCTGTAATGTTGATTTCTAATATGAGAAACAGCTTCTTACCTCCTTTGCTGCTGAATCATTGACAGGAGTCCCACTAATCATGAAAATACTTTTAAAGAACTGAAATACCAAAGGTGCATAGAGTTACTGTAACAGGTTATTGTTGGATTTTCTAGACACCAAATTTATTTCAGTGAATATGGTTACTGTATGAGATAAACTGCAAACTAAACTGTGAGAAGATAAAACTAATATTATGAAGAAATTAATGAAATGGATCAAATTTTATGAGGTACAGTGTGTTCGAATGAATGAATTTGAAACTGATGTAGGTGCTGCTAGATCTCTTTCCTTTCCAAAGAATTGCAGTGTAAGAACCTTGCAGAAATAGCAAATTCTCTCAGTATTTTCCTGGGATTGATTCATATTTTTTATGTATGGGTAAACTGAGGCTCAAAAAATTGACTCTTTGGCCCAAGATATTAGAAAGCCAAGTATGAAATCTAGAAGATTTTATCTGTCAGCCTTGCTGTACCCAGTGAGAACATCTTGTGTCCTGAAGAACACAAAACAGCAGGAGATGAGAGCGCTGAGAGCTCAGTCCTGCCTTGTGGTTGTTGGTGCCACTTTCCAGAGATTTCTGGAGTAAGAGCAGGATCCATAAATCTTGCTGTTATCTCATTAAAAGCAACCAAATGTTTGGGACTGGGAGATAGCAGAGTTTGAAATGCTCACTGGTTTCCCTTGGAGTAAACTTGAACCTATTGTTGACTGTTCAAAGGGAGCCACATCCAGCTCTCCTGATTGGAAAAACATGGGCAGGGAGTAAATGCCAAGACCCGTAGCTGCCTTCTGTCTCCAGCACCAGTATCAAAGTGTTTTATAACTTTCCTATGAAAGTTTAAGGTCTGCATTTCAGGGATGTCAGGAAGAGAGCAGCAAACAGACCCACCAGAGAGCCCAGCACTTGCTGCCCTGTGTCCTCGTGTGCCAAGTTGTGCCCCTGTATGTATCTTAATTTTCTGCTTTGACTTGAAACCTTCTTACCTAGACAGAGGCCAGACCTGCTGTGTTTAAACAGAAGAAATCACACAGGTTTATGGAGTTATTTCTCATTCATTCATTGATATTTAATGACTACTGTGGGTCAGGCAGTGCCTGAAACCTGTTATTTGCATACCTGCCTTCTAACAGTGACTTGGAAAATCTCTTTTCAAGGCTAAGTAGAGGCCTTAAAAGTGAAATTGTGAAACTCAAGAGCCTAAGGACACCTGATGGGCAGTGTCTTTCTCTTGTGACACACTAATAACAGGCTGAACCCCGTGGTCTTTGGGCTGAATTTAGTGTGCTCGCTGCAGCTGTTGGTAAGCAACTGCTTGTTAAACTGTGAGGTATTTTCCTTTGCAAACTATTTCAGTCATGCTTGTCATAAGTAGAATTTGGAAGCAATTTTATGTAGATCCTCTTCCAGGCCCGACCCAGAACTGAGGCAACAGAATGGAAAAAGCTCGTGGCCTTTTTATGGAGCTCAGTTCTTGACAGAAATTGGCCTTAAAGGCTGGTGGCTGCAGAGGGCTGACTGCAGGGACCTGGTGGCAGGCGCCTGGAGAGCCAAGGGCGGTTGTGATGCCCGGGAATGTCACTTGTGGAACTTGTTTGAGCAGCTTGTGGATGGCTTCATTGTTTGTGTGGCACAGAGCAGGGTGGCTTGGCAAGGAGCAGCTTCACCATCACCTCCCCAAGCCTGAGTTTCAGGTTACTTTGTCCATGAACTATGAAAATCCCTGTCCAGGAGTTGGTTATGCAGGAAATGTGAGTGGTGAGGAGCAAACACTTCTCACCAGACTGGGGCACAGCAGCTTCAGGTGCAGTTCGGGTTTCTGCTGTGCTGCCTGTACATTCACTGAGAATACCCTCAGTGCTCTGCCACAGCCAAAACAAAGCCTGCCCATCTCCTCATTTTACTCATTGTGTACGTAAAAAAGAAACTGTCGAGTGCTGTTGTCAAAACCTGCCTTCTGAATACTCATTTGAAGGCAAAGCAGAGGGGACTCCCCAGTTTGTGCTGTATCTGCAACTCAGCAATGAATGAAAACCAGTCCCTTTATGTTAATAAGCCGGAGGACTTTAGAACCTGTAAACACCTTGGCTCAAAGTTCCCTACAACAGGCAGAGCCCTCGGGTGTGGTTAAACCAGAGAACCTGTGGGCAGTTAATTGCTCTCAGTTGTAATTGTTTTTCCCACATGAACATGTTACAGAATCCTTTAGATAAAATGTAGGAAGTGTGTGTACATTCAGATGGCAGCCTTCAGTCATTATCAGAATAATGCTGACATCGTTATAGTAAAGTTTAATTGTTTGTTGTGTTTTTTGATTCAAAATTAAACTGTGGTGGAGAATCATCCCAGATCTCTGGATTTGAAGTTGGGTAAGGAAGTAATTGTTCAGAGTTAAAGCTGAGTTCTCTGATTTAGAGCTTTTTATTTATAAGCCAGAATCGCAAATGCTAAATGACAGATTGAGTTTATGCACTCAAACCTATCTGTGTGTGGTACCATCCCTGTGTGTTCAGTGTTGTATTCACTTGGTGGTACAGGAAACAGCATGGACAGAAGGGGTTCAAGGCAGTGTGAAATTGCATCATCAGTTTAAGATCACACTTTATGGTTTACAAAAATCTTGAGGATTTCGGTGAATTTTAGGGAAAACCGATGCTTCCACGGTCCTGATCTCTGGGTGGTCACATGGCAAAGTCAGGTTGAAGTAGGCAACAAAAACGTTGTTTTCAGGGGATTCCCATGGTTTGGTGTCTCCTAAAAAATAAACAAAATCCCTTTTTCAGCAAGGTTCCTTTCCTTATCCAACAGTGTGTTTCCAGATTGTTTTCTTTAGCCATGAGCTGCTGGTACTCAGTGGCACTCTGCTTTTCCCAGGAATGGAACGAAGCTGGATGTCTCCCCGTGTGTGTTTTCCACAGCACCTGGGACACCTTTGACTCTGTGCCACCACTGCTGAGCCCCCCAGCTCAGGTGAAATCCAACATTCAGCTCCTTGTGTTTTATGTGGTTTCTGAGTGAGGAAATCTTGTCATTTCTCTTGTTCAAGCAGCAGCTCCATTTCTTGTTTGCTTTTCATAATCAGAAGCACAGTGGGGTTCATTTGCTTTTGGATTGTACTGTCTCATTGCTCCTGCAGTTGTAAGTCAGACAAAAATCCAGAGACTTTAGTTCTGTGGGAACAAAAGCAACTTAGATTAAAAATGCCAACTTTCTCTGCATTCCCTAACAACAAGTTAGCTCATTCATGCTCAACTCCCCGAATTCAGACAGGCAGACAACAGTAATTCTCCAATAACTCAGACATCTGAGGCTGCCTTTCTCTCTGTCTTTTCTCTCCACAGCCCTCCTGGGCCAGGCGATGATAATCAGTTGGCTTCTCCCCCCGATCCCTGTGAGCATCCCTTAGCTGTGTCTGCAGCCCTTGGAAATGCTGTCCCCGTGGGAGCTGCTCAGCTGACTGCTCCAAGGTACTGTGCAGAGCTGTGTCCTGGGGCAGGGCAGCGGCTGCTCCCCGGTGTGGGAGGGTGGAGGAGCTCAGCGCTGGCAGAGGAACCGCTGTCACCCTCCTTGCATGGATAAATGTCTGGTGGGGCCAGTTGCTGATGGGTTTGCTGAGTCTGCCTGTATCTGTCAGCAGAGATCTGTACCAGGATTTAAATCTCCCCTTGTGAAAACCTTCCAAAGAAGATGCTGTTCACCTTTCCCCGAGATTCTGTCACTTCAGCACATAGGAAGTTCATGACACATGAAGGTGCAATATATGCCCTATGTCTTTCCAGTGCTTAAATTGTTTTTTTTTTAGTAGTACAAGGTAACAACTAATCCTTGGAGCATTTTCTATGAGAAGTTCCTTAACAGTATAATATTGATTATAAAGCATTCAGGTGTTTCTGTTGGACTCTGGTCTTTTTGTCTGCCTTTGCTTGCTCTGAGAAGGGAAACTGTCACTTTATTTGTGCTGGTGGTAGTAGGGTTGTCAGGATCTTTGGGCATATAAATTTGTCTTAACAATAGAGGAAGCCTTGTAGGGTGTGTGTACCCTTCAGTCACGGGGAGTTCAGTGGAGTGTAAACACACTCAGTATATTTAAGCTAGCATCAAATTTGTTAGCTGAAGTCACAATAATACACCATCAAAGCCAGAAAGGACCTTGTGTGGTTTGCTCAATCCACCTTAAAAACTTTGTTGTTTGGCCCGTCCTGGTCTGCCACCAGTCCCCAAGCTGGTTAGTCACTAATGCTGGCTGAGTGAGTCTGTGAGAAACAAACTTTTTCCTACAGTCAGAGTAAGATGATCTAGAGAAGCTTACAGTGGGAAGCTAATGATGTGGATTTCTTCCAGTTCTTGTGAGTTTTTTTGACTCAAGGAGTTGTGCTTCTTTTGTTTTTAACAAATGTAATTGGGTTACTGATGGGTTTTTTTGTGGATTCTGTTTTTCCTTGCTAATGGATTGTTGGACGTAGTAGCGAGGCAGTTAGAAAAGAGTGAGCATTAATTGAGGTGGAGCTGTGAACTACTTTCTTAGTGTGGAGGCATGAAAAAAGGCTAACACCAAAAGTGCCAGGAAGATTTGTATATGGTCTTTGGACTACAGTCTGGAACAGAGGACTGTGTGCCCTTGGGGTGATAATTTGCTGTTTGCAGGGAAAAAGGCACACAAGCTGTCTATGATTAAACATTGAGGGAGAGCAGTCTTAGAGTGTTTTAATTCACTGTTTCTTGTAAACCTTGTGAATTCACTCTGTTTGCATTCTCATCTGAATCTGGAATTTCGAGTTAATTATATTATACCTTTTCTTTTGATCAGTTTCATAACTTGTGCCTGTAAAATGTTTTATTGGTAATGTCTGAAGGTTGTCTCGGGGTTCCTTGCTCCACCCCAGCTGTGCAGGCTGTGCTGGTGCTGAGCTGTGGTTGCCCCATCCAGGGTGGCTGAGCCCAGTAGGGATGAGGGCACACAGACTGTGCAGCAACCAAACCACAGGGTCTGGCTGTTGTTTCCAAATCCTGACCTTGAGGGAGCTGCAAGGATTTTTGCAAGGGTTCAGCACTAAAAAGTTGCAAACCAGGGCCATTTCACCTTAGATGTAGGTAGTTTTCCAGTTCCTGAAACAGTGGAAACTGACAGAGAAATACACTGTGGTCAGCTGGAGCGAAGCTGGCTGTGAGTGGTTCTTCTGTGTTTGTTGGTTTTAACTCTTTTGTTTATTTTTTTTAAATGCTGCACAAGTTAACTCTTGTCAGTGTTGTTTGTTTTCCTTTCTCCTTTATTTTGCATCTGTTTGCAGCTTTGGATATAAAAGCCTACCTGTTCTCGTTCACCTGTCTTTCCTGTCCAGGTTGTTGTCACTTGCCATCTTCTCTGTGAGCCTTGCAGAGGGGTTTCCTGCTGTCCCAGCAGTGGAAAACCCAAAGGCTGCCACTGTGCCTACCCCAGGTGCAGCTAGTTGGCAGAAGAGGGGTTAAATGAGTGCAGCTGCACCTCTGCTTTAGCTCCTGTGTGTTCAGTCGTGGTGCAGCTCCTCCTGGAGTAGCAGCTCTGCTGATTTCCCTGGGGTTTAGTCCCAAGTTGATAACAACGTAGTGTTGGTAGCAAACGAAAGTATTGCTCTTAAAACACGTGGGCTCATGCTCACAGCCAGGATCAGTAATGGCAGGACTGGGCTTTTATTGGCCGAGCGAAGAGCCCCAGTGATGTTTTTTCTTTCATGTCATTGCCTTATCCAGCATCAACAATTCACCTGTGTCGTGGAGCAGATTATTGCCAATATAAGTAAGATAATCTAATTTAAGCCACTGCTTTTTTGGCATTTTATGTAGAAGCACTGCATTTCGGTGTGACTAGATGCAATTCTCTAATGCACACACATGATTCTTTCTGATGCCTACTAGGTACCTCTGCAAAATGGAAATGTTACAGGGGCTCCTGAATGGCGTGATGATATTCCAGTCTATCTGTAAGGTGCAATCATAAAGTGTTTTCCCCCAAAATATTTAGTTATTTACTAAAGTTACTTTTGTTTCCGTGTATTTCGCCATCAGGGGTGTCACATGATGCAGACGATGTGTCCTTCGACAGGGAAAAATAATGGTGCATATGAGGTGGGGGTCAGTTTGTGCTAAATGGCTTCCAGATGGCGGGGCAGAGCCAGAGATCAGGTTGTCCCTCCATCTGTCCAGTCAGGAAACTCTATCTTTGTTTTGCTCCTTGAGGGTGCCTGGCTGCCTCTCTCCTGCTGAGAACATATTGATCAGGGACAACATGCTATCATCTGCTCAGTAAGATTTTATTTGTTCTATCCACAGAGAAGTGTCCTGAAAAGAATTAGGTAAAAAGTTCACTGGCGGTTCTGCCCAGCATTTTTGTTCAGCAATGAAAGGCCAAGTTCCCTCTGAGTTGCCAGTACACGTTGCACTAGGAGTAGTTTTGGCTAGACACAGCTTTCTCCTTGCTCTGCAGGTGCAGAGCTCTGCAACCTGGACTTGTGTGTTGTGTGAGGAATGTTTGGGTTGGAAAGGCAGAGAAGGCAAGGCTCCTGGCTGTACAAGACCACAGCTTAGCTGGGCTCCAGGTTAGAGGTGTGAAACACTTCTGAGCAGTGTCTGTCTGTTCCCTGCAACTTCCTTCCTGGCTTGTGGGAGAAAAACGCCAAACCTGCAAATGTCCAGGAAAAAATGCTGGATTAGAAAGCACTTCCTGCATGAGTTGTGTTTGGGGCCATACTGTGTTGGCAGCACAAGCAGGCAGGAGTAGCCAGGTTTGTCTGTGCACACAGATAGTTGGAAAGTGATTTTTGAGATTTACTTCAAAGAGATGGTGCTTGAAAATGTTTGTTTTCTAATCAGCTCAACTCCACAGGATAAATACTGGTCAATGTATGGTTTATTGTGCGCTGAGAAGACTTGGGGATTTTGGTAGTATTCTTGCTACAACCATTAGAATAGTACTAGATGAGAAATAAGCTTAACAGAAAATCTTGTTTTAATAATAGCTGTGGAGAGGTTTTAATGCAGCCACTTCATGTCTGAGGTGATAAAAGTACCACGAGTTGACACTCACACACAAGTTGATGCAGTGTTGGGCTGGAGAGTTTAGAGTGGACAGAAAGCCTGTATTTTGGACAGGGGTGCTGTTCTGTGCTCCCCTGCCTCAATTTGTGCAGTCTGTCAGAGCAGGAGGAGGAGTGGAGGCAGGGCTTTGTGAAGGGCAGGGGCAGAGAGCTCTTCTAGAAATCCGTGTGTGTCGATGGCAAGCCTTGCTTCAGTGTTGGGAATGATACTCATTAGTCAAAGTCTCTCTGAAAATTGTTTCATTTGATGTGGAAGGACTTAAAGGGGGAAGCTGAAGGGCTGCAGATGATCATTTGGGTCTGTGTGAAGAGTGGGGGTGAAACAGCTGCTACTGTAAGCAGGTAACTGGGAGGGCTTTGTGTCCATAACACCAGGGCCATAATTTCATGTGCCTTTGGTGCTCTTGTTTGGCTGGGCCCTCTTGTGAATTGTTTGGGGTTTGCAACTGTTTGTTTCCTCTCCAAACAGATGTTCAGCATTCACTTATTTTTAGCAGTTCACTTTTTTTCTGCTTTAAAAATCTTACTTTCGCTGCTCTCCGTGTGCCCCTATATAGTCACAGCGCCTTGGTATAGAGGGGATGCTGTTACTATATTAGGACAGAGACATTTTTAGCCAAGGACAAAGGCCTTTGCATGAAAAAGGAAGCAGCTTGCTTTTTAAATCATTATTTATTTATTTATTTGTATTAACTTGATGGGGCTGAAAAGTTAGCGTGTCTGTGTCAGCATCAGGGCGGTTTGGACAAACAGAAGGAAGGAAAGGAAGGAAGGAGGGAGGAAAGCTGAGATAATTTCTTAGAAGTAGCTGGGCAGTTATCCCATATGGGACAAAGCAGCTTCGTGGATATAAGCTAACCCAGGTAAACTGCACTCACAGAGGGGTTTGGGGATCTCAGTGAGTGAGTGGACAAGCACTTTGGGAGATGGGTGTTCTCGTGCTCCTGTGTACTGTGACTAAAGTTAGGGCTGTGGTTTAGGATTGTCCTCTGGTCGTGTACATGCACCAAAGAAGGGAACAGCCTGTCCCCGGACCTTGCTAACTCTTCATCAGCAACACACTTTAATCTGCCTCCTACAATTCCAGTGTAATTCCTGGGGAAACAAGAGAGAAAATTTCAAAAGGGATGACTAAGATAGCTGTTTATATTTAGTTCAGGAAACCTGTAAGAAGCTTTTCAGCCACGTCCTGTTTCCATCAACGTTTCCATCAACATGTGTGTCGTATCTCTGGAAGCAGCAGCTGGCAGGAGGGGAGGCTGTTGTGTGTGGCTGCTACCCCAGGACGTTTGTATCCCTCTGGTGTGTCTGGGGTACCCTGGAAGGGACAGTGTGGCGTGACAAGACCTTAAACTGCTTCTGCTTTTGAGACGTGAAGTCATTGGTTATTTAGTTCCTTTTTTGTCAGTGGTTTAATGAATGTGGCTGAGAGCAGGGGGAGTTGTGTGGTTACTGCCCTGCTCCTGAGCGTGGGGCTTTGCTGAGCAGAGGGACTTGACATTCATGCAGGGAGCTCTGGGATTACTGTGTGTTTAGCTTTACAGCCTAGGGAGAGCTTTTAAAGTACGAGAATGTTTTAGTCCTCAATTTTAGGGTTTTCTTCTAAAACACAAATCACTTAATCAAATGTTTATGCTGTACACTGAGGAGAAAGGGCTGTGTGAGAGCAGCAAAGCAGTCATTAGTGATTTATTTACTATACTGATTTCATATACAGTTAAATTCCTCTGGCACTTAATGTTATGGTCTGTAAGAGCTGTCAAGACTTTGCAATATTACTCATTATGTGGTCAGCTGAGAAGTTAAGCGAAATAATGTTAGTAGGAAGAAGTAATATGTGGGAGGTAGGAGAGAGAGGGAATTTGGGAGGGGCTGATGTGCTCCTTACAGCTCCTTGTAGATCCAGCCAAAGTTCATCCTATGAAGAGACTTCATTAAAGCTTCACGGGCATTTCTGATATTTGTCAGCTTATTTTTAATCATTTTTCTGCAGCACTTCCAAGCCTGATAGCTGCCGAGAAGTTGATAACCACGTTTCTGAGGATGTACCTTTGGCTGTGGCCCCTGGTGATGGTGTAGAACTGCCTGCTCAAGGAACTGAAGGTTTCACAAGGGAAAAAAAGAGGTATTGTGTGATTTCAATTGTTACAAGACTTTTCCATATTTTTAAATCTTTTGCTTAAGAAATGTTACTAGTGTGAAAGAGGCTAAGTTTGACGGGTGTTTTGTCTAAGTTATATGAACACTTTGCTGCTAGATTTTGAATCCAAATGTTAGATGCATCAAGACCTGGCTAATCCAGTATATTTACTCCAAAATACCAGAAGAGGGAGCTTAGGCTACACTGCTTATTACTATGCTGATCTTTCCTTCTGTTTTTAATTTTTTTTTGGTTTTCTCCCCGCTTGAAATTAAAGTTTGGGGTTTTGTTTTGTTTTTGTGTGTGAAACTGTGCAAGATCAGGTCCTATTTAGGAGGAACGTTCTGCTCATTCCCCTTCAGATGCTGCCAGCAACTTCCCCACCCCACACCTGATTTGCATTGTCATTGTCAGTAGCAAAGGAAGAAGTTGTTCAGCTGGGTTTCGCTGTTGCTGAGGAAATGTTACCTTGATTTCAAAGTGACATGTTTCCCTGCATCGGATTTACACTGATGGTTGCAGAGTGTTTTGATGGGTGGCCCAGCACATTTTTTGCTTTGAAAACCCCCCAACTGAGCCGCAGCCTCACAGAATGATTTGGGTTGGAAGGAAAGACCACGTTGTTCCAGCCATCCCATCTCAAATATAGTCGAGGCATGTGCTTGGATATTCCTGTCAGAGCTTCAGCTGACGCCCGACTGCGGGTGATTAACCAGTCTGCTCTTGGGGCTCAACAATCGAGGCCTGCCCTTATTGTGACATCTATTAATGGAAAAGGTCACAGCACAGCTGAGAACATGGAATGGGCACTCCCTGGAGAGCAGCATTCCCCACCCCACCAGTACAGACTGGCAGGTAGTGACAAGTGGGATGCAAGACAGGAGACACCACGGGAAATACAGTTATGTCACTAAAGCCCTGCTCAGAAATGTCAAAAGATGCTGCTGTCAGCAGGAGGATACTCTGAATTATGAATTAAAATGTACACAATAGACATGTTCTGCTATGGAACAGTGCACAAATAGCAAATGTTGCTGAAAAAACTATTGACTGTAATATCTAGGAAATGTTGGTTAATTATTTCTTTTAAACTTCTGATTGTTTTGATCAGAAAAAATGGTGTGTTCACCTTTTAGTGTATGTGCTGCTGAAGCACAGTGAGGCCAAGTCTTTGTAGTTTTCCTCCATGACACTGCAGCCACGTGTTTTAGCCTGTGTACCATTGATGGAGAACAGAAGTGTTTTGTACCAGTATGCAATTTCTGTCATCTGGAGAGGATTTTCTGCCTTGAAGGGTAGATACCATGGTTATCTTCTAAAAATGGAGAGAAATGGGCAGGTGAGATTTTAAGTTGGAAAATACTCACTCCAGGATGTTGGCTCTTTCCAGAGAATCATCCAAAATTGTTTGAACTTTGTGGATACCCTGAATGTCACATTCTGGGAGTGCTGTAGTGTAGTCACAGATGACTGTTGTTTACTAATTCAAATCAGAACCACTAAACCATGAGGATTTTCTTTTCCTTTTCACTAGAATTCAGCTTCAAAGAGAGCAGAAATAATTTTAGAACTCTGCAGGCAAGCGGAGCTGCTGTGCTCACATGTTTAGATTGGCTTGTGCCTCCGAAGTTTCTGTTCTGTTTTGATATTGATGTAGTATGTTTATAATGTAAATGTCCGTGTGTGCGTAAGAAGCTCTTGGATGGGGTAAACAATGGTGTAATTAAGTAGAATTGTAGAATCATGGAATGATTTGGATTGGAAGGGACATTAAAGCTCATCCAGTTCTACCCCCGGCCATGGGGTAGAAATTCCACCATCCCGGGTTGCTCCAAGCCCTGTCCAACCTGGCCTTGGACACTGCCGGGGATGGGGAGTCCACAACCTCCTTGGGCAACGTGTTCTGTTAGTAAAACTTCTTAATGCAGAGTCAAAATCCAGCATAGAATGTCAGCAGCCCAAATGTGCATTCCCAGCATCCTCATTCTGCCTTGAGAACAGTGATCCTGTCACCCACAGCTTTTTTCTCCAGAGTTGAACTTGTGTGTTTGTATCTTAATGGAAATTAAGATGCACACAGAGGTGAGAATGAGAATTGTCTCTGGGACAAAAGATTCTTGCATGCTCTTGAAAAGCAAATATGTTACTGTCCAAACAGCTGTCTGCTGTTGTAATCAGCCCTTATGTAAATACTTCTGAGACTACCTTGCATTTTCATGTGATTCCTGTGTATCAAGTCAAATCAGCCATGGAAAATAATAGCCTGCAAATTGGGTTATGTTTCACTTTGTCACATTTATGGCAAGTGCCTGGCAAGGGTGCTGAACTTGTGCAACTGCTGGGCCCCTGCGTGATTTTCTGCAAAATGGATCCTTGAGGCGTTTCAGTCTCCTCTGTGATTATGATGGTCACATTATGAACTGTGTCACAGACACTTCATAGTGTGAGAGAAGTGCTGAAATATTGCTGGAGAGTGGCTGATTCTTTATGGAAGCCCTACGGACAGAGCTGGAAAGTCTCTGAGGAGCTGATCCATCCCTGTGTCCTGTGAGGAAGAGATGGGTATGATTTGTTCTGGAGAACAAAAACCAGGTGCTGGTTTTCAGCATGTCCTCACCTGTAGCCTCGTGACCTGCTTTGAAAACTGCTCCTATGATATTCTGCGTGGCTGATGTGCATGGAGAGCTGGGGCCTCCTTGTTGTCACATACTGGGTCAGTTTTCTTCAACAGCTAAAGCAGACTGGAGTCAGATCATTTTGAGAGACTTTGGATAGACAGGGATTGTCTGTTGATCTCTGAAATTAAATACACATTTCTGTCTTACCTAATTTTCCTGAAATGAGCCTAGAACCAATTGGAAGCACATCAACAAATCTCTCTGAAAGCAGAAAGTCATAACAGTGTTTACACAAAGCTCTACTTTCTGTGTTGTTGGTTTCCAAAATGTTTCATAATCCTTCCCTGGGAGGAAGCAAAGCTGAATTAAGTGGTGTCAGGCAGAAAAACAGGATAAGCTTTATGACTTCTGGGTTTTATTTATTGCTTGATTGTGTGTTGAAAACAAGTTTTCTCCTTTTCCCACCTTCAGAGAGGCTTGGTGTAAAACTAAGGAAATAAATACCAGTGTATTGCCTTCATTTTTGACCAACACTGATAATCTTAGACTGAGTTGCTTTTAATGATGCATTCAAAACCAAGAAGGGATTAAATGAGATTCAAAAACTTGAGGCTTTTTCCCTCGAGTGAATTTAACCCTTTTGAAAGGAGTGTGTTACAGCGTTTGTTTACAAGTGCACTGAGCAAGGAAGAGATGAGAAGTACAAGTGAGGGATACAAATGCCTCTTTCTTTCTAAAATGTGGGTGTTGGCAGGTTTTTTGGGGTTTGGGGATTTCTTGGGAGGAAGGAAGAGGTAGTTTTGTGGGGTTTATGTGTATCATGTGAACTGGATAGTAGTAGTGTGTGTCTGGACTATGGTGCACAAGTGAAGTGATGCTTTTTTTTAGGATCAATAGAATGAAGACATTGAAACGAAGTTGTTTAGATCTTGGAAACTAAACCCAAGGATTTTTGTTGAGGCTTTGTGGCTGACACCATGGAAATCATTTACCATCTCCTGAAAAACAGCATAAAATATAGATACCTTCCATATAACCAGCCAGCCTGTAAAAAAATGGACAGGAATGAGCCACAGTGCTGCTCTTCATCCATTTCCACCATTCCAGGTCTTTGAAGGGGACTGTCTCCTGCGTGGGGTGTTTAGAACTGCTCAGCCCCAGGCAGGAGGATGCGTTGTGTAGATGTCTTCAATTTATTCCTGAATAATAGCATCAAATTCTGGGATGTCTGCTGTGTTTCAAGCCCAAAACGCTGTGGACCAAGTGCATTTTCTTGTAGCTGGGTGTGGGACTGGTGTGGTGAGGTTATCTGGGTGAGCCCAGGATTTGGGGGGACAGTCCTGAATGTTTGGTGGGCAGGGTGCCCAGAGACCCCCATGGTGCGTGCTGGCAGAGACTGCTTCCATCGACCAGCAGCAATTCAATAAATAGCTGCCAGTAGCTTCATTTTCAAAAGGCAGAGCATTAACGGGTGCTTGACACAAGTGGGAAATGTCACCTGTTTTCTAACCACATGCTGGCTGGGGATTTGGGCTCTCTGGGGTGTTCTGCCTGCAGGTCTGCTCAAAGAGAGCAATTATTTGTGTGTCTTGTGAAGCTGCTCTCAGTCTGAGGCGGTGGACAAAAGGGTGATGGTAGCCCTCTGTTTGCCTGGTATTCCTGTGTATTTTACAGGTTCCCTCAGGCAATTTATGGTAATTTCCTTGCTGCTAGAACAGGTTCAGCAGCATGAAAATGAGTATGTTGTCACACTGATTAATCCATCCACGAGGAGTTTTAGGACGGCACTGATCATTCTGCATCCTACAAAAGTGTGGCAGTACAGATTCAGAGGTTACACACCTGGTTTGGGATGCTGTTCCTTGGCACTGTGGCACACAGTGACAGCTCCTGGCACTGCCAGGGGGGTGGAGGACTTGCAGGGGATCACCTCTAGTGCTAGAGCAGGTAATAGATGGGCTAAAAGTGTTGAGTCAGGTGTATTTTGTATTTCTCAGTAATCTGTTACACTAAAATATGGCCTGTGCTTTTGGAGCATGCTACCCCTAATGCTAAATCTTGTAAAAGCAAAGCTTAAAGAAACCATTGAAACATAATAGACATACTTCAGACCCATTTTGTGTTAACTCTTGTGAGATCAAATTGAAGCTGTAAGCTGACTTCTTTAAGGCAGTCATTTGACCACCCACCCTTAGCAGCCACAGCAAAGCATTGCACCAGGGGGGAATACTGTTCTTGTCTGGTTTCTTCATCCTGCTTTTTCATAATCTAATTCTTTACTTAGGCCCTGAGGCCAGGAGGCCTTTGGATTCTGCTTGCTGAAATCTCCTGCAACAAGGTGCCCCTGGAGAGCTTTATCAGCAGTGATGTTGTCAGCTGAGGGCAGGTGCATGAAAGCCCTTAAAAATGTCAGTCCCCTCCTGGCATTAGGCAGCTCCTTTCCGAACAAGCCTGGCTCCAGCTGCCGTAGGGATCTTACACCTCGGGATGTGTAGAGGCTTAGAAAGAAGCCTGGAAGCAGGATGAGCTCCTGTCGTCTGTGATGGTGTTTCTTCAATTCTGGTGTTCGGAAATGTCAGCAGGACTTGGGCATTTGGCTTGTGGGCATGGCCTGCAGAGGCATATTCAGCAGCAAAACAATCTCCCTCCTTTGGCGTGGTGATGCTTGTGGTCCCAGGCCAGAAATTTGGTAAACGGGAGTTTAAAGTTTTGTTTGTGATCCAAGGAATTCAAGCCTGGCCCTTAGAGTAGTAGCATGATAGGCCCAGAATCTGAAACTGAAGTGTCTGTGCCTTGGCAGGAGGGGAAGGCAGAGGGGCAGATGAGAGGCCAGAGGCTGCACGGAGCGAGGCGTGAGCTCTGCACGGGGCTTTGGCTGCCCTGACCCTTAACTCGTGTCTCCTGTAGGTCTGTGTGGGGCAGAGCCCTCGCTCCTGCGGGAAGCACCCACACTCGGGGCTGTGCTCAGCCCTTGGGAACCTAATCTCCCTCTTTGTGTGGCTCCTTAATTTCATAGGAGGCTTTTGAACGTGGAATCTTGTGGGGTGTTCAGTTCTCACGTTCCTGACCGTAATTCACGGCCGGCCTCTGAAAGCCGGGAGCCCCCCCGGCATCCCGAGCAGCACCCTGCAGGGCCCCTTTTGTTATCTTTCCTCTGGGTTTCCCATGCTGGAAATTTCAATAACTGAGCAGGCATCTTGGTTATTCATAACTTTTAATGCCATTAATCTCACTTGCAATTTAGATTAAGCAGTGACCGTAGCAACCAAACAGTGACCAGTGGGGAGGGGGCACAATTATTTACGTTTTGTCTTACTTTTATTTTTATTTGAAACGCACTCTAATGTTTGTTTCTTGTCAGCTTCAGTGTCCTTCCTGGCTGCATCATCACTGGTCACTCCTATTTTCTTGGAATTAGCAGATGGGAATTCTGTCAGTGTGCTCAGGCTTAAAACTCTGAGACATTGTGTGTTTTCATGAAGAGTGTATCAATGCAAATAAAGCACTCACACTGTGTTAATCTAGATAAGTGGTGGAGCAGACAATGTGTCTATCAAAGTATTCGATCTGTAAGAACAAGTTAAATCTGTGCAGCCTTGCACCTCCTATCTCCTTGTGTTATTTGGTGGTGTATAATTTTGTACCGTGGTGACACGGATAGGGCTGTGTTGTGCCAAGTGATGTACAGAGGCAATTGAACAAATTGCTTCTGTTTTCCTTGAAAACTATGTTGAAAAATATCCCACTGCTTTAACACTCTGCAATTATTTTACTGCTCAGATTTCATTTACACTCTCCAGTTGTGAATCAGTGCCCTACTCATAGACCATTAAAAGATAAATGCTGAGAAAAAACTAACCCAAAACCTAGAGCTGACAAAAAACCACCAAACCAACAAACCCATGGCTTCAATCTGAAGGTCTGTCACTCTCCATGTAGGGCTGAATTTCTCATTTAGCTGTACTGGAATGGAATTAAGTTAAGGATAACTGGCTTTTAGAAGGATGCCAGTGAATGTGTCTTTAAATGGCTAATTATAGACTATAATAATATCTGAATTATACCATGGCCATAAACTGCCGTACATGTCTATTTATTAGGCACTACTAAAGCATAGATGTTAGAATTTGTGTTAACCTCTCGCTGGTTTTTGCCAGTAAACCAAAATGGGATAAATTTGTCCTCTGTTTCAGCTAACTTCTCCTACTTGTTCTTTTATCTGTAGCACAAAAGTGCTCATAAAATTAAGGGAGAGAAAGAAACTTTCCTTTCACTGCTCTTGCTACCTCATAGCAGCAAGAGGTCACAGCTTGGCCTGCCAGGAGGTACTTTACTCAGGTTCCCTCTTTGGGTTATCATCTTTCAAAATAATAAAGGTTTTTAATTTTAATAATTTTAAATTATGGCCTGCTCACATACAATAATGTGGTGTCCTGGTTTTGGCTGGAATAGAGTTGATTTTCTTCTATTCCCTGAAGCAAGAAAAAAATTGAATCACACCTCTGGAGACAAAGATTGAAAAGGGGTTTGGTTGGGTTTCTGTGCTTAGCTGTGACTTTTTGAAGGAGGTAATGGCAGCAGCAGTGTTAAATGCTGTCCCTGCCCCACAGCAGTGCAGGCGGTGAGCTGGGTCATGGAGTGACCTGGCTGGAAAAAAACAACACAGGATGAATGTGGTCTCACAACAATTCCTTGTGGCACATCTCCAGGCATGACATAGGATTGGAGTCAGCATGAAAGTGTGAAGAACCAAAGGAGGGGTAGCAAATGCCTTGTAGTGTTCCAGCAGCAGCTTCAGCTCCTTGAGGTGGAATTCTAAGTGACTCTTCTCTAGGGAAGTGGAAATTATAAGATACATCCTCTCTTGCTGTCTTTAGAGAGGGAGATGAGACTAAGGAGCAAAAGTCTGGCTACAGGAGCGAGAAAGTCTGGTTTGCAGAATAAAAACAAAACAAAAGGAAATAAAGGTGTCTCAGGCCTGACAAAATGCATGGTGAGCAAAGGAGCAGAGAAATATACACAACATGTTTAGACCCATGTATTTTTGTGCAGCCTACAATGAAGAATGCTTGAATTCTTTAAAAGCCTGTCAGCTGCCTACTGTATAACCCTTAGAAAGGTGAACCCCAAACCTGACTGCCCACATGGCTGGAAACAGCCTGCTTGACCTTCCCTGGAACACAAAGATCAACACTGGTCCCGGGAGACCTGGATTTCTGGGAGGACTTGGCAGACAGAGCCACACCAGCAGAAGCCAAGGAGGGCTGGTGCTCCTGCAGGGCTTTTAGAGCACGGGAGTCTCCGGCCTTGGGTGTCCTAAAAGGGCTGTCACCACTGCACTTCAAAAGATGTCAGTGCTTTTATGTGCTAATGTGCTCTCTAACACAGCCAGCCTCCCCAGGCACTGGTTTGCTTTGCCACTCTGTCCATACAGAGTCGGTTTTTTCGATCAGTTTGGTCCTTTTAGTCCTTTAGGGGAGATGTTGCTGTTCCTTAGCAGTCTGATATTGTGGACAGCCTTGCCATGAACCCTTTGAAAATACCAGGCAGCCTACAAATAAGGGAGGCTTTGGGGTGAAAACTTCTTCCCAGGCTGCATTCAAGGCTTTGGGGTTCAAAGGCAGTATCATTTAAAAAAAAAAAAATATATATATATAAATTATTGAGGGGAAGAACAGTGTTTAAACAATAATCTGTAAAAACATTTTCCCATCTTTTGTTTGGTTTTTTTGTAGGCAGTACTGTTCCTTAGAGCTGTGGCAGCAGTGTTCAGATACCAGAGAAATCCCTTTTTGCTTGGGATGTTTGGTTTCGCTCTGTCTTTGTGTTTTCTTTTACATGGTGCTCATTTCTGCACAGCACCTCAATAATGCATTGCAGCTAGGAGGTACAGCTTAATATTCACCACTCCTTCCCAAGGGGATTGATGTGTGAGGGAGGCTTTTCTTTCAGCAGGCTCTTTGATGTTTCTCTGTGCGTGTATGTGTGGTGGTCATGTTTATAACTTGTGTAAATGCCTGGCACGATGGACACTGACGCCAAGAGCAAAGAAACAGAACATAAATTTCAGTATCTCAAACCTTATCACGGTCCTGCTCAGCATTGTTTTCTGATGGAAGCCAAAAATTTCAAATTGGGTGCAAGTGACCCAAGTCTGAATTTATATGTAAACATGAAATGGAATTAGACCAAATATTTAGGAGTCTGTACAGCATTTTAAACAACTAATCAGTGGACATCCAGTTTCAATAAAACATTAATTTAGTTGAGGCCAGAATATGGCTTTTGCTTAAATGGGTGAAAGAGACAGAAAGAGAGGATGATTAATTTTAAAGGATGGTGCTGAATACTTAAATAGTCTTTTCAGCAGTGGGATCACAATAAGTTGTTACATGGCTTTTAATCCCTAGGCTGAAGTGCCTGGGGCATCCTTGAATCCTTCAAACCTGCAGTGGGATTGCTTTTTCTTTTTGAGCTACATCTGTGTGTTTTTCAGGTTCCAGAAGATGTACTCAGAGCGTCAACACAACTCCTGTATTTTTAAAAGCCCACACTAAATTTAGTACTAAGTTGATGCTTCTTGGCAGGCCTAAAGGGTGAACTGGGGCCAGGCAGGAGAGGGAGAGCTCCCCTCTCATCTGAGGTATTTCTTACCAGTCAGGATGGGCTGCAGCTTTGTAGTGTAACAGATTTTATGGCCAAATCAGAAGTAAATCTACAGTTTGGCCAGAGACATTAGTTTAGTGTTTGTTATTGCATCCATTGGCAACAAACTCTCTCCAGTCCAAAGCTCGGTTACAGCACACCTTTTTTTGAAAGGCCGTGGCCATCGGGAGTTCGTGTTGCTGTAGCTGAGCTGCTTGGATGGTTATTTTCCAAAGGGAAGAGTGAAATCCTGTCTCCTTTGTGAGCAGGAGCAGCTCAGAGGCAGTGAGCTGTCCTCTGATGAGTCTCTGAGTTGTGCCTTGAGCTGTGCACAGGAACTGGGGTGAGAGGGAGGGGACAAGGAGGCAGTGCCTTGCCTGTGACGCCCCTCACCTTAACCCAGAGACCCCTGTAACCCAGACAAAACGTGCAAAATAACCAGGGCCACAGCTGGGCTCCAGAGGCTCAAGCCCCTGATCGTGCAGGTTGCCAAGACCTGCATTTCTAGTGCAGTTCGAATGTTTGTTGCATAGGAACACTGGGGAATGGAAAAAAAATACCTTTCTCCACTACACTGCTCCCTGAAAGGACCATGCTGCCTCAGAATAGGATTCAGTCCAAGCCTTCTTTTATTAGGCCTTTGTTTATTTAATAAATGTGCATGTGAAACTTGAAGGAGTTGACACAGGCATTTTAAGTGTATTCTTTGCACTCGTTAGGAGTGTCCCGGTTTTCCTCCCTGTCGGGAGTGTCCCTGTTTTCCTCACTGTCAGGACAAACAGTGCCTGCGTTCTCCCTCTTGGCTTCCAGGTACCTGCTAGGGCTTTACTTAATATGGTGTTTGCCTTTCTAGGGGTTTTTCTTTTCTCTGAGTTTTCTCTGTAACAAATGAAATCCAGCAGGGAGCTGTTATGATACTCAAAGACCAGTCCTCTGTAGCTCAGCAGAGTTACCACACACTGAAGTGAAGCTGAGCTGTAACCTCAGCCTAACAGGGACTCTGGACACAGACATGTAATTTTAGGCTGTTGGCTGGTACCATTGATTTCCCGTATTGGATGGAAATCCTGGAGTTATTAACCATTTCAAATCTACTGCCAAAGAGTACATAGGAGTGTTTAATACACTTCCTTCACTTTCTGTGTGCTCTTTAGTTGTGAATGGCAAATACAGAGGGTGTAGCGAGCTGCCACCGCCTTGGCAAGGGAAGATCAGAGCTGGGCACTGCTGCAGAGTTTGGGGGTCAGCTGTGGCTCAGCCACCCAACCCTGCTCCAGAAATTCTGGAGCTCAGTCCCTGAGTGAGGCAGTGCTGCTGCTTCTCTGGTGGACTTGGGATGATTCTTGAGCAATGAGACGCTAGAAATGAGGGTTTGGCTTTTATCAGAAACGAAACAAGCCCAAAATTATATCTTGCTTGGAAGTTTGTGGCTGAACGAAGTGCTGGCTCACAGGCTTTCCCCCATAGTTTAAAAAGAGTAGAGAAAAATGTCATTTATTTTGATACTGTTCATAAAACAGAATTTAATTTTAACAGCCTCTGGAAATGAAAAGTTCTTTATCTTTTTTAAACATCTCTGTTTCCTCGTATCTCAAGAACAGTTTATTGTGGGTGCACCTGGAGTCAGAACCTTGCATATGTAGTCAGCAGTCATTCCTGTAAAGCAAGCAAACCCAATTGGATTTCCATTTCTGCAAGCAGAGAAAAAAAAAATCCTAAAACTATTGAAAGTGTGAGCGTAAGGAGGCCTCCACTAGAGCATAAAAGCTGTGCAGTGATAGGTGCTTGGAAGTCAGTACGTTTTAATATTTTTGTTAAATTTATCTGATCCTTTTGACCCCTCCGCGTGTGATGTATCCAGAATTGTTACATAGCTTTGAGCCATTTGTATCCCTAGAGTTTAATTCCTGGTACAGGCAGCAGTGCAACTGAAGGCTTCGTTGCCTTTTTTGCTCTGTTAATGATGTGAAACACGGCTTGTGTGTGAATCACCTCCTATTTGCCAACAACAGGGATGTGGAGGGTGATGGTGCCTATCCTTTTCAGCATCTTAGAATTCCCAGTGCCCTGCTACCTCCACGGTGGCAAAAGGATAAGCTGATTTGTAGGGTTAGGAATGCTGTACTTTGTGGGCTTAAAGATCCTCCCCTTCTATATTAAGCTCGCTGTCCAGCAAGGGGGTCTGTGCAGGCAGGAGCAGAATGGTTAAAGTGCCCCGGTGCTGGATGGAGCTGCTGCTCGGCTCCCACACTGGCTTGTTTACCTTGGCTGCTCATGATATTCTCTCTACGTTCCTCACGGAAGATTCCATTTTTTTTTCTGCAAGAGGGATGAGCTCGTTTGTGAAAACGAAAAGAAAGCAGCCGTTCTGCTTGTTAATCCTCCGTGCCAGCGTCCCGATGAGCACAACTTGTCGGCGCTGAGGGGGAAATGTATGCGCGGCACCCAGTGCACACGTGCATTTGCATTTCAAATCAGCTGAGTCAACACAATATAATGGTCCTGCCTGTAGGTCCTTAGAGAGCCACGGTAGCTGACAATGTGTGCTTAAAGGGAGGGTCTGCTTTTCTTCGTCGTCTTCTTTTTTTTTTTTTTTTTTCCTTTTTTTTTTTAAAGCCAGTTTCCATAGCCAATAGTCCCGCGTTCCAGGCGCCTGCACCGGAGCTGTTTGGACCACTGATGTTTAGCCGATGATTACCCTGTCACAGTGGCCGGGATTTTGTTTTATTTTATAAACACCGTTCATCTGGACAGAAAAAAAAAACAACAACAAAAAACCCCCACAAAACCAAACAACAACCCACCACCAAAACTGGCAACAGTTCAGAGAAGAGAAGCTGCCGAAGCGTTCCTGCTTGTGCCGCCACTGATGCGAGCAGCTGTTTCCATCTGCACTGCAGCACTGCAGCCTCCACAGAGCCAGAGCTGCCGGGGCTCCTCGCCGGTGGGATTCCGGAGGAAGCCGGCCCTGCTCTCGCCTAGCTCCGAGCCCAGGGCACGCTGAGGATGGGAGGCTCGCAGTCCCTGCAGCAGGCACAGACAGGTGGCCTGGTCCGGGAGCCGTCTGAGGCCATGTAAGTGCGGATCCCTGGGCTGTCCCCGTTCCCCTGCGCTGCCCCGAGCCCGAGCGCTGCGCCCGGGGCTGCCTGGGGTGCCTGAGGCCTTTGTTCGGCGCTCACTGCGGGCGGTGCTGGGGCAGAGTTGGGGTCTGGCTGGGTGTGGGTGAGGTTTTCTGCCGCTGCCCAGTGCCAGGGCACCTCGGTCGCTGTGTGTGCAGCAGTGCCTGGGAGCCATATGTTTCGTCTTTTCGTGTTTCGGGTGCATGATCAATCAAACACAATGACCATTCCCAGCGAACAAAACCCCAGCCCCCTTCCCCCTTCCCAAACCCACCACCTCTGTGTTTTCCATTTAAAATGCACAGCGTGGAGCTCCGTTTCACTGCGCCTTTTTTTCGGGGCTTCTTTTTGCTTTTCTCGGTGCAGATACTGTTTTTCAGGTCACACCACCCTTGTCAGCATCCATCCCTGTCATGGTGTTCTATCCTCTGATGAAGCATAAGCAAGGTGTCCTTAGATATCTCCTCACTGAAGGCCAGCTCGGAAGGATTCGCTGGGAGAGGGAGGAAAAAGCAGACAATTGCTCGTTCAGAGCGAGTTAGCACTTTTTTGGGTGTTTAAATCGTATACGAAAGTACACAGATGTGTATGTGCATGCAGAAATAGCAGCATCATTTCCCATCTGTAAATAGGATTTTGTAGTTTATTGGTAGAGGATTTATCAGTTCACTTAGCCAACAGTCTTTTCTCCTTAACCCTGCACCCCAGACTACTAAGCTGGAATGCTAGAGCGTGGACCTTAACTCTGAATGGATTTTAGAAGGATTGCCGTGTCTCCTTTTGTCATTACAGTTATATAAATCACATTTATCTTAACATGTCTGACTACTGCGTTCATTACTGAGTATGTATTTTAGTGCGTTTCAGGTATCTATCCACTAGGGCTAGTCTACAAATAAACCTCATATTGGTCTCTTATTATTTTTTTTATGTAATGTGTGCTTGTTAAGGTAGCTCTGATTATGGTTGAGGCATCATTTGTGTGTTTGAGATAAGTGCTTGAGAGCCATTGGGGAATGATAGAGCAGTAACTGATAGTTTTGCCTCTGTAATAGGCCTTACAAGTAGGTGTATGCTCCCTATTGTCATATTCCAGTATATCAGCAGATAGCTTTGCTTGAGAGTGTCTTGTTATATTTGTAAGATACCAGGCCTAACAGCATTTCTGCCTCCTTTGTTCTTTTGATGTGTAGCTTCAGCAATTAGTATTTTTTTTCTCTATAGTTCCATCTGACATTCTTATAAAAAGCACCTATTTTAATAATATGGTGGAATAAATAGATGCCTCATTGTCTTTAAAGCACTATAAATTATGTTTTCATCTGCACAAACTGCTGTGGATTTTTAACAGTGATCCAAGGACTGGGCAATAAAATACATGTTGCTAAAACAGGGTTCAGGGGTTTTTAATCTATAATTTTCACATCCTTTTAAGAATGCATTCTGTTGGAAGAACATGATCAAGGTATATATGAATATATTTATACATTTTGGGGGCACTTGAGTAAATTATATTATCCTTCTCAGTGATTCCTTTTATGTATAAACATACTCATCTTTTGCATTAAGTCACTCCTGTGGGGTTTCAAGATGATCTTTTAAGGCCTGACATAATCAACAGATACACTTTTAGCACAGGCATCATTCAGTAACTGTTGATGTCCTTGGGAAGTTTGTGGAAGGTATTACTAATCTTGTATAAAACAAATCACCAGGAGATTGTGCTGCTTTCTTCAACTAAATACTCTTTAAAATGAGATGAGAATGGAGGTGTCTCTTTATCCTTGAGAAAACACAGGCCTGTTTTATGAAACAAGAACATCCTCATAGGATGTCATGGTCACCAGTTCTGGTCTGAGGGTTTTGACTTTGTAGCCTTATCACTGTAACTTTTTACCAGTGCTTTTTAAATGAGGTTGCATTTGAGTTGCTTTGCACACGTAAGCAAATTCCTTAATGGCAGTGATGGCTCAGAGGCAGAAACATCTGGCCATGTCCCAGGCAAGTTGGGCAGCTGCCCACGCAGTTACAGCATCCCCGAAGTCATCATTTCTGCCATCAGCAGAGGCTGATTGCCCTAAGGAGAGCTGCTCCACAAAGGGAGAGCAGGCTTGGATTTGGCTGCCCTGAGTTCATTAGAGTAGGAGGGTGTCAATCAGGAATCATTACCGGAGTAGAATAGCGTCAAGAAGAGTACAGAGGCAAACAAATTCCTTAAATAGCTGCTGCTTTAGGAGTTCCTCCAAAGTGTCCTATGATGGACTTACTCATTAACACTAGGGAAAGTTGTAGAAATAAATTGGTGTTAGAATCCATGCTGAGAAGGAGTCTAGGTTAAGATATTAGAATGTATCCAAAATTAAATATGCCCTCTTTTCATGTGTATGCCAAATTCCTAATTTTAATGTAAATTTGTTTTAACCAGAACGAAAGTATTTGTAATACACCCACTATTGGCACTGACAGCCCGGGGTATTCTGTTGCTCATTGTGGATAGTTAGCACTCAGTGGCAGCAGACAATTGCCCTTTTATTTAAAGAAAAAAGAAAAGTCAATTTGGAATGATAAAAAAGGGAAAGCCCAGGGGAAGCCCCTGACAATAAAAGTTAACTGCAGATGAAAGTGGGGTGGTTCAGACCTCGCTGCTGACGTTATGAGCGCTGTCATGTGCTTTGCAAATCGCAGCAGGCACCCTGGTGGTCACAGATGGAGCTCAATCGGGGGCACGTTTCCATCAGATAATAGGAGCGGGCTCTGCTGAAATAAAAGCCAGTGACAGTGAGATGATGTTCCGTGTGCTCGGATTTGTTGGGTGCACACACACAGCTGGTGACGGTGTCCTTGCGTGTGCTGTGCTGCCCTGCTGAGGGTGTGAGCAGAAATCAGCTTGCCAGGTGCTACCACCTTCATCTTTAGTGCTTTTATTTGTAATAGCAATATATTTCTATCTCTTGGTAATGTTTTTTAAGTCTTAGAAAACTGGAAGCGTTGCTAAGCTTTTAAATGTTGGGAGCTCTTAGGCGATTGTCATCTCTGAATCATGTTTTATCTCCAGTGGAAAGGGTTCCTTTCTCCTGAGCACGAACCACACCTTGCTTTTGTGGGGCATTATGGTTGCTGCTCTTGCAGCAACTGGGCAGGATTTACATTCAGAGCCCATTTCTTGATCAGCCAAAGGGCTGCTGATGTGTTATTTCCTCCCATCAGGAGCTCTACGTGCTGTGTCTCTAACATTTGCATGCCTTGCCAATCCAAGAGGAAAATGACTGAAGCCTGAGCCAGCTCCCACTGAAGTTGATCGTGAAATGCCCACTGACTTCAGTGGGAGCTGGAGCAGGCTCCAAGAAAGAAATTGAATGTCACTGATCATTGGTAGCAGGCCAAGATGTTGGTGTCCTGGTGGGTTGTTTTTCAATATTTCTTCTGCTGCACAATCTTTTGTTTGTTGGTTACTGGAGAGGCTCAGAAGAATTTAAACTGGATAGTTTCAGCCTTCTGCACAGGAGATGTGAGCAGTTCTCTGTGTCTAAGGGTGTATATACACATGTATTTATAAAAGTTATCTCTCCATACGTGTAAAAACGCAGCCCTTGCTTGCCACCACATTTTTTATTTTTCTGTCTTTTAAACCTGGAAGAATCCGTTGTGTGGCTCTTAAAAGTTTGAAAGAAATTAGTGTGGTGAAATATTTGCACTGTTTTATATGCTCATATATAAGAAAATTATCCAAATAAAGAGATGTACATGGAAGAGTGGGATACGTATAATTAGAAAATACAGAAAGAATTTGGGTCTTGGGAGGAGGGAGAGCTGCTGTTACTGAATTGATATTGAGTCTGAGTTAATCCCTTGACAGATAGTTCTGCCTATTGTCAGCTTATTATGTAGAAACATAAATTTGTTTTCTTCTTCCTCTTACTGACAGCCTTCAGTGAGCATCTCCAGCAATAATTAGAGGATGCTCTGTCTGCTAGGTTTATCTGTAAATGGGGTGAATTGCTGGAAGCCATGGAGATGTTTTACTTAAGATGTACCAGAAGTAACGAGGGGATTCTTCTGTCAAGCTTCCCTGTCTTTCATTCCAGCCTCCCTTATTTGAGCCCAAAGGATCTCATCTCTGAAGTCAATGACAGCGCTCCCTTTGATATGAGAGGTGGTTACATCAACCTCTTCTTCTGTCGCTGGAAGTAGGCAGGTCACGTTCAGACTTGAAAACAAAATGAAAAGCCCCCAGCCTCCCTCACCCCTCTATTAAGAAGGCACAGCACACGTCTGGCAAACCCACGTGTGCTCTAAAGCTCTCCATACGGAGTGGGGTGCCCTATGCCGTGTGTAACGGAGCTGCTGTCATCTCTTATGTATTATGACATGCAGGCAAATTGGAAAATACAAACTGATGTGGGGCAGTAAAAACATGAATGAAAAGGCATTTCCTGCACATGCATTGTGGCTGTCATTTACCAGCAGAGCTGTTTCCCTGGCTGCGTTTGCTTTTTTGCTTTTTGCTTTCCTTGACCCAGCAGTCAGAGGAGCTGATTGTTAGGTTTAAATCAAAGGTGCTCTTCAGCCCTGTGTTTCAGAAGGTAATAGTCTGGGTGCTTTTAATGTTTCTCTAACATGATTATAGCACCCAGAAAAGCAGTTCTCTCTGTTACAAGCACATTTCCTTTGTTTTAAGACCATACACCTATAGTATTTATATTTGCTTACGTCCCGGATATCATTTCCTTATCCATCTCTGATGCTTTGTAAGGATTTAACTACGTACCAAGCTTCTTATGTAGTCCGGGTAGACAGGCTTTTAAGTGGCAAGAGGCAGAGCTGTAATTACAGCTAGAAATTCAATGCAGTTTGCATTCTCTTGGAGAAAGTGGGCGGGTTTACTCTAAGAAGCAAACAAGCAAATATATTTTTTACTATGGAAAAGCTAAGGAAAAAAAAAGGTGTCATTTCTATTAAGATCCTTAAATGCTCTGAAGCAACCATCTGAATTTAGTAGCAGGCTGTGGATATCATGTTTTGTATTCCCATTAGAACCAGCTTAATGGGAAAAAAAATTAAATTAGTTTCCTTTTTCCACCACAGTCTAAATTTCTTGTAAGGCAGGTTTTGGCCTGAGAGCCTTCATTGATGGTGATACTAGACAAGATAGGGAGATCCCTCCTTGGCTCTGGAAGCCAAATTGGAGTTTGCACGCGAACTGTATTTTGGTTGAAGCAACTGGGGATGTGTCTGAGACAGACCTCGGGGGAACTGTAGAGCTCTACTTTTTGTTTGTTGCTTCCCTGCAGAGTATTGTTTGCTACAGCTCCTCTCCCTCTGCTGCGAGGAGTGATTCAGGGCATGAATGGATGCTTGGGAAACCTCTTCGAGAGGAAGAACTGGGGCTGTGGGTTCTGTTGGGGCAATTATGTTAACTCTGGGGAAATCTGTGTCTTTGCATTTTAAGATTATTTGATTTTGATTAATCGGAATCCTTAGATTTATGTCCAAATTTACATGATACTGTTTTCCTAAACAAAAGCAGCTTGTTTCTAGGGCTTAATGTAAACCAGGTTGTATCTGACACAGGGTACAGTTACATTCACGTAAGCTCCTGCTCCTTTAGAGCTTTGTCTTCCTTCAGCATGAAAACCTGCATTTACTGCTCTTGTTAATAACAGCCCATTTCTCTCTTTAGAAATGAGTCCAGCATTGTGCTGGGAAAAGGGTTTGGTTGCTAAAGGAGGGGGAAGATGAGCAAGGAATTCAGATCCCTTTGTTTAAGTTCTTAAGTGCAGGACCAGAGCCGGAGCTTGGGAAGGGAAGGTTCAGCACCTTGCTCCTCACCTGACAGAGCTGCGGGCAGCCCAGCTGGGTGCCAGCTGCTGAAATGCCGCTGGAGAGCAGGGATTTGCTTTTTTCCATCCCGTTGTGGTGCTGAGTCGGCGCTTCCTGAGCCGGGCGATCCCACAGCGCCTACGGGAAGGGAAGGGATGGTTTCCCTGAGAGCTGGAGCAGCACCGACTGTGCCCGTGGGAGAGGTAAAAGGAGTCAGTGCGACACCTTCCAGAGCTGCACCAGGCTGGAGCGGCAGCAGAGGGGTCACACCCACCCGAGGCAGGAGATGGAACAAGTAGAGCCCGAGCAGAGATTTTGTTGTTGTTGTTGTTAAGAGGTTGAGATATATTTTTTTTCTTCTTTGCTCCCCTTGCTTGCTGGCCGCGTTTCTGTCCGTGCAGCTGCTTTAAGTGTTGAAGCAGAGGAATAAGGGTTAGAGAGGATCTTGCAAAGTTCTTTAGGGAGGCCGTGCAGGGGCCAGGAAGGNATTGAAGGCAGAAGGTCTCTTCTCCTCTCTTTCCTTTTTGGTGAAGGTTCTCTGACACAGTCGTGGTTCGAGGGGTCCTAGGGCTAGCTCAGGACCCCCGGGAGCCACACGTGTCGAGGAACCTAGGTAAAAGAAAGAAGGCGCTCTTCTCCTCGGGATAGCGTTCTTAGATCTTTATTCCATCGAAATCCAGGAGGCGAAGAGGTCGGTGGTCTCCTGAGGACTCCTTCTGAACCCCCAGGGAGGAAGGGGAGGGGGCAAAAGCCCGTCACCGATAGGGTACAATTTACATGGGAAAAAGGGGGCAGGGTCCGGGTAAAGGTATTTGGATTCAGGGATTATACCACCACCTCGGGCGAGAGACGAGTCCAGACTTGTACAACACAGCGTTCCCAGTGCAAAACCCATCAATAACATATCAATAATCTAACCACACTTGTGCAATACAGCAGTTCTCCCTGCCTCTCTTCTCCACCCCTGTGTAATCCTTGTCTCCTTTCTGAAAGGAAGGGCCATCCGTAGGTATTACAGGAGCGCAGCCTTATTTCCACACCTCAGCGTTTCCAGCAGTCCCCGTGCTCCCAGGACGAGCCGCTCCCCGGGGATGGCAGGTGTCACACATTCATCCTCGCACCTCACAGCCGCCGTTCTGTCCCCTGGTCCTGCTTTTGAGCTGCGTGGCAGGGCTGAGATGTGGCTCTGCAAAGCCTTGCTGCATTTAAAAGGTAGTTCCAGTAAACAAAGCAATTCCAAACCTGTGGCACTGGCTGCCAGTGAATTATTGATTGATTTCTCATTGACGATGCTGTGTAGGAGGAGCACAGGATGCTTCATGAGGGGACAGTTCGCATGATGATGTGTCCTGGATTAAAATTTTAGACCTTGGGACTAAAAGAAGAGGAAAGATACCTGCCAGGGGTATTAAATATTTAAACATCAACCACTGATTCAAACAACCAACCCCTAACCCACTAGGGTGAGCAAAGTGCATCACTGGCTGGGATTATTATGTATTAACTGGTTATATTTGTTTTAAGTATTTTCCACCTTTGATATTGGGGTAACCTGCATCTTTTACTGTTTCTTAAGAGATTTATGTGGTTGAATATTCAGCAGCCTCTGGTGATTTAGGGACACGTTAGTATGTTTGCAGTTGTGATGTCTGAAGATGAGTGCCTTTAATTAAATGGCTTTTTCCTGTTGTACCTCTGAGAATAAAGCATCTGCCTGAGAAGAGCATAGGGATTTAAAAAACAATTTCAGTTCTGAGTCCTGTTTCTGTGGCGTAGATACTTTCATTATTCAGGCTGAAGCCAGTAAAAGAGAAAGCAGGCTGGCCAGAAAGGATGGGGTATTGTTTTATTATTCACTTATATCAGTGGTGTTGAAAAACGTACCCTGCTAGATGGCAGGAAAAGCAATAAAAAGGAAAAATTTAACATGATTTAAAGCAATATGGGGAACTTCTTGCTAATCAGTTAGAAAAATGATTTAAGTAGATTGAAGTGCTGCTGTAAGTGTGCCATGTTATATCCCGCAGTCTTTTTTCCTTCAGATGTGGTTTCCCACAGCTTGAGACATTTCTCTCTCGGTGCTGTGTGAAAGCAGGAAATGGCTTTTGTTGGGGGAGTGGGAATTTGGCTTCTGCACAAAATGTGCTCAAAATTGCTGAATAAACAAGGAGAAAAAGCAGGAAAAAATAATTCCTTCTTCCCATTTCAGTTATGGTAGGAAGATTGCTTATAGGACAATAGGCTAAAAACCAAAATTCAGCATTATTTTTAAGATGATTATGCCCTTTTAGTTCTCCTCCACTGCAGTTCTAATCCTGTTCTCTAAATATAGCCATCCTGTGAGGGAAAACTGGCCTTTTTATAGCACGTGATTAATGTTTAAGGTATTCCTAAGTTTCTTTTTGCGATCTATTATAGAAGACACATTTCCAAACTGATCTGTGTGGCTTGGGTAACACACAAGGTATTGTTTTCCATCGCTGAAGTCCCACATAATGATCTGAAAGGGGAAGCCATAGCATTTTATTTCTGTTATCTCACCTACATAAAAAAAGAAAATCCAGATTCTTGTCTCTCAGCTCAGACACTGAGTTATCCCAGGACTTCGGGCTGGAAGCCCCATTACCGGAAGAGCAGTGACTCAGTAGCATTAAATCAGCAGCAGTGTGTGACCATATTCACCCGTTCACACCAAATTTGCACTGGTGTCAATCACTGACGCTTCAGCTGAGCTGTCGGAGGTGCTCTGGGGCAGCAGAGGATTTGACAGCCTTTGGGCTCAGAGTGAGGGGAGGCACAGAACTGCTCAGGGCAGGGGAAGGACTCTGGCTGCAGGATCACCTTCCTCCTTGGGTCCCAAAATTCAGCCTTGTGCCTCTCATGGCACAACCTTGTGGGCCGGTAAATACCACCTTTGTTGTAATCGTGGTTATTTTTATGGGGAGTTGTGTTTTCTGTGGGAATATTTATGCTGAAATAACATTAAAATCTTCCTTCGGAGAGGAGCTCCTGCCCTTCTTTCTCCACGCATCCACGTCCGTATGAGCTCTTGTGCAATTGTCGTTTCGGTGGAATGGGATTTATTTGATAAAAGCTTTATTCTTAAGTGAGAATTGCAAAGGATGCTTCTGTGCTGCTTCATAGCTCAGGCCATAAAATGAACACATGATGTTATCCTGCTCTTGGGTTGAGCAGAAAGCCTCTGCTCAGGAAGGAGCTGCAGATGATTTTGTGGAATATTACTTTGAGTGCAAAACACAATATCTGTTTAAACCTCCCAGCTTTGATTGTTTGTGTTCTTTCACAAAAACTGTTTTTTAAAAAACAGCCCTCTCTTTCTCTGTTCTACGGTATTGTTTTTAATTAGTGTTTTAATGCATCAGAAAGGATAAAAAAGATACCAAGGAAATTAACCTCATCCCAGTTGATGGATTTCTTCTATAAAATTACTTTAAATTGCTGTGAGTAAAGAAGCTGGAGCTGTACTTTTCATTGAGCCATCTCCACTTTTAAAGGAAAAAGAAAAGAGAGATCTGGTGACTCAGCAGGGGTGACTGTTACAAAGTAAGACTAAAATTGTTCTCCAGCGTTATTGTTTAAAGTGAAATAATCCTGTGTGGAAATTGTGGATTTGTTTTGATGGTCAGACTGTGCAAGGTAGACACCCGTAGAATATGGCACCAGTGTTGCAGGCGAGGAGCACGAGGTGCAGTTACCTTTTCTGTACACATATAATACATATTCTGTGCATGTGCCATACATAACAGCTAGCAGACTGAAGGGGATGCCCTTTCTCAGTGCAGACTCAGCACTAGAAATCCCTGAATTCCCACTGACTTCTGGTCAGTGGTCCTGGGGCATTTTGCACATCACTGGAGCAGGCCCTCAGAGCCCACCACTTTCCAGTTTTCCTGTGTCCACCTTGCAGGTACCAAACATAATTTTATTATATTCTTTTATTTATTCTCATCCTGTGTGTGCGCATCAGTAGGAATGTTCCTGTGGGACAATGGTGTCACGCCTGTGGGAGCAGGATGTGAGCTGGAGGAAGGCTTGGTGATCTGTTTCCTTCGCAACATCTTCTTGTGACCCATTTTGTGGTTGGTCTCCTCACAGTATGGGTTTGTTGTGAATTTATGTAATCCTAGGATGGATGATCTTGTCACTTTGCCCTACAATAGTGTGAGAGAGGTCCATTAATAGTTAATGGTCAGAAATGGGTCCCTAAAGGAGCCGTCTTGTAAATGGAGTGTGGTGACACGTCAGTGACATGTTGGTACCTCCCCCAGCTCCTGACTCCATGTAAGCGTCAGATCGAGCCCTGAGAACATTCCCCAGGGGCAGAGGCAGCAGGACAGGTGGCTTTCCACGGCCCCTGAAGTGTCCCTCACCCTTCAGCTCCGGCAGGCTGGGCTGAGGTTACTGGCTTTGCTCTTGTCTGGGCAAAAGGTTTTCATAGAATCACAGAGAGGTTGGGGTTGGAAGGGACCTCTGGAGATCGTCTGGTGCAACCCCCAGAGAGGGTACAGAGCTCTCTGTTCTCCTGAGTTCCTCTGAGACACCCTATTATTTCAAAGGCATATTTTACCAGAGAAAAAGGAAATACTGTTTGTGAGGTTTATGCCTCTCACCACATGTAGTTGTGTTGTTTTTTAAAACCATGCATTTAACAGATCTGTGGGTCCTAGGTTTGATAAGTAGATTAATTCCAATTTGGTAGACTCCAAATATTAATACCTAAAGTAACCAGATAACTCTACCATTGCATCTGTGTTTTCTGTGGGTTTTTTAAATCTGCAGGGATGTTTCAAATTCAAAACATGTAACAGCTAATAATCATCATGTTAAAAGAAGCTAATTATTGGGGAATGTCATGTTAGCTGGAAGTCACTGTGTAGGCAAATACTTTGCAAAAATCACAGCATAGAAAGTTGGCACATCTTTGATATTATCCTAACCTAGTGCTGGGATTAACAAAATGACCTTTTGTTGTAGCTGTAGAATATTCTTGGTCCTCATGAGTAGGCCGTTGGGTCAGCTAATGGCTGCTGGCCTAAAGTGGTAACTTGATCTCCAGGAAAGGAATTACCATTTGGGCTCTCCTGATGATTTTGAATTATGATCCAGGGCTATATTTGTAAGAGTTTGGAGGGAAAAAAAAAGATGAAAGACTGTATGTGTCTCTGTATGAGATTTGTGCAACTGTACCACAAGTGATACCACAAGATTAATTATGAGAGATTGTCAGTTATTTAATTTTATATAAACAAAAGGAAAAAGCCCTCAAATGTAATGGATAAGAGCAGTTGTTTTCCCCTCTGGACTCTGCATACATTTACAGCAAGAAGCTGTTTGTGCTGTTAAAAGGTCCCAGCCCGAGTGGATAAGGCACACTTGAACTGAACTGAGCAAGGCCACTGAACCCCATGAACTTCAAAGGTCCCTTCCAACCCAAACTATTTTATGATTCTGTGTATGTACAGCATTTCAGAGGCAGAGTTGAGAGCAGGCTTGATCTTCATCTGGAGAGATGTTTCGCTGAGACATCCTGCCTCAGTGTTCTTTTTTTGTTGTTGCTTACTTAGTTTGGGGGATTTTTAAGATCTACATGGGAAAATCAGTTTAACCATTGAAAATGGCATCGGGAAATCTGAAAAGGTTTTTTCCGATTTTTACAGTGAATATACTTTGACTGAAACTAATACACATTTCTGACTGCCTTGTCTCTCTGGCTTTAGAAACTCTAAAGCTTGGAGTTACTGAGTCTTTGCAAATCTGTCGGCCTGGGGTGGCCCTTGGCACTGCAGTAAAAGTGCCTGCTTAAGTGACACACAACCAGATTGACCTCAGAAGGATACAGCCACTCCTGCATCCTTGGTTCCGGGCTCATCAGTAAACCACACCTGAATTATTCATGCAGGCTTTACGAGGATCATCTCTGAAAATGATCGATGGAGGTGAAACTACAGAACTCATTCCTCCTTTTTATTTCCAGCTCATCTCCCAGTGGGAGATACCAAGAATGAAAGCCAAAATTAATCTTCAATACTAAATTGAACATTTTAAGAAGCTGGTTGGGGTTTTTTTTCTCTTTTTCTCTTTGATTGAGTTTCCTGTCATGGTGCATGATAAATTGTTCAGTAAATACACGTGTGAAATGTATACCTTAACTTTATGATGTAACAGCTGCAAATGCTTTGGAGGGCCAGGCCTGATGGACTCTGTTTCCTCTAGGTCTTGCCACAGATTGTGCTTTTGCATTAGCACTGCTGTGTTTGCTCATTTGGGTCCTTCACGCCGTGGCCTTGGACTCTGTGTTTGCCTCAGATCCCTGCCAGTACCTCGTACAGGATCTGAGCACTGTGTGATGACGGCCTGGTGGCAGATTCCTTGTTTGATTCCTAGGGCTCAGGGAACAGGTCTGCAGGGGACTTTAATGTGGCTGTACGTTTCCTAGAGGCGATGGATGTAAATGGACAGACATTTTCCCCTTGAGCTGCAGCTCTAGCCAGTTGTAAAGAACGTGTGGATCTAAAGATGAGATGGGGTGGGGAAGACAAAATACCCATTTCTGTCTCCTCCCCCTCAGGGAGCCCAGCTGTACCTCAGGAAAAGACTGTAGGAGTTAAAACTGGTCAGGGAGGGATTGAGCATCTTCTGAGTCGTCAGTTTCTCTGTACGCTTCCAAATGTCCCTCACACTACACCTAGAGGGCAATCTGCAAACAACAGCTCTCCAATAAACCTTTGCAGTCCTTGCTTTCATTTCATTACCCTCTGAGCGCTCCTGGGTGGCAATGGAGCACAGTTTGGTTTTGTTGTTGTGTGTTGTAAGACTGCCTGGTTTATTTCCTCCCAGTATGTCCTATCTCCAAATACACCATGAGAACGAAGTTGTCATGTCAATAAAATACAAAACAACTGGTGAACAGAGTTTCTTGAGTAGCCGTGAGAAGGTTGAGTTTATGGAGTGCTGGCAGGGCATCAGTGATATTGCTGACAGGTGGGAGAGACCTCAATTAATCCAGGATGCGTTCCACTAATTAGGGAAATAAAACATATTTTTTCCTAAGTGCAAAGGTTGGAAGAAAATATACAAATTGAAATAGAGGCTGTTCACCTTAGCTTTTGTGGAGCAGATGCCCCTGAAGCCAGTCTTCCTGTTGTTACTTGGGATTCCTGAACCCTGGCTGATGGAGAACAGTTCCTTTGGCTCCATCCCCCACTCCCAGCACAGGCAGCACTTCTCAATAATGCAGCTCCAACTCCTGGCTTCAAAAATTCATAATATCACCCCCCATTTCCTCTCCAGATTGTTCATCTTGCACACCAACAGATCAGTACTCCATAAAGCAGTCAGGCAGGTTTGTTTGGTTTTTTTCCTGAAGTAGGCTATACACTAAATAAAAATTCTATATAGATTCAACATTAAATGAAGTAACTCTGCAAAAGCCCATGGAGCTCCCTTGGCACATCCCAGTTCCAGTTTTGCTCCCTTGAGCCCCTCCATAGGAGGTGATGCTGCTTAGCTCAGTCCTCATGTCAAAGTCCTGCTTTTAAGTTTCTTTTATGTTCTCTTTCACTGCTGTGAAGTGGAACCAGGGAGCACACTGGTGCTGGCCGTGCTGCTGCAGTGTAAATATTGGAGGAACCCGAAGCAGATGGCAGCGTTCCCGACACGGCCCAAGGCCACAGCTCTGTTGAAAGCTACTTTTTAATGAATTGAGTTTCTGGGTGGCAACTGGGGTGACCTCACTCACTTGAGGGGCTGTGTCTGCCTGACAAGGGCAGGCAGCGAGGAGAGGCAGGGAAATGAGGAAATCTCATTCTTGCTTCCTGACTGCTTTCCAGCTACACTGACAAAAAGGCAATTTTTCACTCTGAAATCAGGGAGGATTTAAATTTTAAGAGCCTGTGGTTTATAAAAGAAGGTAATGTAACTTATGAGGCTGGATTTCCACATGGCCAGAGGTGAGGAAGAGAGGTCAGCCCTGGTAACTGCCTTCAGTATTTCCTCCAGAGATTTATGTACAGGCTGGGCAAGAGCTCGGACTTCGCAGATGAGAGTGGGAGTGCTCAGGCTCCACAAGTTGATGCAGTGTTATCAGATTTGGTTGGTCTAGTCTCATTCTTGGATTTCTCTGTTCTCCCTTGCTGCTGGACCCCATCTGTATGTATTTACTGTTTACTGACCCTTTTGAGAAGAAACATGAAAGAGACAGACTAAAAGAATGTTTTGTGATTTCTACAATCTATATTTTTTCGCCTATTATGTACAAAATCCAAAGGATACAGATGGAAAGATCTGTATGACTTGTTATCAAAGTAAGCTCCCACTAATTTCCCACGCTGGCTAAACAATTACATGAATGTGTGTTCCCTCCCGTAGCTCCCTCTCCATCACTGCCCCACAAACAAGTCCTGCAGGGGTCTCACGCTCTGCTCTTTGCTTCATCCTTTGCTGGAGCTTCACAATCATATTCTAGATGGTCAAGACTACTCTTCCTTTGCTGAGAACCTGCCCGCAGCTGGGCCTGTGGTGGCTGCTCCTTGTGCAGCTTCAAATTGGTGCCGACTCTCAGGGTGTATCACAATTTGGCAATCTTGTTTTACACCAAGAACTGTACAGCAGCAGCAGCATTATTTCTTTTTGTTCCATGTATTCCCTGACTTTCTCAGAAAAAAGGCGTTGTGAATTGAACTGGCTGAAGTATGTAATTTCCTTTTCACAGGAAATCCTGTTGTTCTGGGAAAATCTTTTCTTACAGTTTGAACGTAGGACGGTAGTCTTAAAAAAAAAATAGCCCACATAAGAGAGATGATCCATATTTTCACTAAGGAAAACAGAACACAAGATTTAATATTTCCAGGTTGCATGTTGACTTTGGAGCGTTGTACTGGAATGTGCTTCCAGGCTTCATGCCCCTGCCCAGACCTCAGGCCATGACAGAGAAGGTTTTTCTGGTATTGAGCTTCCCTTCATGTTTCTTTGTTAAATAGAATTCTCTTTGTGAGCGCAATTGCTTCTCGTAACAAGCTTGTCAGGATTTGAGTTATGGTTAAGATGGTTCTTACTTGGTTGTACTAGCTGAAAATCAGGAGTGTTGCATGAGAATCTTTTGGGAATTATTAAATATTAGCAAAACAAAGCCTTTTTCTGGAGCTCAGGCACCTCAGCTGTCTGTCCACAGGCTCGGGACATTTTCCAGAGTGGAAATTCATGCAGTGAACAAACAAGAACAAATATTTCTCTTTTCTTGAAATGCTTATGCCCAACTCATCCAAGGAAGAGACCAAATAAACAAAGGGAGCTCCTTTAAAAGGCAGATAAACAGGCACCAATTCTCTCCATAATTTAACTAAAGGAGGACACAGAACTGCTCCATCAAAGCAGTTCAACAACGCAGTTACTGCTTTGAGTAGGATATGAAAATAGAGGCTTTTTTTTCCTGTTCCAGTTACTGTGTATGTTACGTGTGCTATACAGACAGTGTGGAAAAAGGAGTCTAAACATTATTTTTTGAGTATTACAGAGCAAGACTTTGAGTTCAGATTGTAGAGGGTGAAACATTAATTAAGTGTAGCACAATGAAAACCTACGTGAAAGCCTGAGAGATATGAATTACTTCTCATTTTGTTGGTTTAGATGATAACTTCCTGGGTTTATTTTTATGACACTGGGAAAATATCGCACAACTCTGTTTCTCTTTGATTCTTCAACTTTAAAGTTTCCTGAACCAGCCCCATGGAGGGAGCAGAAATCTTTTGTTGTTGTTGCTGAATACCTATTGTGAAGCTTTATTTACAGAAGCCCTTTGTTTGCAGCTGTTCTTTAAGCTTAAAATGTGTAGAACTTAAAACCTGGTGCATCTTTGTAGGGATAGTTTAAAATGCTGCAGTGTGCCTGTTCCAGTCTGGCTGTTCTGTGGCCTGAGGAATGAACATGGTTAAAGAAGTGACACGAAGAAGGTTTTTTGAGGAGCTATGACAACAGATATAATGGAAAGCCAGACACAGTGACTTTGAGCTGTGTAAGTTTGGGGAGGAAAAAGTAATAAATCTAAAGTCGTCACCTAGTAGAACTCCTTTTGCTTCAGGAGTAGGGGTGATGAGCCAGGAGTTGGTTGGCACAGGGTCATGGTGTGGGAGGAGGTGGGAGCTCTCACTGGGACTCTGCAGGGAAGAGGGAGAGGGAAAATTGAGACCACTGTGCTTCTCGAGTTGTCACGGGTGACAGTGGGGTCTCTTCTTCCCCAGCTCTCCGAAGGCTTTATGCTGTGATGGATTTAGACAAATGAGTGTAAATCCTGTATTCATACTTCTCCTGATGTGGAGCTGCTGGAGTCTCAGGAAACCAAACAGAATCTGGCAGCTCAGAGTTATCTTCTAACTAGAGCAAAATGAGAGGAGTCCTAGATTTGGGGTGGCTCATGGAGTGCTTCTGGGGGATGAAATGGCTTCTCATTTTATGGCAGCACAGGGTCACTGGGAGGAGGCAAATCAGTCCTATCCTTTAGCCAGCTGCCACGTTCAGTTGACTTTATTACACACCAGCAGTCCAAAACTGCATCTGACCAACAGAAATGCTTACTGAATATATATTGAACATTTGTTCAGTGCATATTGAATATGACACCATTGTTACTGCATTCCTTGCTCCCAAACAGTGGATGAAATGTTTATAATTTGGGCTCAATTTAAGAACAGTATGATCTATAGTTTCCAGACCTAGAAGGACAGTTTCTTATAGCTGTACACCTCTAAGACCAAATGGTGTGTCCTTGAATGGTTTAGATCTTCACTTAATGTTTATGTTACTCATCATTTTGTAGAGTTGCTCCCTTTCAAGCTTGTGTTTCACTTGAATCACTCCATTTTGGGTGCTGCTGTTTCCTTCCTGGGCTGGCACCAGCCCATTGTGGTCCCAGTGGTTTTTGTGTCCCTGTGAGCACATGGTGCCACAAAAGGATTATTGATAAGACCAGGATTCCATGCATTTTATAGGCTGTCTTACCTTGTGTCACAAGGTCTGTTTGAAAAGGGCTCTGGTAAAATTCTTCTGAGAATAGAACGTGGTATTTCTGTAGGAGGACAATGCACAAGGGTTTGCTTCACCTCAGGTATCTTCGTGTCTGCTCTCTCACCCATAAGAGCAAAGAAGTTTGGTGCTATTTTAGATGTTTGGGGTTTTTTTATGAAGCTAGGAAATTCTCTTGAGAAGATCCTTTTTATTTCTATTTTCTAGTTAATTTAGGTGTGCTTGTGCCGAGGAGTAACACAGGGCTGTTGGTCTGTGTGGCTGAGCCACCCTCACACTGGGAAGCGGGCTTTGCAGGATGGGTTTATTTCCAAGTGTGTGTTCACTTCTGTGAGACAAATGACATAAACTTGTCTAGGGGAGAAGACCACAGCCGTGACATCCTGCTCTGGAAACCAGACTGGAATGCCAAATCTCCTTTGGGAAATGCAGAGGTAGCCTGAGAGCTGAGGTCTGTGCCACCAGCTCGGGACGCGCAGCGTTCCCAAGCCTGACCTGCAAACGTGAATCTCACTGTGCTCACCAGTCTCTGCTTTGATTTTTCCCCAGGAGCTCTGACTCTGAAGAAGCATTTGAGACCCCGGAGTCCACTACACCTGTCAAGGCACCACCTTCACCTCCACAGCCACCCCCTGAAGCGGCAGCAGCAGCAGCAGCATTGTTGCAGACGTAGCAGAGCAAGAAATAAAACCTCAGCTGTCCGTGGAAGATACAGGTAATGAGTGGGACACAGTACTGAGGGAGGTGAATATGCAGGGAGCTGTTTCTCTAAGCACAGGCGAGGAATTAATCCTAATAAATCGGCTTCGGGAATATTAATTAATTACCCATGCAGAGAGGAAAAACCCTGTTGCCTCCTGGAATAAAGTACTGGAGAATCTGTCCATAATGATTGAAAAATACTAAAGAGGAGCTTTCTAGAAAAAAACTTAATTCCTCTTGAACCCAGGTTCTTTTTGTAGGATCTTTACAGAGTCAGATGAGTAGAAAAAGGAGATGTGAGTTGCAGATGCAGGTACCTGTGTGAGCACTGTTAACTGTGACAATTAACAAAATGCTATTTTCAAATGTGTTACCTGAAGCAGGAGGTGATCCAAAAGCCTGTTAGAACAACAGAAATGCTGATTTTATTGGAGGAACACGGGGCTATGTATGAATGTGTGTATGGTATACATATGTGAAAATTGGTGCACACAGGGAAACTAAAATCTTTAAAAAGGGAGAATTGTGTTTAAAACCCAGAGAAATTCATTCCCCAAAAAAGTGTTCTTTGTTCTCCAGATTGAGTAATGGAATATGAGGGAGTAGCAAGCATGCTATTAGCCCAAAATAGCTTTATTTGGGCTGTCGGATGACAGCTCAACAGTTTGAGACTGAGTTCCCCATTATGCTGTCTTTTTTCCCATCTGAAAGTCAAGTCATCTTGATCACCTGGCTAAATTGTATGAAGATAGTATTTCTCCCAGCAGTCTAAAGCTCTTTGTATTGTGTTTGGAAAGAGTTGTAGCATCCCACTAAAGGTCTCAAGCCACCTAAAGCATTTCTGGGAGTTATTCATTAAGCAATGCCCTTTAAGATCATGATTTATGATGCAAGTTTATAAGAAGCTTCAAGGATTTTCAACAAACTGATTTCACAAAATAAAAATTAAATACTGAGGCATCCTGGTGCTTTTTCCTTTCTGCTGTTAGAGTTCCCTCGTCCTTGTAGCAAAAGTTACTCATTCTGCATCTTCTTTTGTTTTTTTAAATCTTTGGCAATCCAGTGATTACAAAAGAAGTGCTCAGAGAACAAAAGAACACACATGCTGAGCAGGATTGGAGTGTGCTTTTAATTACTGCAGTAGATTATCTTCAAAACCCTTGATTACACATGTGCTTCCCTGGCACATGTGATTCTTGTCTCCTTCCATCCCAGTTCTCCCCCTCCTTTCTTTCACATCTTCCTGAAGAAAAGTGGGAAACTGGATATAGCTGTTCACAGCCAGTGTGGACTTCATTGAAAGCCACTGGATGGCAGAGGGGAAAGCACTTTGTTTGCAAATCAGATTGTCCATGGGAGGCACGTTACAGCAAAGTGACAGAGCTATGTCCAGTGTTCCAAAACGATGCAAAACACGGTTATACAACAGGGGAATTTATTGGAGGGGAAGAAGATGTGTAATGCAGAAAAAATCCAAATGTGGGAGGGCAACACAAAGCATTCATTTGTTTTGGAAATCTTTGGGAGAAATAAATAATACTAAGACTATAGTTTAGGTGTTTAGAAACGAGAAAAGTTAAACATTTTGTACTTTGCAAACCACTTGAGTGTCTTGTAGTTTATTTATTTCCTAAGTTACGCGTGTGGCTGGACACAAAGAGAACGAGTCCCTTCCTTTGGGGCTCACGGGCATTGAAGCCGAGTTCCTGGATGGTACCAAACAGCTAAAAAACCAGATTTCAGTAGAGGAGTGAGGAGTATGGGCAGCTGGAGAGCCTGGCACAGGGAGAAGCAGCACTGTCCTGCTGGGTTCCTGGTTCAGCAGCCACATGGCTTTGTCTTCCACGTGTGTTTGGGTGGAAGGAGGGAGCACAGTAAGTGTTTAAGGGATTATTTCATCTATAGCTGACAGTAATTACTTATGCAGATGGCTGCAGTTGTGCTGCATGATATCATTAGCACGGCAGCTGGACTCCACTGCTGGAAAGCCAAGAGGACAGTTTTTAATTAGGTTGACTTCAGTGGTTGTTTCATAAATATGATGAAAGTGAACTAAGCTGGACTCTTGCTGGGTTTGTGCCAGCTCCTGGTGGGGCAAAACCTGCTGCATGGCTCTGGTCCATCAGCAGCAGAGCAGAGGAGGGGAGTCAGTCTGAGGGCAAGTGTGGAGGCAAAGAGGAGCAACAGAGCAGCTATGGAAACTACCCCTGAGCCCCAGGAAGTGCCACCAAAGAGCCCTTCCATTCATCCCTAAAAAACCTGTGGGAAACATGAGTTATACTCTTGAGGCAAATTGGAGAGTTTGAGGTTGCATTTATTATGTTTTTTTTCATTATTTTAAATTATTGTTGCTTGTCTCCTCAGCTTCCCATAGCAGTGTCCTCTTGTCCCTCGTTTCATCCATCTGAGCACCAGAATGTCCCCCGCGCCCATTCTCCCAAATACCCAGGTTTTGGCCAGGAATTCCTGCCTAGGAATTTTGTACCACCCCTTCTGCCTTCCCCAGATGATTACTGAGTTCAGATTGTGTTCACAGGGGAGATGTGAGAGCTGGAGTCCCCACTGTGCCTCACAGCCCAACAATCAGGATATGGGGCACCTATATTTGAGTCCTTCTGGTGCCAGGGAAGTTTGAGGTCAGGCTTTCCAGTAGAGACATTATGGGCCAGACAAAAACAAACCAAATTTTTCGTATGGAAAGCACTCTTCTTCAGTGTTTTTCCTCTGGAAGCCTGATACGGAAAATTTGAAAAGAAACTTCTATATACAAAGTTTTCTCTCAGAATAAATGACAAAAGTATTTTTTCAGAACTTTTTAAAAAGTGGTGCTAATTGATTTCCTGACATCAAAGGGTTGTCATAACAAGCAGGAACTTGAAATAAACTGTGTTTTAAAATTTCTAGTGTTAGGTAATTCCAATTCCTATATGCTTTTGGCATTTTTTTCTCGTAACGTAGTAAGTGGGTGAATTCTGTATGGATTTTCCAGACGTTTGCCTTTGTTTGCTTTTTTCTCTAGAAAACAGAACTGGAATTTAATTTCTTCTGTATTTGCTTATTATATCTGTTTAAATCTTACTGCTAAGCCTGTGTGAGTGTTTCATTTTGTTTCCAGCTCAGCAGTATTAAGGCCTATTTTCAGTTTATTTGGGTTCTCTCTGTTTTAGAGATACTTCAGCACAGTAGCCCCTTGCCTTGGCTACTTCTGTAAAGGAGCAACAGAAAATTGTTTTGTTTATTAATGCACACAGTCTTACATTATCTTATTAACACCTTCAGGCACAGAGTGGGATTCTTGGGTCTGTCCTGTGCAGGGCCAGGAGTTGAACTTCGATGATCTTTGTGGGTCCCTTCCAACTCAGGATATTCTGTGATTCTGTGACTTTCTAGCAACTTCTGGCTCTGCCATAACAGGTGCCAGGTGAAAATGCCAAGTATTAAATATGCCATGTAACTCTAATATTTAGGTCTCATCACTTGGATACAAGAAGTCTGAGTTTTATGTTGTTGGGTTTGGGATTGTTTTTCATAGTTGATCCAGTCAAAATTTATCTGAAATCAGGGGAATTTCCTAGTAGAAGGAGCAGAACTTGGACCTTCTTTTTTAATGAATGAAATGAGGGGTTTTGAGGAGCTTGCCTTGTTTTTTATTGCAGTGTAAGTTCCCCAGCTGTCCTCCATGCTCTTGGAATGCTTTATAAAACTTAATATCTGCCCGTGGGTAGCTCTTACCAGTATAGATTGTGGGTGACTCAGTGCCAATAAAAGGCAGAAGCCTGATTTAAAACCTTCTGCTGGTCTCTCTCTAGGGCAAGTCCTGCCTTAGTTCCCATAGCTTGTGTTGTAGTATGTTCCTTTGTGATCAAACTGCATTTTAATAAAATACTGTAGTGATACTGATCGGCTTCATTTTGTGTCATAAAAGGACAAATGTCACTGCTCTCTGAGCGGGCTGTTAATGTCAGGAAAGAATGGTCTTCATGTCTCTTTGTAGTAATAAAGCCTTGAGTACCATTTATATCTCCTGCCCCAGCAATTGTGCTGTTACCAGGAGTGAGCCAGTCCTGTCGTAAAGCCAGAAGAGGCTGACAGCAGCACTTCACTTCTGCCAAGAGCCATGTTTTCTGAGACAGTTTCACATCTTGCTTCATAAAGAAACAATAAAAATATCGAGCAACGCTCTGCAGAAATCCGTACTCTTGAGTAAAAAGGATTTGATGAGGAGGAAGTCGTGAAATAAGCAGTTAAAGAAGATTAAAGCCCTGCACTGTGTGGAGCATGCAGAATTTAAATGCTGGTTTGTTGTGAGTAGCTGCAAAGCCTTGCACTCTCCCTTTGCGTGATGCATCCCAAACCTCAGCCTCTTATTTACAGTCCGAGTCCTGCCGGGCAGTGGTTTATTTTATTTTATTTTACTTTGTTTTAATGCATGTTTATACTGCTTTGAACAAGGGCCTCGATGCTGTTGAGGGCTTTGACGCAGGCTGGAATGAAAACAGTGCATAACTGCAGATGATTCCTTGATCAGATCCCACTTTCATTTCACACTGACCTACATTTGTACTCCGCTGACATCCCAGTGTTTATTGTGATATATTCCCCTGAAGTGCCTTCCATTCTCCTTTCAGGGTGAAAGGGACAGATTAGGCTAATGCTGGAGGTTTATGGCACTCTCTGAGTGCCCTTAACAGGAGTCCCATCAGTGTCACAAAGTGATGTGTGTGTGAAGTGAGCACTAGCTCGCCTGGCAAATGAAGCCTAATTAATGACCCTGAAACCAAGCCCAAACCAGTGGGGATTAAGGAGAAAAATAAACTGTTCTGAAGTACTGCCATGCTATTAGCATTCATTTAGCAGAAAAACACATTAGAATATTATTTTAATTGATGTATCCTAGTGAACTTCCACAGTCTTGAAAGAGAAACTGCGTAGCTGTCATCCCCTTTGACAGTCTCTGGAAGTACATGGTGCCACTTTGGGAAATGTGTCCAATTCCCTTAAATCCTTTTCTGTCCTCTACACCCATAAATAATAATTCTTGCAGTCTCTGAGCAGACACGCAATTTCTTCTGAAACAAAGGAAATTTTTTCCTCCCTGTTCTTAATCCATTCATAGCTTCTCACTAAAATAATAATTGATTGTCTGTATTGCTTTTATGAACACTGTTAATGAATGTAGCGGGGCAAAATGGGAGTTATTTTGCAAAACATGTCAGGGTTGGAATGAAAAGGATGAGCAGAAATGTCTCTGAAACTGTTCAGGGCTGAGCACAGCATTCATTTTTGTTTGACTGTTTTTCTTTATAATTGCATAATTTAAAAAAAATGACAACGTGAAGAAGGCTGTGTTGCTTCAACAGGGAACACAGGGGCATTTTGCTCCTCAGTGAGAGCTGTGAGCAGCTGGCTGAGCCCAGCCTGAACTGGGAGCTGGAGAGAGCTGTCCCAGGTCTCTGGTGCCCCACAGGGACACACAGGGACAGAGGTGACCGTGGTACATTCACATCAGTGCAGTACAGTCACAGCAGGAGCAAACCACATGCAGGATTTGTAAAACATTTGAATAATCAACCTAATGAGCTGGAAGGCAGCAAGGACCTGCATGCTTTCCTACCTATGTATTTTCTGGTTTTTTGTTAGCACTCTGTCTTTTTCTGCTTTGTCCAATAGAGTTGTTATGTCCCAGGTGAAGAGACTTCTGTAAATCATTTTGGGATTCAGTGAGAAAACCTTTAATTGCAATTGAAAGCTCCTTGGATTAAGAGTTTTAACACATAAATCTCTCTACAAAATTTTCTTTTTATCAACAAGTTAGAACTACACTTGGAAGAACCTGGTTTAAATAATCTGTAGGGAGCTTCTAGCTTTTTTAAGGAAGATTTTTCAACTGAAAATATTTGTGGAGTTCTCTAAATGACTTTTTTTATTTTTAACCTTTGCCATAATTTATTGCATATTAAATTCTCAATTATTCATCTCTTATTATAAACGTGTAATTATGAGGACAGAGTAGAGTGTATTGACTGCTTGGGGCAGAAAGAGGAGCAGCATTGGTGGGTTGTAGAGAGGAAGCCCTTTTCCTCTGGGTAAATTGGTAAAAATAGCACATGGGAAACAAAACTTAAGGTCAACATGTAATTACTGAAGCACCAGTCAATTTACAGGAGATTTACTGCATAAGAGCTCTGACACAATTGTGTGAACTCTTTATAGTGGTAGAAAATGAGAGTAAAAAAGTGCTTTATGGGCACTTTTTCTGGTATTAGCAATGTTTAGCTTATTATGGTAATATCTACCTCTATAAGTGATAGTTTAGAAGAGGTGCTTTAGAGGCTTTTGCAAATACATATTTTGTCTTTTCATAAAAATTGCCTTGAATCCTGTTCGAGGGAGAACAGATCTATTTTTTCCCCTTATCTAGTTCGTGTATTGGAAAAGTCACTTTGGTTTGCTCAGTGAATTTGTATGATTTTAACGCCTTTTTCTTCTACTCGCAGCAATATTAGATTGTAATAAAACTTCCTAAGCCCCCGTTCTAAAAATGTGTTTGAAGTCCGCTGGGTTTTCTGTGTGTTCCCACAGGACTGTGTTCAGAGGCTGAACCCGTAACCGATGTGTCACACAGTGAACCAGTTCAAGAGAGTCCTTTCCGTCCCCCGTCCCATTCCTTCTCCACTGTCTTCGACGAGGACAAGCCCATAGCCAGCAGTGGAACCTACAACTTGGACTTCGATAACATTGAGCTGGTCGATTCTCTCCATGCCTTAGGACCGAGCTCTGCAGAGCCCAAGAATCGTGACCCCAAAGCAAATGTCCGGAGAAAATCCACGGATTCGGTCCCAGTTTCCAAATCCACGTTGTCTCGATCTCTCAGCCTGCAGGCCAGTGATTTTGATGGAGCATCTTACCTTGGCAACAGTGAGACCTTAGCACCATCAGCAGATGTGTACGGTACTGGTTCGAGCAGTGCTTCCAGTACCCTCAAGAGAACGAAAAAACCCAGACCAGCTTCCTTAAAAAAGAAGCAGGCGGCCAAAAAACCTCTGGATGCTCCGCTGGTGAAGGAAACCCCACAAGAACCGCCAGAGCTTGGCCAAGCAGCTTGTGAGGATAAAGCATCTGAGGTGAAGGCTGACTCAGCAAAGCCCGAATGTACTGAACCTTCCAAAATCTCTGCTGAGAAAGAGGAGGCCCCGCCTGTGCCTGAAGGATCCGACCCTTCGGATCCGGACCATTTCGAAGGGATTAGTGCATTTAGCTCCGGAGGCAGCAAAGTGCAGAACTCTCCCCCTGGCAGCAGGAAAACGCTACCTCTAACAACGGCCCCCGAGGCTGTGGAGGTGACTCCGCCGGACACCGGGGGACAGGAGGACCCTCCCGTCAAAGGCGTTGCGGTGAGGCTGGAGTTTGATTATTCTGAGGAGAAAGCGGGGAGCGAAGACCAGCAGGAGAGCACTCCTCCTCCCAAAAAAGCAGGGAAAAAGCCTGGTGCTAAAATGCCGCTACGGAGGCCAAAGACTAAAAAACCGGTGGAGAAGCTTGACAATGCTCCGACCACCCCGACCAAGTCGCCCCCTGATCTAAACGAAATCCCCATCACTAAAGGCTCTTACACTTTTGATATCGACAAGTGGGATGATCCCAATTTTAACCCCTTCTCATCCAGCACAAAAATGCAGGAATCGCCCAAACTGCCTCAACAAACGTATAGCTTCGAGCCAGACATGTGTGAGGACTCCATTGACCCTTTCAAGTCTTCTTCTAAGATAGCCAGCTCGCCCTCCAAATCTCCAGCTTCCTTTGAGATACCAGCCAGTGCCAATGAAACGAACGGAACGGAAGGAGACAGCCTGAACAAACCTGCCAAGAAGAAGAAGACACCACTGAAAACGTAAGTTAAAGGGCAGAGACATTTCTAGAATAGAAGCTGCACATTCCTCCCCCTTAGCACAGTTACACAGGATTTATATTTGAATAGAGAGAGGGACGTGACCTTGGGTGTTGGTGGCCACAACTGGGTCACGCTGGGGGGCTGTTCCTGCTCTCCCTCAACCTGTTTCCTCAACAATTTGATATTTCCACAGCTACCAAGCCACATTAGACAACTGCATTTTTTAAGTCTTTGGGCTCAGTGTAGTTCTGAACCTGGTTAAATTGTACTTTTATCAGTTTCGTACCCAATTTTCTGTGACCTCATCCTGGGAAATTGATGCTGTTTAAGATGATCAAAGTAATCTCACCAGCACAATTATTTTATGAATCATTGTTTTTGAGCGTGGGAGGTGAAATAGTTAAGGGAGTGACAAATCTCGTATTGCAAAAAGCAGGAACATGGTTTTGTCCAGTGCCTTATGGTATTTAAAAGAAAATAACCTGAAACAGAAGAGTGCAGTATTGAAATGTATTTTTTTATATACACAACTAAAAAATGTGAAAAAATTCCTTTTTATGAGAGAGCTTAAAATTGTCCGGAAAGTTTAAAATCTCCAAAACTGCTACATGTTAGAGAAATATCCAGCTTTTAGGCACAGGTGACAAATTCCAGGATAAATTTTCTGTGTTGCTGGTTTTAGATATTTGGTTAAAAACCTCTATGACTGGTTGCTGATTTGCATTTTGCTTTATTTTTTCAGATATGGTTATTTTGAGTTGGTGACCACTAAGTTTATATCCCATATATCTGAAATTGATCTCCTGTGTGTATCTATAAGAAAGTATCTCAGTTCATGTTCCTTTATGTTTTAAATGTTCCAGCTAGCTAACAAAAATGGGAGCAAAAATTTTAAATGCCAATTTAAGATAAGATGATGACGTGATTAATGTAAAGCAGTACAAAAGCTGACTACCTGTACAGTGTGAGATGGAGATTATTCAGATTTTTCTGAACAGCCTCCTGCCTTCCAAGCTTCTAATTCAAGTCCCTTGTCAGATTTGAGGAAGCTTGTGCCATTATTTTCTTCCTAGGGGCATTTCTGACTTACGGATAATTTAGGCCACGGTGCAGTTGAGTTGTGTTCTTCGAGAGAGGAGCCTGGTTTTTTCTGGTGTTGCTCCTTTTTGAGGTATACCTGAAATGAAGTGGTACATGACACATTTTCCAAGCCTATAGTCCAAATTGGTTTGGTCCAAACCAAGAAGATTTAAAAGTCAGACAGCAAGAGAGGAACAATTTGAATCTCTACTGGGGAAGTGCAGAGGGGGATTTTAATATCACCAGGTCCTTAAGTTTGGTATTTGCAGCCAGCCAGAGTCTCCTTGTGTCTTCTGGTAGCTGGAGTTGACAGACCCCTGGTGTGGGCCTCTTGGGTTCTCCCATCTGCTTTGAATATTGGAAAGAATTCCAAAGTTATTCATTTAGGGGCAAAATGAATTTACAAAGAGTTTGCTAAGCCACATTTGTCCTTGGGAAAATCCATCACAGGAAAACCCTGTCCTAGAATCACAAAGTTCACTGCCAGTCTTTATCACGGTGGAGAAGTGAAGCCTCCCCCGGTCTGGGCTCACAAGTTCCTGGGTCAGGAGGGCTGCAGGAATTTCCCAGCCCTTGCTTGGCACTGCTTTCACTGTGTTGTGTTGTGTGTTGCTCGCTGCAGCCCCGTAACCTACTTTTGTAAGTGTTTTCTGGTTTTTTTTTACAAAGATGAGACTCTGCATATTAATAACCCATTGCAGCCTGCAGGCTGTGGTACTTTCTAGAAGAAAATTACCCTAAGGCTTGTTAGGGGGTGCCGGGGAGGCAGTGGCAGGAGGTTTTATTAGCACTGTTGAGGGGTGCAGAAGTCAAACCCTATGGACCAGTTTGAAAATTAGTTCCTCGTATGGAAGGCAGAGATTTCTAGATCAGAGGTGAGGAAGCCAGGCGTGAGTTTAAGCCTTTGCTAAGCTTGCACTGCTTTGAATCTGAGCCATGTGCTCAGCCTAACATGTGTTAAATCAATAAAAATAAGCCACTTTTGTTCTTGAATGAAACCTGCAGCAGTCTAAGCATTGACCTCCCTGTGAAAAGATGAGGTTTTTAGAAGAGGTGTCAGCTCGACACAAACTGCACTCTGGTCATCTACCTGAGTGCTGAGCTGCTTGGAGACAAATCACATTGCTCAGGTGATGCTGAGCAAAGAGCAGCTGATGCCTCCCCAGTGCCAGCTCACAGTGATGAGTAAAAATAGGTGGTTTGGAGAGACACTGCTTGTGCAGGCCTTGCTCTGGAAGCACTTGGATGGCTGGAGGCTGTTTAGAAATGGAAGGTGCCAGCTGTCGTGAGCACTGCATGTGAGGAGAGATGAGCAGAAGCTGCCAAGCTTATAAGTAAATGAAAACTTTTCTTAGCCTAAGCTGTTTGGCAAGGTTTGGTTTTGGTTTGCTCTGTCAGAACACCAGGTTAGGCTTTGGAGAGCACCAAAACAGCTGAGATTTAAAGAAATGTCATTTTCTATCCTGACCTGGGTAAATGGTTTGAAATGGTCAAGTAGCTTTTTCTGTGCTGTCAGAACACATCAGCAAACATGACAAAACCTGGAATAACTGTGCCCTCTCCTTAAGCTTAGCTGCCATTCAAGAACAGTTTTGCATCTCATATAATAACAAATACTGTGTTTTGGAAAGCAAGCAGGTGGCCTCCATCAGGGAAGGCAAGGACAGTTACTGTGTTGAAAGGAACTTGAAGGTGTCAGCTTTGAAAAATGTGTTTTGTAAGATGAAAGCATGTCAAAAGTATATAACATGGAACTAGAGAATATTGAAGGACTTGATGAATATTTTTTTTCTCATGTATTTCACAGTAAAAAGTAAGGGTTATGATTATGCAGGTAGAAAATATGCATGATCAGATTGCCTTAACACATTAACATTAGCAGAGTATTTGTAGGTTAATCTTTTTTGTCAGTTCCTTCTGTCTGTCTCTCTTTTCTTTGTCTTATTTGTCTTAGGATGGTAGAAGATGTGATGTCTGTATGTTCTCTGTTGTAAGTAATTCTAAGCTAACAATTCAAATTTCCTCTTTGATTTATGGGCTTTTTAATTTTACTTATTTATTTTGCAGCATGATCAGTTATTATTCAGCATGAAGCTTTTACGTTAATGATTTCACTTCACTTGCACATATGAAAGCTATTTTAAGTAAGATGCCTGACTGTGAATGAGTTTGAGGAATATGTTGCCTCATTATCTGTTGCCTATCAAAGAAGATCCTCATTTAAAAACTATAGATATTTTGTATCCTTGAGCTAAAATATGAAAGTTTTATTTCTACCACTGAACAACATTGTACAATCAATCCTTTGTAAATACTGCATAAAGTGCTTGTCCTTCTTAAAGGAAAAAGTTATCCCAATTAATTCTGTCATCATAACTGGATAATTAATGGCATTGAACACACCAATATTCAGCTGCCCAATTTATTTTCCCCTCTAGAAGTGGTATTGATTTACCCTCTACCAATTGAAAACCCACCATTAGAATTTCTAGTGTCAACCTTGCTGTCATTGATCAGGGATGAGCTGGTGGTCAATAATTTTTGCCACTGCATCTCAGTTCAAACGTAAAGTCTTTACCAATGAGTTTGCTGTGGTATTTTTCTCCCTCTCGTAGCTCATAACAGAAATGGTGTTGAATAAGTCTGACAGTGTGCATCAAGAGAACAGATAGAGAATTAATTTATTCATGGTTAGAAAATCTTTTTAGCCAATTGTGAATAAACATAAAGGCAACATTCATAATTATCCACCATCATGACATAATCTATGTTCTTCATTTCTTTTGCTTGATTGAAACCTGTGGGATTTTGGAGGGCTACAGTGTCCGTGCTCCCAGTTTGCACTGTGAGGTGTCAGGGGAACTGGAAGCAGAATTGCCATATTTCTTGTTATATTTGCTTTTAAAAAGGTCTGTTGTGCCCATTTGTAATGACACAACTCGTTCTGGCATCTGGGGAACAGCATCTGCCTCAGATGATTTTATTCTGTTCATCTAAAGCAGACCAGGCTTTTTCTTCATGGTTTCTGGGGTCTTTTGAGCCGAAGTTTATAACAGTTTTAATTCTCAGGTAAAGGTGAGGGTTAGACCTAATTTTTGGATGTGAAACTGAAGCAGACAGAAGCCAAATCATTTCCAGAGGGCCCCGGAGGGTGCCCGTGGTGGAGCAGGGCTTTGAGCTGCAGCCGAGCAGTAACTCTGCTCTGTGAATGTGTCAGGAGTTAGCATGAAAAATATGGCAATCCTGCTGTTCTCAGCTTTTGGGGAATCGAGGCCTGTTCCAAGTGCATGACAAAAATATGTACCCCATGGCATGTTTCTCTGTGGTGCTGCTGTCCTAATGGATGGGATTTTAATGCAGAAGGGCTTACAGAGGTTGCATTGTCTGTGGCTGTCTCTTGCTAAGTGTGAAATGACCTGATTCTTGCTGCTATTACCATATTAACAGTTTGAACTTTATTTTCAGTGATACATTTAGGGTGAAAAAATCACCAAAAAGATCCCCACTATCAGATCCTCCTTCTCAGGTAAAGTGCTGCCTTATTTTGATGCATGTAATTTGTGTTCTTGAAGGGACAGAAAGGGGGAAATTTGATTAATTTAATCGTGGAATTGTACATTTAATAACAGGAGATTTTTGTAGAGAATATATGCATATTGGTGTCCAAGTATAGCACATTAAGCTATAACCACAAGGCATTAACCTTTCAGTCTCTAGAAGTGTGTATACAACATAGACCTAGTATTTGTCTGGGAATTCCAGTTAGAGTATTAGCAAATGTACTTTGGAAAGCCCTGTGTTAAGATGGAACGAGGATATGAATAAATATCTTCAGTCAGAAAAACGAGATATCACTATCCACCCTGGAATTTTAAGATTAGAAAGTAAGAAACTAAATGCACCAAATTGGTGGGCTGGAAAGGAAATTGGAATAAACCAAGTGGGCTGATCTACCAAGAACATGTGCTTGGATAGTTTGATTCCATGTTGTAAACTGCTGGCAGGTGGTTTTCTTGGAAGAGAAGTTAACAAAAGCTGCTCTTCTACAAAGGCCTGGCTGCTTTGATGTGGCAGAGCTCCTTCCACGCTGCTGTTCCTCTTCCTGTTATCCATCCTGCCCTTTTATTTGTGCTGCTTGACCGCGTAGAAGTGAAGAAAGGGGAAGGGGTTCATGACTTCGTGGTTTGCTCCTATGAGGGAAGCCTAAAAAATCAGTTTGGGTAGTCAGAGACTTCAGTGATGGGTGGTGTGTGCCACTTGTGTCAAGTGCCTAGCAGATTTCAACAGCTCTGGATCTTCTTTCTTCCCTGTTATCAAAGCAGCTTTGCAATGCAAGTGTTTATCATCAAAGAGCTTAGTTATACTGGGAAAACTTGCTGCTGGTAGAGTTAGTATTTTCCATTAGGTATTTTGCACAGAGCTGCAGCAGAGATTATGGAATTAAAAAGATGGCTCTGGCGGTGCAAAGGAATTCAGAGATTGAGCTGTTCCATGTGTTAGCGAAAGATAATGGAATTAATTGGCTCTTGTTTGCTGCAGGATCCTACTCCACTGCCAACTCCAGAAACACCTCCTGTCATCTCCACGGTGGTTCATGCCACGGATGAGGAGAAGCTGGCGTCCTCCGTGACAGGTCAGAAGTGGACCTGCATGACTGTGGACCTGAACACGGACAAGCAGGACTACCCACAGCCCTCTGACCTGTCCACCTTCGTCAACGAGACCAAGTTCAGCTCTCCCACAGAGGGTACTGTCTCTCCAGCCGGGGGATGTTTACTGAGAGGCAGGGTTTGGTTTGGCTGAGGATGTTGGCCTTTACTTTGCTGAATGCAGACTCTTGTTAGGGACCCCTACAAATGGTGCTCTCTGGGCCACTCGGGAACGTGGCAATTACGGGGAGCTGAATGTAAGACCCCAGTAGTCCAACCTTAAGTATTTAGGGAAGAAAAGATGCTTAAAGGGAAACGAGAGGGGCCTTCAGAGAAAGGCTTTTGCTTCCTTTGTGTGATTAATTGTTCTTCTCTGCATGCATCGTGTTCTCTGAGTGCCTTCACAGGAAACTGGGGTCTCGTACTGCTCCAGAGTCACTGAGCTACTGATTCTGCCTGAACCTGTTCCTTAACCTCCATGGAAGAAGGTCCCACGTTAAAATTCTGCTCAAATTTTCTGTATTGCATTAATACCCTTAATATGCCATCTCTCCTCTCTCTTCCTGGGCTCCAGGTATCTCTTTGCATAAAAATGTCCAGGATATCCCCTGCATAAGGAGTTACCATTCATATTTCCAGATAAAATGCCCTACGAGATCATCCTATTAATGTTTTTCCTGCCATACCTTCCTATGAGCAGTTGAGAGCTAAAGCTGGAAGTTTCTGTTTAGAGCACTCTCATTCCAGGTCTGTGAAATGTGGAAGAGACAGAATTAAGAAAATTTGTGTGTGGCCTTCCTTGGGGCTACCAGAGGGAATTCTGCTTTGTAACATCTGCTCCAAAGGCAGATGTTCAGCTTGGTGGGTGGGAAGCATGTTTGAGTTTAACTTGGCTTAAACTTTTTCTTCTTGATCAGAATTCATTTTTCCCCCTAACCTTTCAGTCCGTGTCCCAGTCTACCATTAAATCTACTTTATGCCATTTTAGGCAGGGTCTAAACTTATGCCTGATAAGAACTGCTAAACTCTTAGGTCAAGGTGTTTGACATCAAAAAGCAACAACAGTCACAGTGCTTTTGTTCATATGCACATGCTTGTGTGCCCTGGGCTTTTTGGAAATCTGTTGAGTCTTCTGAACAGATAAGTATTTCAGTCTGGATGAATTCATTGGGCTTTATTGTCAAATTATAAATTTTAGACATTGACTTCCCTGTATTTGTATTTTAAAAAATAACTTAAACACTTTTTATAAAATAAGCCCCCCTAAATCTGGGAAAATGGAAACTGTATGGAAGGAAATGGAACAAAAGAATAGTGAGAGACACTCTGAAGTAATCGTTTTAGCTTTCAAAGTGGGTAGAAGAAAGTGAGCAAAGCTCCTAATTAAATGGTAATTGTCTTGTCTCATGTGTGCTGCATGGTAGTGTCAGGGTTTCAGATTACATGCTCGTTATAAGCAACAATGCTTCCGCCTTTCACATCTCTTAAAAATAATAATTTTTTCCCCTTGACAGTCTTGCTCCTGCAGCTTTGAGAAATTTCTGAGTACTCTGAGGGCTGTTTCTCAGTGCAGATATTTATACCTCTCCCAGACGCCCGTGTAAGTGTTACCCTGTAACCTAACACTGCTTTGGTACGGATACAGCCCAGCTCCTGAGTAGCCAGTGCATCCAGCCCTCATCTGTTTCAGGCACTGCCTGTAGCTGCTGCCATTTTCCTGTTGCACAGACCCGAAATAAGCCGTAATTGTTAGCAGAAAATTCTGATGTAATCTTGCAGCTATTTGTAGGAGGAGTTGGAGGACATCACTTAGTAAGTCTGTTGTATGTGTTTATAAAAGATAATTATCTTGCTTCATGGGATATCCTGGGCTTTTCTAATTTTGAGTGTATAGAGGTAACCAGAGCCTGAAATTTTGGAGGGGAGATGATGTCGGAGAGGAGAGGAGAGGAGAGGAGAGAGAGGAATTATGCTGGAGACTCCTGAGAGCAGTGAGACGAAACAAACTGCGTTTAGCCAGCCGCGTTATTCCTTTTGTTTCTACTTGGACTATTTCCATCTGTGTCCTGCCTGTTTTTTTTCCTCAGCAGTACAGTTATATCTGTGTTGTCCCAGCAGTCAGTTTGGATGGGGACTGCAGAGCTGCTGGCAATGCTGCGGGCAGGTGGAGGATCCCTGTGGCTGTGCCAGCAGAGGACAGTGCCGGAACGTCTGCTGCCCGTGAGCCTGCCTGGACACTCAGGGATTGCTCTCTGGAGCATAAAGCTGCTCCATAAACGCTCCTGATGCACCTCACTGGGCTGTCTGTAGATAAACGGGATACAGAAAGGCACTTCATAAACACTTGCTGCTCTTACCTGGGATTTCAGGCTTTCTTGTGCAATTCAGCTCCTCGTAGGGGGTTTGAATTCATCCTTCCAGTTTGGGTTTTGCTTTCGCTGGGAAGAAGAGTGAGTGAGAAAGGATATTGCTGGTATCTGACACCAGGAGATTGTCCATCTTGCCTGGCTCCTTATTACCACTTAAAACATGCGGTGCTAGGAATTTAAATGTGAGGAGCTTGCTATTACAGCTTTCTCTTCACTTACAAGTTTTACTCTGAATATCCCCAACAAGTACTGAGAGTTGATGGCTCTTCCCCTTCAGTGGTTGTTTGTTTGACAAAAGACATAATTTGTGGAATTACAGTTCTTGTGCACTGCTTTTTATTATTAAAAAAAAAAATCAAGCATTCTAAAATCACACTGAGCCCTCTAAAACTTTTTTAATCAACGAAACAGGCAAGAGATTACCTTCAGGGTATTTGTTTTTAAATATCAAACATTTCAATGGTGGTCATCATCTTCCTAATGCAAGCCCTACTTTTCAAAAGCTGCCCAAATCTAGAAGGATTTTAGCACATGATTTCATCATAATGCACATGTTAGTGTGCATTTCCTTAGGATTTATTTATAATGGAAATCAAATTATGCAAGTGGTTTATTGAATTGGAAACAGAATAAAGTACAGCATTTGGACAAATTAATTACGCTTTTAATTTTTAAATTAAGTTGTCACTGTAGGAAGTTTGCTTTCATTTGAGTGCAGGAAGGTATGATCTCTTTTCCTGTGTTAGCTCTCTCTGCTTCTGTATGAGCTGCTGGGTGACCCTGGATTGGGAAGAAATTCTGGTTATTCCCTCCAGTGTAACCAGGAGATTAGAAGCAGAGAAGCAGTAGAGATTTGCATTTTTATTAAATTTTAGACTTAGGGTTCTTTGTAAATCTTCCTGTCTGAGACTCTTTCCCTGAAAATAAAATGTGAGGACAGACCAGTAAGCTGGGCTGGTGACTCACCCCATGTCCATGAGCGTTCAGGTATTTTAGGTGTCTTTTTATTCAGTGATACCACAGTAGTTGTTCTGAATTAAGTGTGTGATAAACATGAAGAAATATAAATTAATTTTCCTCAACAGCTGTTAAAATCTTTTTTTTTTTTTAAGGAAACTGGCATCAGCATTGCTAATTACTGAAAAAATATGGTTTCTGTGATAAGATAACATGATAGAGGAAAGTTATCTGTGCTCTGAAATTGCTCTGAGACCTTCTTAATATTCTGGTCCCTGGGGCAAATTAAAAAGCTGATTTTTTTTTTCCTAGCAAGCTGATTTGCCTGAAATGTGTCATAGGTTCATTTCTGAAAATCAGTGAATATCAGTGCACCTTCTGTTTTCTCTGTGTGTTTTCTATTTTTAGTATGTCATAGGAAAGCATTGAGCAGAGTGGGAGTGGCCCTTGTCAGTGAGGAGAGATCTAATTTCCTTCTGCAAAAATCATGTCATGGCATGTATTAACACCTCTTTTTCTTGTTTCTGTTGCAGAATTGGAATATGGCAACTCATATGAAATAGAATATATGGAGAAAATAGGCTCCTCTGTGCCTGTAAGTTCTCACCTCCATTTCCATTCATTTGCATTCCCTGGTCATAATAAACTGTCCTGATAATGCCCTCAGCCTCAGCACCCTTTATGATGTGCCTGCAGCAGATTTGCAAAACCAGGTCCTTGAAATTGGCATAACTGGGGTAAATTGCCTGTGCTTTGTTGTCCTGTGTCCTGTAAAGCTTGTTCCATTTTATGTTTTTATTTTTAAGCTAGTGTCATAGTAGTTCTTCAGGATATTCGAAGCAAATTAGTATTTCCAACAGTGCAGAATGGAGAGCTGTCTGCACTAACTATTGAACCATTTAAGAAACTGGGAGTAAAACTTGGAAGGGAGGTTGGGAGGAAGTGATTCGGAGGGAATCAGGAGAGAATCAGAATTAGTGTGAAGTATGGAATGCAGCACTATATGTTATCACTTGTTTCACCTTACTTGTTTTTAATCCATGGTTTTGATAGCTTGGCTGGATCCAGTGAGGGGATATCCACTGGGGAAGTTAGGAAAATCAGGCATGTATGTCAGGTATTTAAACCAATGAGAATTTTTGGTGAATATTTTAGTAACACCCTCAGCCAAGGGATGCCTCCTGCCTAACAGGACCAGAAAAATCTGATTAACCCCAAACTGGGAGAAGACAAGCCACTACAAAGAGTGAACTGTTTAGGTTTTGTTCTTTCATGGTTTCTTCCTGAGAGGGTTCATCTCAGTATCAACATTACAACGCTGTATTATTAGTTTCCTGTCAACTCATTTGCTCACTAAAAGCTCCAGTGACCTGAATTAGCTTTAATGGAGAATGACTGAATTGCTTGATGAGTTTCTCTTTCCCTGTTGCCAGCAGGATGATAGCACCCCGAAGAAGCAGTCCCTGTACCTAATGTTTGATGCACAGCAGGAGAGCCCGGTGAAATCCCCTCCCATCAGATTGTCTGACTCCACAACTCCCTGCTCGGGGTAGGTGGCTGCCAGCAGTGGAAGAGGGTGTCAGGGGAGTGGGTTGCCCTCGGAGCACAGGCACTTCTTCCTCTCTCTGCCTCTGTGTTGCCAAGTTATTTGTTTAAAAATAGATTCCCATCTGTGTAGATAGAGAACATATGACAGAGGGCAGAGATACACAAGTTTTGTGATGGGAGGGAATAAGGACATGTATTTCTCCTTCACATTGTAACTAAATAGAGTCACAGTTTTACTGGACAGTGGCCTCCTATTTGAAGCTTTTTCTCCAGATACTGAGGTAATTTTCATGTTAATCTAGAAATCTGTTAATTCCAGTTTTTTCACTTGGCTTTTCCTGGATACATTTTCTGAACAAGGGCTCTCGTTCATAAGACCAGGACGTGGGAGTTGTGTTCACTTCCAATAATTTTGCTTGTCAAGGACATCTGTTCTTGTTAGTGAGAGTTGTGTTTTGGGAGAGAGGTGGGTCACAGTGAGAAAGGGGTAAAAAGGCATGTGAGAAATGTTGAAGGAATGTGGCATTTCTGATGGAGCTGGTTTTATTTAGAGGACTCCAGTACATTGTTTTGAAAGGATGTCGCAAAGTGTTGTGAGATATAATGATGTAAAATTGAGTTGAAACAATGCATATGTAGATATATATATGTATGTATGTATGTATGTATTTATATATTTATATACACGTGAAAGTGATGAAGAGGACTTGCTCAGCTGTTACCAGAAGCAGAATTGTGAAGGTCTTGTGTTCCACCTTGGAAACTTGGTACACAATCTTTTTCCAGGTCAAGTTTTGAAGACCCTGAAGCCCAGCAGTCCTCTGGCATGAAAATACCGCACCCAGCTTCCCGAGTCCTAGCTGCCAGCCAGGAGGCACACTTACAGTCCCCTGACAAGGCCAAGCAGACAGACCTAGAGCCCATGACTCTAGGAACAACTCCAGAGGCTATTGAAATAGTAAGTCCTGTATGCTAAGAGTTTGGGAACCATCTTCCTGCAGAAAATTTGCGTTTTGCTTCTGGCCTGAACTGCTTGGGCAAAAATCTCTCTTATTCAAGCAAGAATCTCTCTTGCTTATTCTCCTCTTTACCCTTCAGGCATCTCCTGAAGACTCCTTTGTCTCTGCTGATGCTCTTCTCAATAGGATATCTAAGAAAGCCTCAATATGTGATCAGCCTGAATATCTAGACCCTGACCTAGCAGAAAAGAACCCCCCAGTATTTGCTCAGAAACTTCAGGTTTGTAGCAGAAATATAAATGTCACTTTTCTTTCTGTTTGTCCATACACAGGCAGAGGAATGCTTTGCCTCATCTGAGAGGGGCGGAGGGAGGCTCGGAGGGGATGTGGAAAAGAATTAAAATAATTATTTGATTCTTTTCAAAGTAACACTGCCCTTTCAAAGACTAAAGGAACAAAGCTATTTTCACTTAACTCATGTAATTCATATAACACATAACCTTAAATTTCATCAACACCTATCCTGTACCTCTAATGTATGTATTTTCCAGAAGTCTTTCCAAAGCAAATTTTTTTAAGCTTAAATACAGGACTTGATGTGTAGAGTTGTCTTGACACCTGGCCTTAGTGCAAAGATTCATTTTTTGAGATTTAGGACCTAATTCTGCTGAAATGAAAATCAGGCTTTGTTTTCCCAGTAACCTCTCTGATGCAGAATTTGGCATGGTTTCTTCTAGGAAAAGCAAATTGATCTGCAGACCAGTTCTGTATGTCAGGACATATGTTCTAGAATACTTATAGTGAAATTTAAAACAACCAAGGTTGAATTGAGACCCGCATGTGGCATAAATTCACATAAAATGGAAATGACAGGGCAGGAGTCTGTGATAAAACAGCTTTAGCTTCAGAAAACATTTCTTTTACATGAAGTATTGTTCATAGAGATCACCGAATAAAAGTTATTTGTCTGTACCAGCCACCTCAAAACTAACCAACCCCTGGAGTTTTGTATCACTGTCCTCATCTTGAGAGGAATTTGGGGTGTGTTTGTCACCCAGGAATTGTCTGAATCACACGTTAAAATCTAACAATTCATTTTTGAGTGCGTCGAACATTTTTTGCCGTGTTCTTACTCCATTTTTTTCCCTGTGGGGGCCTCCCCACCGAACCCTTTGACAGGAGGAGTTAGAGTTTGCTGCCATGAGGATAGAAGCGCTGAAGTTAGCCAGGCAGATTGCCCTCTCCTCTTTGCGCTCCAAGGTACCCGGTTTGTGCCTGCCCCGTGTGTGTGAGTGTGCCCGGCCTGGGGAGCCGAGTGCTGCTTTTCCTGGAGCAGGGACTGGGGCTCCCCGGCCCTGGGGGGACACCAGGAGCATGCTGGCAGCAGAGCTGACACAGAAACGCTGTCACCCGCCCCACTCACACCCCAATTAACAACAGGCGAGAAGCAGCAGCGTTCCTTCCGCAGGAGATGGATTCTGCAGTCCAGGTTTGTCCTTTCTCTGCAGCAAGATTTGTCCTAAAATGTTTGTTAGTGGACAATACCAGGCCTGCTTTGACCATACGGACATTTTGTCTTTCATTGGTATTTTCAGCTTGAAGTCAGACACCTTTGACCCTCAAAGTTTAGAAGTGAGGAATTCAGTCAGCCTTGCCCTCAGGCATCTGAAGAAAGGGACTGCAGCAGGGTTGGGAGGGCTGCAGAGCTCCCAAGGGAAAAAAGGCTTCCCAACACAATGTGTCTTCAGTCATGAAGATCTAAATCTGATTCTTTTAGTTGCTACTTCAGGTCATGCTGGCGAGTTGTGCCTCAGGGTGATGCTTTGCACTGCTGTGGGGATGCACATGGAACTCACTGTGTTGGGAAAGCCAAAAAAGTCATTCCATAAATGTTAGTGGCTTTCTTGGGAAAGGGTATCAGCTGATTGGGATGCTGAGCGGATGGCAGTGTCCTGCTGCAGTGAGACATTTCATTCCAAATGAGGAGAATGTGCTTCTGACATATCCTTCTCCAGAGACCTTCCTCCTCTTGTACTGTCCATTAGTAAGTCAGCAAAAAGTCTTTTGCCTAATCCTAAATCATCTGGAGTTCATTGCATCACAACATCTGGGCTGGTTATGGGGTAGGATTCCTTGGTGCTTCTTGGTTCAGTTATTAAGTTGCTATTTCCAAAAAGTAAAGATTTTTTTTAAGGTTAATGTACTCTTCTGAAAAAACAAGGATCATGTTTGATTTATTTCCCATACTTTAAATAGCCCATGAGCCACCCTGTTTCTGTTGTGCACATACATTTACTAAGGTAAACACATTCCTCACAGACTTAAAAGTATTTGGTGATTTTAAGAGTATGTGGCTACAATCTTGTATTTAAATAGTAAAAAGATGCTGTTGGCTTCATTAGAAGGACTAACCAGGCTTAAAGTAATAATAAGGAACATAAAGAACAAGGGAGGAAAAACAAAAATAATTCTCTGTGTGACTTTGTCCCCTTGCCGTGCTGCCCTGAATGTCAGGTGTTGGAAGAGAATGAGGTGGGATCCTCTCTAGATCCTCTCTACCTCCTTATTCTCTCTCAGGCTCCTTGTCCTCCCAACACTTTGCTGGAACATGCAGGATTCAGGCTCTCCAGCGTCAGGAAACACCTGAGATGAAACACACAATATTACAGAGATGCTCTTCATGGGTTATACAAAAAACTTCTGTTAAAAATCTGCATTTTTGCAACCAGCCAACGATTCAGAAACTCACAGATTGTAGCATTTTTGAGAAGAGAATGCTTTTGTGTGTTTGTGAATACTTGTGAGGTACCCAGGGAAGATTCTGAGCTGCAGAAATGTTACAGAATGTGAAGTTCCATTTGAAAGATGCTGTTTAACATCATCACAGCATCCTCTTTTATCTAGAACAAGTTTTGAACTCCTTAGAACTTAGAAATGGATCTCATGTGACTTTTTAGCAAATGTCATTAATCTGTGTAGCAAAGATAACGAAAGGATAAGCAGAGGTGAGGAGAGAAAACCAGGCAAAACTCCCCCCTCTGGCAGAGAATTGGCAGCAGGTTGATGATGACAAAGCCCCACGTTGGTCCAGTCTCATCAGTGCTTGTACACAAATGCCATGGGTGTCATGTTGGGCTGGGAAGGACTTTTGTCCTTGCATAACTTTGCTATTTCAGTGGGAGGTTGCTGGTGTTAAATTAGCCTGTGATGACATCCCTTGTGACCTACAGTGACTGATGGCCTGGATTAAGTAGAATAGAAACCAGCAGATGACTGCAGTGACTTAAATTTGGATGCTCCTGGCAGAATTCCCTTCTGGATGGCTGGCCTCCGTTCTTTTCTGAGTGCTGTATAATTACATTTAACATTTGCTAAACCATTACAGGATAGGTAACCAAGAATAGGATGATAAATAAAGACAGAAGCACTTGTTATGACAAATTGGGTCACCTAAAATAAAGATTAAATATAAGCATTTTGTGCTAGCACTAGGAGTGAGAATAAAGATGTGCAGTTTCTTATTCTCAGGCAGAGAGAAGTTATTTGGCCACTCCCAAAATTCTTGTGACAGACTTCCACAACGGCAGGACCAGTCACCTGCTTTACATTGCCAAATATTTCTGTCTTCCAGCGTTGAGGTGAATTAACACTTTTCTATTGAACAGTCTCCATTTGGATGTCGTGAGGTGATTTTTTAGTAGGTGCAGCTTGAGTAGGGTTTGCGTCCAACCCTGTGGATGCTGAGGTGATGGAGAGTTGGGTGTTGAAGTAGGATCCCAGAAAAAGGACAGAAAGGAAGGGCATGGGCAAAAATGGGATGAGTGCATCACAGCCCTGGGGTCTCTCGTGTTAGTGGAGGAGGAATGTTCCCTTCAAGCAGCCATGCCATTGTTTTCAGCACAACTTCACAGGCAGAAAACTTCTGCTTGGGTTTTACTTGCCTTTCAATGTATTTGCAAGCCAAAGTAGGTCTCACTTTGCCTGCATTGAGCTGCGTGCTCACACATCAGTTAGGTAAAGAACCCATCATTCCATGGGCAGCCTCATTTCCAGCAGGGCTAAACACACATTCCTCTAACTGCTGTGGTAAAAACTAGCTTTCATTTTCATTCCATTTCTCTATTTTCTTCTGCTCTGACCTCCTGGAAGTGAGATAACTGGAGCTGGTTAATAGATGTGCATTTGTTCCCCTCCTGGTCAGATATCTGGTTTCTCTGAAGGGTGCTGGGAACAGAAGCGTGTTGAGCTCTCAAATATTTACACTAAGATTGCAGTGACCTACATTTTGTAGTAACTCCCCTGAAGACTCTAATCTTTCTGTGCAAGGTTTAGTGACTTACAAATCCCTGCGCTGATTATTACCCCAATTAACTGCTTACCTTCTCAGCAATTAGGTGTTAAAGCATTATTATTGGGTTATTTTGGGTAATACCATCATCCTGTTGGTCAGGTTCTGTTGTTGTGTCAGGGTAGGAATATTTTGCAGGCAGCAGCTGAGTTATGCTTCAGTTAGGAGCTGTGTAAAATTGGCTTTTGAAGTAAAACCATGAGGGCTTTGACTGGTTACTCCTGCGAGAGAGCTCAGTTGGGAATTGTGTAGGGTGTCTCCAGAGGGCAGTACTGGTTGGACCACTATCACAAGCTTTTCTGCTCAGGGGTTAAATTCCAAGAGTTCTTATAGTCATTTTTGGAAATTTTAAGCAGTTTTGCTTGTCATTATTGCTATTGTTTGGTACAGTTTATTCAAATGCAAAGAGAACTAGAGGAAACACAACTGTATTAATTAGGTGTTGTGCACTATATAAAAATACCTATACGAATGTATTCAATGCTTTAAATGTCTTTTTCTTAGAAAAATTGTCATCTTCCCAGCAGTTACTTTGACATGTTTTTATATGAGCTTGAGGAAATTTGTGGGGGTTTTGGCACAATTAATATTTTCCAGCAATCCCTTTATGAGATCCAGCAAATTAAGCTGCAGGAGGCTTTTGAAATGTGACAGATGCAGTTCAACAGATCGATCTGAGGGATGGCCTTTCTTTGGAGGACAGCTTTGATGATCTAATGGCTCTTTTTTATCTCTCAGTTAGTCTTGCCTTGTGATTGAGGAGGGCTAAAGTACATTATTTTTGTATTTATGCATTTACAGAGGTGTCAGAGCTTGTGTCCCAGGTGTGTTTTTTCCTATTTAATTGTTGTACATCGGGAGATATTTTTAAGAGCACAGGCTATGCAGTTTTGGCAGATCTTGGAATGCTTTTTCTCTGGTCAGAAAATCCACCAGGTTTGAGGTTGCACATCCTAATTTTGCTGGAATTGATTATTATTTTGGGTGTTCATGTTAAAGGTAGGAAAAACAGAGAAGGGATGGCCTGCTCCATAAATCCTAGAAGTAAGAGTCAGTGGACTTCCAGGTTTAGAAACAAAAAGTACCAAGCAAATTAGTGAGAGTTTCCTATAAATGAAGATGCAGTGAGGTGTTCTGTAAGTACTGTTTAGGTTATTCTTGCTCTAATTAAATTTTCTTGCCTAGTCTTTTATTGTTGTTAGTGTTTCTTCATGTTCCGTACAGATGTGATATCCAGAACATCTGGTCCTGGGTGCATTATGTACAATTTTTAATACAGCTTCTTCAGTCAGGTGTGATACAAGAACTCACAAGGGATTACAACGAAATTAACAGTGGGTTTGGATCCTTTCTGTGATCCTGGGCAGTGAGAGAAGAAATCTGAGGAAATGAATGTTTTATGGAATAGCATCTGGCAAAATTTCCTTTACCAGTGTTGAGACAAGAATATGTGATGTTGAAATTAATGAGGACTGAACCTTCATCCAGACATTATCTACTCCCTTTCACGTTCCTGTGCTTCAATCAGTAGAGTGTGACTGCTATTTTGTTAAAAAAAAATCCAAACAAAACAACTAAAACAAAACCATGCCACCCTCTTTTGCAATAAAATATAGGAAAATATTTTTCTCTTTTATGTAAAAAACTAATTGAAAAACTCTTGATTGCTACTCTTAATTATTGCAGATAAAGGCTAAAGACTTAGGTACTGCATTAGTGAACTCGAAGGAACAGAAATACTTTTATGCACAAAGTTAACAAGTAAACTGGAAAAATACATCATCCCCTTTTCAGCAGCAAGGAAATGCTACACCAGAAAAACAGGATGTGAATCTCCATTTCCATCAGTGAATGGAAAAGGGCATTGATCAACCTGGCTGTCCAGCCCTCTCTGTGGCTTCCTGTGGACTTGGTGGAGGGGGCTTGGCAGTGCCCAGAGAAGCGGTGGCTGCCCCTGGATCCCTGGCAGTGCCCAAGGCCAGGCTGGACAGGGCTTGGAGCAACCTGGGACAGTGGGAGGTGTCCCTGCCCATGGCAGGGGGTGGCACTGGATGGGATTTAAGGTGTCTTCCAACCCAAACCATTCTGAGGTTCTATGAACTATCCTTTGTAATGTCCTTGGTTTTAACGTGCTGTAGCTTGGGTAGTTTGCATGGAGAGTTGTTTGTGAGACATCTCCTGCGTCTCAGTGTCACATACCTGTTCTTTGCTCTCCTCATTTCACATGCTGCTCTCCCCTTTTTAATCTGGGCTGCTGACGTGAGCAAAATTGACAGCTGCAGAAAAAGCCTCGTTTAACTGACTAATCGCATGCTGGACACCAGTGGGGCAGCAGTGTCACCTGCATATTCACACTTTCCATGTGATATTCTTTATGATAGATACCATGTATTGACAGGTCAGACCTAAGAACAACTGTCCTCTTGCTTCTGGTTTCTTGATTTATTTTTATGGAAGCAGAATTCCCCTTAACAAGCTCTCTGCCTTCAAATCTGATTCCTTCTGCTGGTGTGCATTTCCTGTGGATGTTTTGGTGAAAAGCAGTGCATTTTCTAAGAGAAGTCTTTAAAATATTGATGGCAGTGCTGTCTTTATTTTCTTGCTGTAAGGGTGTTGTGCCCCTTTTGGTGCTTCTTAGGGATCTTAAATGTGTATTTTATGATTGCTGAATTCAGAGCTCCTTGTCAGTGTTACTGCTGTCGTAATTTAGAGGTGCACAGAGCTCTAGTCCTAGCACCACACCCAGAAGACATGAGCTAAACACCTATTTAATGGTTCATTTCTTTGTGTTTAAAAAAACAAACACACAGAGAGAACCTGCTATCCCAGCAGATGTTTCCATCTCCAAAAGTGCACTGTACTCCCGCATCGGCGCCTCGGATGCGGAGAGCACCGCGGCTCTGCTCTACCCCCAGCAGGACCTGGACTCTGCACTACGGCTCGCCAGAGCAGAGGTAACTGTCTGCAGGGGCTGGGAGAGGAAACACCTGCCCCTTGCTGGAACCCTGCATTCTGGGAGTTTTAATCTCTCAAAGCTGACGAGTACAGGTCCTCAAGAATACACTGCATTTGATCTGAGGCCCTGGAACACGCTTCCAAAGCTGGGTGATAACATCAAAATTGTTAGTGTGTAACCAATAGTGTGTTAGATCACTGGGTGAAAATACAGAATTTTAGGGTTTGGGATATAGTAATATATATATGCACAAGTAACAAGATGGTGGAATTAGGGTGGTGGTTAGTACCTCTTCTTTCTTCTCCATTTGAGTAAGTTTATAATTGGGTGAAAAGGCCCTGCGATGCAGAGGCCAGGGCATTGAGTTATTGGGTTATAAGTAAAAATAAATAAATAAAAATAAATAAATAAATAAAANTAAACATCCAAGTAGAAAGAAGAAACGGCATCTCCTGCGTTTCTGTCCGGGCTCTGAGTAAAAGAACTAAGTAAAAACAACCAAAGAAGAGTCCAACACCCCTTGTTGTTCCCTTCTTTCCTGTTTTCTCCCAAATGCTTTATGTTGTTGAACACTTGTTCTGTTCTCGGAACCATCCTCAGCCACGCTGAAGCACAAGGTGCTACACTGCACGTTTTGCTTGTTTTACATAAGTGAAAAGCAGATATATAAAAATAAATCTTCATGATTTTAAACCTCAGATGTACCCTGTGCATCTTAACATTGCTATATAATTATATAAAAATGGTAAGATGCTTGAAATAGGAGTAAAATTATGTATTTTACAAATATATGTATCATATAAGTCTGACTAGTAATAGCAATTAAAAATTGATATAATCCAGTGAGGTTTTTTCCCTTTGTTTCAGATTGTGGCCAAGGAAAGGGAAGTATCTGAGTGGAAGGAGAAATATGAAGAAAGCAGAAGGGAAGTGATGGAGATGAGGTGGGTTATTAACTTGATCACTCTGCGAGAGAGTCTCATCTCAGCCTGTGGGTAGTACACAGAGCACCATGCTCATACAGTTGTTTTGCTTAGCTGAATTTGGTTCATTATTTTTAACTTCAGGCTTTGGGTTGATCCTGAACTTTTTCTCTATATGGTGGGCACCCCTATTCAGGGTAATCATTGCAAGCTTCTGTGTTGCTAATGTCATTCACACCCTCAGAATACTGAGGTAGGAGAGGTTTTATTCCAGGTTGATGTCAGGGAAGGATTTCCTCTGGTTTGTGTGTGAATTCTCACATGGATTGCCTAGTGAGGTTCCTGTTGCAGACTGGATGAGGTGCCTGCAGAGCTGGCAGGGGGATGCACATAGCAGTGTTAAATTCACTCTCCACAAGTAGTTTTGCTTGGAAGAAGGAAAGACTGTAGGAAAGAATGTGCGAGTGTCAGGATAGTTATTAGTCGTGCAGGCTTCCTCCAGGACATCACTGTAAATGGTTGTTTAACAATAAAAACCAAACCAGAGTGTCAGTAGTAAAGCATTTCTTGTAAAGGAACCACTATGAATGTTGGCTTTTAAAGAGATTCTACACCCTTTTCTTTGAACCAAGATGATTTTTAATTACTGCATACACCAAGGTTGATTTTAGTTAAGCAATAGTTCTCTTGGCTTTTGCTCTCTTGTTCCACTTGAGAGCTGACACAAGGACCCTGAGCTTTTCAGTTTGTTCTGGCTGTATCTGTTCTATTTTACTTCTCTTGCAGACCTGCCTCTGTTACATTAAATATCTGTCTCTTGGAACATGGTTTGACCTTCCTTTCCAGCCCAGGTCCTACCGCTTGCAAGGATGACAACAAAATCCCTGTAGTGGATGATGTGAGCAGTGCTGCTCAGAGGAGCACTGATGCCTCCCATTCAGTCAGTTGAAAGGTTCAGATTTTTGGGGTTTTTTTTTTACAGTTGGTAGGACCATAAGAAGGACAAAGCAATGAGCTAGGCCTGCTCACTGATCTGAGTCTTAGAAAGTCATCAGTTGCAAAAGGGAATGTATAAAATAGTTCATGGAGTATTTAAAGCTTATTATTTTCTACCTTCAAAAACCAGAAAAAATGGTCCCCCCTCTTAGCTCATAAATAAAAGGAAACTCTCAGATTATTTTAGCATCCCTCCTTTAAGTAATAATTTATACAATCACTTCCGAGACTGAATTTTCTTTAAAATCTCTTCTGTTCTAGCACCAGCTTCTCAAAATGAAGAGTCTCAGTGATTTAAAGCTAAGCTCTGTATCTAGTGATGACCTACATAAGCAATTGCTGCTTTTATCCAGGAAAACTGTACTTAGGGAGGGAGAGTAGAAGGGAACTGCAGTGCAGAGCTCCACAAACGCTTGCATGGATGCCAGGAATTGCACATGGCAGATTGGAATAGTGGCAGCACAGGGCTCTGAGCCAAAGCATCTTAAGAGAAGCATCTGCAAAAGGCAAGGGCAGCCTCTTTTATTTCTTTTTTGCCACCTCCCAGTGCCCAGCTGAGTTCTCTCACCTCCCTTGTGCTCTGTTGGGAAGGGGAACAAAGGCCTGGCATAGCCCTGAAATGCTTAATGAGGAGAAACAGAACGGAGGGGCTGCGAGCAGTCAAACCGCGGGAGCCAAACAAGGAGGGAACAAAATGAGGGATTGTAAGGAATGTCTCAGTGTGCAGCTCACACTCAAGTGTGGCGTTTGGTCTGCTCTGTGTCGGGGTGCACGTGTCTGCTGGCTGCCAGTGGGCACTGCCAGCCTTTTCCCTCGTGGAAGGAGAGCCAGGGGTGACACAGAGCAGCTGGCACACTGTGGGGCTGCACCTCCATCTTCCACACAGTAATTAGCCTGTGTGTGTCTCCACCCTCCAAAAAGTCTGATTTGAAAAAAAACCCGCAACAACCAAGCCAAATTTCCCACAGGCACATGCCTGGAATGCGTGGATGAAAAGAAAAAATCTGGCTAATACTGTCACAAAATGATAAATACACATATGTGCACAGAGAAAGACTTCTCTTGGAAGTTTAAGTGTTCAAGCAGTCCATGTGTGGTAAATTAGAGATCCAGCAATGAGATACGACATAATGATAAGCAGGGAGTGAAGGGATTATTTAGAGTTGCAGGCACAAAAGCATCACTTCCCAGAGAAGCAGTGCTCCTGTACCCATGTCCTGCATACTGTAGCTGGAATATCCTGAATTCGTCTAAATTTCCAGAAAAACATCAGTCTGGAGGAAATTCCACTCCAGAGAACAGAAGCCAAAATGAGAAGGTTTAATAATGCAGTAGCTATCTAAGAGCCAAACCACAGTGGACCATAATCCCAGAGTCTAACCAGAGGTAGGCAAGAAATGTTTAATCATGGTTATTTGGAGGTCTGATTGATTATGACTCTGTAAGGGGAATCAAGCAGGTAACCTCTGATACCCTTTGTAGCCCTGGATTCTGGTGGTTCTATGACTTACAAATGTGCAGTCAGTGAATAAACTGAATGTCTAAACCAGCAACACTTAAAGCCTCTGTAATGTGTCAGGCTGGGGTTAAGAGGTGCCCTCCCAAAGAGGAATGATGTGGCAGCATCCTTTGGTTCCCCTGCTGCAATGACCATTATTTAGGCTGCCCGGCTGAAAGAGGCCTTGGACATGAATCTGGAGCAGATTCTTCCTCGGGCAGCGCTGCAGTGTTGTGATGCTCTGTTCCTTACCCTGAGTACCCTCTGATTTCTTGGATGATAAAACTTCCTAAAGGTGCCTCGTGTCACAAGGATATGACAAAGCTTTAAAATCCTCCTTGCTTACAGCAGGCTTTTGAGGTAGTCTTCTTTGGACATGAAACCAAACCCTTCCTTTTAGGGGAAAATCCTTGCTGTTATGTTTGCTCTCCAAAGTGTCATTTATGGTTGAAAGGAAAAATCCCAGTGCTCAGGGGTAGAGCCCCTGCTCTCTGAGTGCTCTGCAGGACCAGGGCAGGGGAGGTGCTGCTGACCTTAGGGCCAGGTGGCCTGCTCAGAGCTCTGGGCTCTCTCTGTGATTCAGATTTGAGGCACTTCTGGGAGTTACTGCAGCAGTTTTTGGGAGCTCTGCAAGTTTCACCTTCCCTTACTGACTTTTGTCTCAGGATTTTCCCACATCCTTTCTGTAACCTCACCGACTGCAGCAGAGCTCTAAAAGTGGAGCACCTGAAAGAAAGTTTCAAAAGTGGTATATTCAAACTCCAGTGAGCTGTTTTGAATATCCACTTCAGATGAAGTATGGGGTAATTTTGTTTTTTGTAGACGGTCCTGCGTGGCTCATGAATCAAAGAACAGATCAAGCTAGTCTCATTTCATTAGCTTTATTTGGCTCTGGGAAGGGATGGATCATCTTTCTAAATCACATTTAATCTGCTTATTTTGGCTAACCTCTTTTCAAGAAGGAAATTCAAAGCCTACTGTGAGTATACGAAATAAAACAGTCTTAAAAGTAACATTTTTCCACCTTTGCTTCAAAAACAGATTTGGGGAATGGAACGTGATGGATTTTGTGCTAAATAGTTGAATATTTTGATCTTGTTCTTTTAAGTGGTAGTGAATCATTTAGTCATGAGAAGATTCATTTAGAAGATGAGGTACATTTTGGGTGACGGCCAACACTACTCCTGTTAGGTTTATGTGTTACCAATTACAAGTTTACTTAAAGTTTATGTTAAAAATAAACCAACACAAATATTGAGAAGAGGGGAGAAAGTAATGGAAAAATCAGGCTCTTTGTAATTACTGTGTTAGACCAGTGTGATCATGTTTATAATCATGATGGGTGATGTTTCAAAAAACAGAATCTGTTTCAAAGCAATCTCTTCTTCCTTCCCTCACCTTTATTGATTTCCATGGAGAATTAAAAAGCAGGTGCAGTGTTAAAATTGTCAGTTTTATTTGTTATTTGGGCAATAAAGAACATATAAAAGTGTGATGGGGTTCTGTATCTCTTAAAAACACCACAGTTCAGTTGCTGATAGTGTTATTTGCTAAGTAAGCATGAGCAATGATGTTGTTTGCCAAAAGTTTTTCTTTTTTTTTTCCCCTCTTACAGAAAAATAGTTTCGGAATATGAGAAGACGATTGCTCAGATGATAGGTAGGTGTTCCTACTGTGCAAGATGCTCCCTGGTTGAAGTCTGTCGGCTTCATTTTGATGCTGGCTGCATCTGCTGATGCTGCAGGGAATTGTGAATGCATCTGAGGACACCAGAAAAGGAAAAGTCAGGGCCTCGTTTCACAGCCAGCAGCCCCCAGGCAGTTCAGGTAACACAGAAAGCTCAGCGCTTTCCCTTCTGCACCAGAGCAAACTGGCCCACAGGAAACAGGCTCAAATTCATGGGTTTCTCCAGGAGAGACTTTCAGTGACCTCAAAACCCCTTAGGCATCAGCTCCCAGCTGTTTAATGGCAGATACCAAACTTAGCTCTTTACAACAACAGGGATTATCTGTGCTAAGTGCATCGATCAGACCAAAACCGAGATTAACTCCAATCCCAGCTGGGAGGTTACGAGTGGCCAATCCACCCCCCAGTTGCTTCCTGACACAGGGGTCTCCTTTTAGGGCTAAATTATGACAAGTTTTGCCTCTCAGTAATAAAAAACCACCTTTGCTAACAGCACGTCCCACAAATAAAAAAACTCTACGCTCAGTAGCGCTTCAAACCCAAAGGTTGCAGGGCTCGTGTGGTTCCTCGGCGTGGGAGGTCTGGCCCCTGGGATGTGATTTTAAAGCCTCCTGTAAGATTTCTAAAGCTCTTTTTATTAGTCTGGCTATAGAAAGCACCAGTGGCTTGTGCAGCCTTGTTCTGCTTCAGCTCGAGCTGTTTCCCAGAGAGGCAAATGGCTGAGTGGAATTTTGGGATCTCCAAGGCCAGAATTGCTGGGAAGAGCACCAGTGTCTGGTGCTTTTGCTGCCTTCCTGGATTCCTTGGCCACTGGGAGACATCCCAGCCTCCTTTGAAGTGAAGGCTAAAATGGACCTACAAATAAATAAATTCTCTGAGAATGACAACTATCATGAAGTAATTAACGATATATATATAAAATAATGAATAATAAACACTAATAATATGCCAGGCTTCATTTTCTCTGGTGTTATGCCTCCACTGCCTTTTGTATGTACAACTGAGCCAACTTGTTGCCTTCTGACGTGGTTTCTGTCATTGTCATCATGCAGGTGTTAAAGTAGGAGTGACCAGAGTATGCAAAGAACTTACTTCATTTTGGTTTACACTAAACATACCCTGGTGTGGCCTCCACCCTTAACCTGGCCAGTGATGTGGACACGCAAAGGACCTGTCCTTAGTTTCCAAGCTGTGCTTACAATTAGCAACAGAAGTTTCTTTTTGATGAGAAATTCAAATTCTATTTTTGAGAAACAGATTTAGGTTAAAAAAAAAAAAAATTGAGACTGCAGTGCAGCAATTAGATACGGAATAGGAGTCCTGAGGCAGAGGCACAGCCTTGGTACACAGTACATCCCACCATTGCCACTTCCTCTTGTTGCAAAAACTGAAGCATAATTTAAGCACTGGGCCGTTGACTACTGAGTAAATAGACCTTTAAACTTCAGATTCAGAGTATCAGAGCCTCTCAGATGCTCTATGGTGAGTTTTTAAGGGCTGTGACTGTAAGTAATTTAATTTGCTGTCCATTTGCAAAGGAACTGAACCAACAACAGCGACACAGAAAACATCCTTTCTGTGTTAATTAGAGCAGTATGCAAATCCTATGGCATGGTAATACATTAAATGTGAGGCTTCTCCCTGCATTTAATGTAAATTCTTGATCTAATTGTCCCACTTCCTCATGCCATTTCTTGTAAATTGCTGTCCCTTCTGATAAAGGAATTTGCTCATCCGAATGCCACATGTGGAGGAATACACTTGTGTGTTTGTTATTTGCATGTACTTCAGTGACCTGTTATCACAGTAATGCCTCAGTGCTAAAGCAGAATATGCATCTGAACAAAAGAAATGCCTGTGCTGTTTCTGTTTATCATTTAACCCTCCTGAACTATTTATACAGCCCTGTTAGGAGGGCACTGCACATAAACCAATTTCACCGATCCCTTTGATGAATATTCAATGAGGTTGATAGGTCCTGCTGAGCTTTTTGTAGCTTGGCATGTGTGTGTATAATGAACACTGAAAATATCCCATATTAAGAATATATGACTGCCTATGTTTGCCTCTAAAGGCACTGAGAAACGTGCATTATAAACAGTGATTGCCTTTGATTTGAAGGGCTGTGGAAGGTTTAGCATTTGCTGTCATACATATATGGAACCCAGTATTACCCAGCTTAGCTGCTGTGATTAGTTCATGCCACACTGTGCAGCCAGAGCTTGCAAGGAGTCAGTGTGGAGATCCCTGCTGGTGTCACTTGGCGTATTTTTTTACTGGCGCTTTGTCTTTTTTATTCCCTTTTTTTTCTTAGACTTGCCTCACCCCCTAACACATTTTTAGTTTGCACTGAGGAGTGGGGGAGAAGGAAGACCAGGCTTTCCAGGCCGGCCTGCTGCTTGTGCTGCTGCTTTGTGCCTGGTGCCCATGTTTGCTCTGACAGCCACGGAGCAGAGCCCGTGTGACCCCAGTGCTCCCTGCACCCCACCCTCCACACACCTGGGTCACGGCCAAAATCCCCATCCCAATTCCTTTTCATCGACACATTTCTAATGTTGGTTTGGTTTTTGTTTTTCCCCTGTTGAAAATGTATCTTTATACTTCACATTTGAATACATGATGAAATTCTCCTTGTGAAAAACAAACAGATTGTTATGCTTTGTGCATTACAGGTTGTTGCATTACTTATTTGCTGCTTTCCTAACAATTCCCGATTTTTCTATTTTGCTTCCGTTTTCGTTGCTTCTTGCTATTTGCTTGCAAAAACAAAACAGGCAAGCCTGGTAAGTAAAGCTTTTCACCAACTTTCACACCAGCATTTTGCATCTTTAGTTTCTTTTGCTTTTGTTCTCTGTTTGCTGCATTCCCATTAAGTCATGTGAGTAGTGGTGAGCTGAGCCTGAAAGCGGATCTGCCGTGGTGCTGCTCTGATTCTGTCAGTTTGGATAGTGTTAGTCCTGAGCATACTGCTGTTCTTGTTGGTGAGCCCTGGGCAGGGTGTGTTGCAGACATGGAAGTCATTTAATTAAAATATTTCAATCACATAACCTCGTAAATATATTTAGAATTAAGTATGTGTAATTGCTTATCTAAGATTCGACTGGCAGGCTATTACCAGCACGCATTATTGAAATTAAATCATAGTCTTAGAAAATAGAAGGGACTTCCAGCCCAAACCATTCTACAATTTTATGAAAATATCACATAAAACTCTAGTCCCTCTCCAGCCAAGTTTCTGGTTTTTGTAGTATTTAATCACTTTGGTTTGGGAGCATCACTTGGACAGGGCTTGGAGCAACCTGCTCTGAGAGTGGGAGGTGTCCCTGCCCGTCACAGGGGGGTGGAACTACATGAGCTTTAAGGTACCTTCCAACCCAAACCGTTCTGTGGTTCTGGAGCACTTGCCCCAGTTTCCCATGTGCAAGTTTAAATGGTGCTGGGGATTAAGTGTTGAAGGAGCTGATCCAGCTGAGGAGAGAGGAGGGCCTGTGGTGCACTGGGAGGAAGAGGAGGAGCTCAGCAGTTGTGAGGGAGTATGACACGAATTATATTAACTTTCTGATTGCCCTAGAAACAAGTAAGGGAGGTGCTAAAATACCTCAGACTGCAGTCTCACAAAAAGTAAAGAAGTGACATTAAATACGTTAAACTATTTTGGATGATCATGTGAAGGGATCTCTTACGCTGCCTGGCGTTGCAGCGACAGAAGTGTTGCCAGAGAACAGGATCCTGCCTGGAAGGGGTTTGGAATTATCTAGTCAGGGTGTAATCTCCAGCACGATTAAACAAATCTGGTGCTGGAACACAAGGAGACAGCTTCTCAGGTTTAGAAAAATAGACAAATGACAACAAATTTTTTTTTAATATAATTGAGAACACATTGGTCTTGACATTCCAGAGGAATACAGGGTGTCTCTGAGAAAGCAAAATAGAAAAGAATGTTCATTTTTAATAAAGTGTTAAATATATCCAAGTGATGTGGTATTACAGGGCTCTGGGCTTCTCTGCCATGTCAAAGGTGTTTGTTCACCAGTAAAATAAAGGTGTTACAAGCAGGTCCTGAGAGCCTCTCTGGTTCTTTTATCTTCTGTATCACACAGAGGAGCACAGAGTGTAGCCCAGGAGCTGATGCACAGCATGGCATCATCCTTGCTCTGGCCTTGGTCAGGCCTGCAGGAATGTGTATTTTTTGGATGGAATATGCAAAAGGAAGAGATTAATCTCAGTTTGGGAATTGACAGTATCAGCTTTGGCATTTCAGAGCTGACCAGCACTATAAATAATTCAGATGAAAACTTCTATTCAAATTAAAAAACCAAACTTGTTTAGTTCTTTATGTTTCCAAATATAAAGGCCCAAACTAAAAGTTGCACGTTGTGAAATGCCCCGTACTTTTTTCCCACAGAACTTCTTACCTTATATTCGTTTCTATCATAGATGAAGGAAAATGGTAATACAGAACTGCTGTGTTTGTGGGTGGGTTTTCCTTTCAGTATCATTCAAAGTAGCCCTTAAAACATGGGCACAAGAATCATCGTTTAGGATATGAAGGAAACGATGCAGCATTTTGGAAGACAACGCCAGACCTTTTCCTCCAGCATTATATGGATATTCCAGCTTATTATGAGATCAATTCCCTTGACAGTTTCTCCTCCATATGGATTTGTATTCCTGTTATGTTCTTCCCACCATCCCTGACTCAAATTTAACTGTACCCAGGAGGATCTTGGCAGATGTTTTCTGCAGGTTTTTTTACACTTAGGAAGTCTGTATACTGTTAGATTTCCTTTCTGCCACTTGCTACAGTAATCCTGAGAGCTGGCAAAACACTGCTTTTCCAAGGAAACAATTGAATTCCACTGCACAAAGTGCCTCGTTTGTGCAGGGTTAGAAGATGCCAGCAGATGACAAGCATATATCAGCAATGGCAAATAATTTGTGGCCAGTGCTAGGAATGTGCAGAAATGTCCTTTCCTTCAGCTAGTGCATCTTCAGGCAAACAGGGGAAATCCAGCCCCTGCCTTTTCATGGGAACAGCAGAGTTCAGAGTGAAGAAATCATCAGTACAGAGATACATTCACATTTTCCCCCAACATCAAAATACTTAAGTATCACTCTGTTTAGCAACTGTTTTCCAAAACAGGCTTGTGTCTTTATATAAATCTGACTTTTTTGGGTTCTGTAAACTTATTAATACACAAATAGAGCAGAGTATAGTAGAAACTGTAGATGACAGTGAAATCAAGTCTTCTTACTACTGTTACTCTTCTGAAAATCTCTTTTTCCCCACTGCTCTCTTCTTTCAGAGGATGAACAGAGAGAGAAATCTGTCTCCCACCACACTGTTCAGCAGCTGATTGTGGAGAAGGAGCAAGCTTTGGCTGATCTGAACTCAGTGGAGAAATCCCTGGCGGATCTTTTCAGGAGATACGAGAAAATGAAAGAAGTCCTGGAGGGGTTTCGGAAGGTGAGTCACGTTAACATCTCCTTTAAAGAGCAAAGCTGAGCAGGTTCTGTGTACCAGTGCTGCTGAACAGAAGGCAGGACTTGTGTTTCCAGCTAATTCTGATGTCTTGCCTGACAGACCATAATCCTCAGGTGAAGGATTGCAGCCAGCTATCAAACACAAACAGAACAATTGTAAAGCTTTTTGCATTGTGTAATATTCTCCTTCAGGTGGCCTCTGGGGTGGTGTCAGTGTTGGACTGCAGTCCTTCAGACAGCTGTGTATGACTCCCACAAACAGGTGCCTGTCCTGCATTTTAACCTCTTGGGTTAAATTTCATGTCACCTTCTCTTTTAAGAATGAAGAAGTGTTGAAGAAGTGTGCACAGGAGTATTTATCACGAGTAAAGAAGGAAGAGCAGAGGTATCAGGCACTCAAAATTCACGCTGAGGAAAAACTGGACAGGTAATTGAGTCATGGAGTCACAGAATGGTTTTGGTTGGAAGGGATCTTAAAGATGGTTTAGTTCCATGGGCAGGGACACCCTCCACTAGACCAGGTTGCTCCAAGCCCCATCCAGCCTGGCCTTGGACACTTCCAGGGATGGTGCATGAATTGTACACGTATTTTTTCAGGAGTTCATGCTGCAGGAGGATGCCTGTGGCTGGACCTCACATCCCAAAATGCTCCTGCAATATGCAAAGCACAGGCTGCTCTGTGATAGAGGGTGGAAAGAAGTGCAATAATGAGAATTTCTGCAGTGTGCTGGTGTTTCTTCCAGCTCCTGACCATACAGAAGACCTTAAATTTCTATATTTATCTAATATCTTTATGTTTCTTTAATGTTTTTTCATGGGAGGATCAAGAAGGATGCCATTAGCCAGCTTCTTTTTCCTAGATTTCCGTGTAATGACCAGTTAAGCCTTTTTAGGAATCACATTCAGGACTCACAGTACAGTCCCCTGAACTGGCGATCAGGTTTGGAAACTGCCATAAAACACTTCTACCTGAGTCACATTTGTGACCCCAGCAGAGATATCTGAGAGAAGCGTGAAGGGAGCAACACAGACATTAAGAAAAGACTCTGCAGCCTATGCTGAGCAGGAGAGGGAGTTGTGAGAAGTCTCTAGGGACGAGTTTCAGAATGAACCCAAGATGTGCAGAAGGCAGCACTGCCCTCTCCCCCCATTTGTTAAGGTGCTGTCCACCCTCGGGCACCCTCTGCCTGTTCCTGTAGAGAACTTGATGTGACCAAAACCTGTGGTTTTTGCAGAGCCAATGCTGAAATTGCACAAGTGAGAGGCAAGGCCCAGCAGGAGCAGGCAGCGTACCAGGCCAGCCTTCGGAAGGAGCAGCTCAAAGTGGATGCCTTGGAGAGAACACTGGAACAAAAGGTAAATCAGGAGTCTGCTTTCCCCGGAGCAAAGCTCTGCCTGAAGATGGTCCTGCAGTTCCCTGGCCCCAGGGACAGCAGCACTGCCCAAATTTTGGGACAAAACCCCCCGTGTGCTCCAGCTGGACCCAGGTTTGAGCTGAGCCCAAGTGCTCGGGGCTGGCTCAGGCTCGGCCAGACCTCAGGGTGCACCTCTGCAGCCCAGGCCTTGGTTTGTTTCAGTTTGCAGGTTTAAGACCTTGCTTGAGTTCTTCTCTCAGGTTCTGTTTCCCTTTTTAGTGCTAGCTGTAATTCCAATGCTAATTCCAAAGTGTCTGTAGGAAATGCCTATTTATATCTCTGTGCTCCCTAGCTCAGCCACAGGAGCTTGCTTTGGCACAGTACGGCTCGTCCTTGCTTGCAGCTCTGCAAGACAGGGTGAAAGTAATGAAAAAAAAAATAGAAAAATGCAGCCTAGAAACAAAATTCCTCCATGTATTATTGTGGCGTGCTAGGAATGACTGCTATAAAGCTGTCTGCTTTGGTGCTGAATTTGATTTATTAAAATTGGAGGAGCTGTATTTGGATAAAAGGAGGCGTTTGTTTGAGTGTGTGTAGCTGTACTGTGAATAGGAACACTTAGTTGTGCACATGTATCTATATGTATAAATACCCTGTTCTCAGCATTGGAGAAAAGTTGATTTTCCCACACTTCTCCCAAAAGTGAGATTTTTTAAAAAACCCCTCATCCTAATGCAGCAATCCTTTTCATAATACTTCATATTTTATTTTCCAGAATAAAGAGATAGAAGAATTAACAAAGATTTGTGATGAACTGATTGCCAAAATGGGGAAAAGCTAACTTTTAACCAAATTTCTGGACTTCGATATTGAGTGCAATATGACCATTGGCACACTGATGTCCATACATTTATGTGGACAGGTTATATTTTCACTTTTTCGTATGCACTACTGTATTTTCTTTCTAAATAAAGTTGATTTAATTGTATGCAGTACTAAGATGACTATCAGAATTTCTTGCTATTGTTTGCATTTTCATAGTATAATTCATAGCAAGTTGATCTCAAAGTTCCTGTATCAGGGAGATTGTCAAGTTCTCTAAGAAATTACAAATTGCTGATCCTAGCCTTCCCTTTGTACATGAGTTCCCATGTTGGATGTCTTTTGGATTTAATATAAACATGTATTACTTGCATGGGGACTCTTGCCTTAAGGAATGTAAACTTTATCTGCATTTGCTGATTTGTAAAATAAAATTTAAAAAAAAAAGAAAAAAAGAAAATGCATGTCACAAATTAAATTCTCTATTGTAAATAAATTTTTTCGTTGAAAGTTGAAGATAAGTATTGGCTCTGTTTTGTGTCCTTGCTTATTTCAGCACCAGATGCTCTTGGGAATTAATTCCTTCGCAGAAAGCACTTCATGGGTCGCTGCTTGGAACACTTTGTGGGTCACAAGAGTATGCTGCTTATGTGCACATATCTAGGTCTATATCTTACTGTCTCTCTAAATATACATATATGTATGTGAGTGTGTTGGATTTGGACCACTCAAGTCTCAAGCATAGGCTTAATCCTCCAAAATATTTAATGCTCTGACCCTGATCCAGCAAATCCCATGGGCAAATGTAATGAGGCTGTTGGAGGGAGGCTGTGGCCTGCGGTGACGGGATGGTTTTTAAGCATGTCTGGCACTGAAAGGTGAATACATTTGCTCCTTCCTTCCTGCTCCTGGAAGAATTTGCCTGCAGGGCTCGTGGAGATGAGGTTCGTGTGATTAGAGGTGCAACCGGAATAAGCTCGATAAGTAGCACTCTCGCACACCTCTTTATCCTGTAAGTTATCCTCTGCAGAGGATTAGGGATGTAAGAGAAGCATTAGGGCTTTAATAGCAAACAAACTGCTTTCTTTGGGTAATGGTGCATCTCTTGGATCTCCATGATGTGGACAGTCTTCAGCCTGGTTCTTGTCAGCGCCCTTTTTGTCCTCAAAAGTAAGTCAGCTGCTTTTTCTTTCCTTTTTTACTTCATTTGCATTTCCTACCTCAGGTGTGGCTGAGCCTCTTTGCTGTTCTGGGCTCCTCTGCTGGGTTGGGTTGGTTTCAGGTCATTTTGTGTGGTTAGCAGCACAGAACTGCACCTCTGTAAAGATAAATATGACTGCTAATAAATTCAAATGTCCCCACTGGCTGCAAGGGTGGGATTTCTGCTCTACAAGCTTCAAGTGTGGTATTTTAAATATCTTTCACATTCATGCTTGCCTTTGAAAATACGAAGTTTGAACCAAGGAAAAGAAAGAGAATGGAGCTATGGTTGTAATGTTTAAACAAGAGCAGAACTCAAGGTGCACTGTTGTGCTTTCCAGCTGAATTGGTACTTTAGGAGAAAAGGAAAATTGGATCCTTGCAAGATTTTATGTGTATAGAATGTGCTTTTTCATGGTACTGTGGACCAAAGATCATGATGGAGAGGGAAAAAACAACTTGTGGGCTCTGCTCTGAAAACATTACAAGAAAATGTGGATGCAGTTACAGAATATCAAGTGGTTTTTGTATTATTTTAAGTGCAGATTGTAACAAATAATCTGCAGTTGGTTTTAATCAGTATCTGAACCATTTCTAAAAGAAACGTTGATAAGATCTGCAGAATCTTTGGATTTTCTAAAACTGTTTTGCCGTTTCTTTTCTGTGTGCTCAAAGCAACATTAGCAAGGCTGACATTTTTAAATCCTTTTTGTAAACCCTAAGCAGTGCTGCTCTAAGTGGTCTCTTCTCCCTTCACGCAGGTGAAGCACTGCAGTGTTACACCTGTGTAGGTTCTAGTGATGACGACTGCAACAGACAAGGGAGTCAGCAGTGTCCAGGCCATGCAGATGCCTGTGCAGTCATCAGAGGACAAGCAAGTAAGTGTCACAAACAGGTCCAACTCGTTACGTTCATCATAAAACAAATAAATAATCAGTGTTGGAAAGAGAAGAGTGCACAGTAAGTCAAGGAGGAAACACAAAGTAAATATGTCCTCTCAAACCCCATTAATAAATCTCAATCCTAATTTTGTTGTATCGGCAATCTGATGCAAAATCCCACTGGGAGTGATTTGTTGGTGTGCCACAATGAGCTGCACCCACTCAGTGAAAGCTGGAAAGAAGCCTTTTAAGTATTGCCCACTTTTTACTTAAGTGACTTACCTGGAAATTCGGATATGGAAAAGAAGCTAATGAGCCCCTGCACTAGGGCACATCCAAAGATATTTAAGCTGCACCAGTTGCCTCTAAGATAAATTAGTGAAGTCTGAGCTTGTGGTGTGCTGCTGTGTGTTACGGTTTTATTCCTTTATTTCTGAGGAGCAGCCAGACCCAAGGCTGTTGCTCAGTGCTGGGTGGTCAGGCTGGTCCTGAGGGATGCAGGTGGGAGCAGGTGACCATTTGCAGCCCCTCTGGGCTCACTGTGGCTCTGTTGCAGGTGGCATCATGAAGTCCTGCTCGTTCAGGTCCTTCTGCGAGCGGGCCAGGAGGGATGGCTCGAGGGCGCCCGGAGTGAGCGTCCACTGCTGCTACTCCAACAACTGCAACGCCAGGAGCCTGGCTCCCAGAGTCACCAGCTCCAGCAGCTGCATCTCCCTCCTCATCTTCACACTGCTCTGGCACCCCCTGTTGAAGCTGACATGAGGGGGGAAAGAAAAAAAAAGAGTATTTGAAGCAACAACTCTGCCTTCGTAGCAAGGGATAATAATACTTCCTAACCACGTTGCTCCATGTACCATATATCTCACTAGGCAAAAAGCTGTAGGAAGGCCTGACAGATGTTTAGATAAAAATTGTTCCATCTGCTAAATAGGTCTTGATCTCTGTGTGAGAAACGCTGCCCTGTTGTTTATCCTGAGGGGTTGATAGTGCGAATACGTAACATCTTCCTGCAATTTAGATAAGGAGAAATCTTTGCTGCAGGTAGCCTGGTAGTAAGGTAAAGGGCAAATGTCTGCCAAATGCTGTTTACTGTTGGCAGACATTCCAAAGCAAGCTAAAATTTTCAAGCACAAAATGACTGAAAATTCTAGCAAGCAAGTTAATCTTCCAGAGAGCATTGCGAAAAAGCCAGGAAACTTGAAATACAGATGATTCAGTATAAATACAAACTGGGAAGACAAGGCCATTAAGAGAATAATGCATGGAGGTATACTGTATTGTATCTTATGTTATGTTGTATCCCTGGAAGTGTCCAAGGCCAGGTTGGACAGGGCTTGGAGCAGCCTGGGACAGTGGACGGTGTCCCTGCCCATGGCAGGGGGTGGGACTGGATGGGCTTTAAGGTCCCTTCCAACCCAAACCATTCTATGGTTCTATGCTTGTATTTCCTTGGAAAAAACACCTTCCAGTCTTCTCTTTTCTGATCCTTTGAGCATCTTACCACAGCACTGAAAGAAAAAGAAAAAAGAAGAGCTTGGAAGTTGTTTTTGAACTGGTAAATTCCGTCCAAAGATTGGCTCAATCTATCTCCCCTGCTGGTTTTAAAAACAAGTGATTAACCCCCATCTTTCAGGCAAATTACAACTTGAGTTTATAATTCCTCTTGAGGTTTCAATTATGTAGATAATTCTCCACTGTCCTAAACTTCAGTCTTTGAGAGTAAGAGTGTGTGTATATATATATATATATATATCCTCCTTCAATGATGTGTTTGAGATGAGGTGGTTTATGTATCCTTTTCATTTTGCAACGTGAATGAAATTACTTGGAGGTCTTTAGAGGCGTAAGGAACCAAATCAATATTTTTGGTAAACCCATTCATGGCAGTTTTACCAAGTAAATGATCCAGAAAGGGTCACAGAGTAGAAGGAATTGTGCATAACTACCTCCTTTGATCCAAAACCAGGCAAGCAGATGAGTGATGTCTGTAGATTTTAATGTCCAGCTGTGATGATCTGGTCCAGCCCCTGGCACACAACATGCACAGGATTGGCTTAAAGTCCAGCTGGTGTAACTGAAGTAGAGGTGGTCTTTCTAGTTCTAGTTTTAGTTGCCTAGTAGGAAAAAGGTTAGGTCATCAAATTTATGGAACTCAAAAAATATGTGGCAAAGTAGTTTTTCCACTAGCTTTGTGTTGTGACTTTTTTCAGTATAATTCTTTGAAAAATCAGTTCCAGGCGGCGTATCTTAGAATTGTTCACATTGACCAAAATTTTATGAAGGCTGCAAACTCTGCAGAGCTGCTTCAAGGTAAATCAGTGAACCCTCCCTGTAGAGTGAACCCTCCCTGTAGAGTGAACCCTCGCCTGCCTTGTAGCTGTTGCCTGTCACAGGGACTGAACTGTCTCCTTGTTTTACTGTGCTCTTTTCCCAGTGTGGATCCTTCCATCTCTCATGTAGATTGTGGCTTCAGACTGGTTGGATTCTCCTGGGGTTTTGTTCAGATGGGCTCAGACAAGACAGTTCTGCTCTATTTTTAGTCTCTAGGCACCAGTCTGATAAAGTTGTTGAATATAAAGATTGCAACAATGCAGCAGATCTTGGCTGAGAATGCTAATTTGGACTCCAGTGTCTCAGCTGTATAAAAATCACTTAAATTGGTGTAAGTATTTTTCATTTCATTCTCAGCTTGAAGCAGTTACTTCAATCTCTTCTGCTACAGGAAGCAGATATTGCTTGTATCTTTATCTTCGTATGGTTCTGTAATGATCAACCTGTATTGAATGTAATCTCTGTATATGCTCAGTGCATTTCCTTAATGAGAAAATAAATTACATGCAATGGCTGGCATTGTCTCTTGATGAACACAACTGCTTCTTTTAATTGGGATTTCCAGCTGCATCTGGCACTCTTGTTTTCCTGCAGGAATCCTTTTGGGTTTTTTTTTAATGTGGGATATATTTCTTAAATCTGTTGGATGAAATAGTGAATATTGATAGTGTTCTTGCTCTTATATTTCCATGGTAAAATAAGAAGGTAAATCTCTATCCTCTTGACAAACACCATCTGTCGTTCCTGCCGGCAGCCAGGACCGGGATCTTCAGGCAGCTCCCACCGCCTCCGTCCGATCCTGCCTCCCAGCACATCGCGGGCCCTGCTTTGCTTTTTACAGCAAAAAAGGACATTTTTCCTGCCTAATTATGACCCTGAAGTGTGCCTGCGTGTGGGTATCTAGGAAGGATAAAACACTTTTGTGGATTGGTGTTTTCAGAGTGGTTTCACGATGGTTCTTGGCATAAGCGTTGACAGGATGACAACTGCAGGGGAAAAAAAGGAACAAAATAGAAGGAATTTTTAAACTCTATCAAAAATGCAGAAAATAGTTTAAAGTTTTCACTGCCATGACTGTGCAAAGCTATTCCCAGTCACAGGTAAAATAGAAGGTTGGTTGTTCTGAGGTGTAATTCCTAGTGCAGCCGCAGGCTCCTTCTCCCTTCCTTACTGTCAACAGCAGAGAGGCTGATACTGAAATGCCTTCTGCTGCAACTCAAAATGACAGGGCTTCTTTTTCATCTCTTCTATCAGCTGGATTTATGCATGTTGGGTAGGTGCTGGGCTTGAGTCTAACTCTGCCCAGCACCTCCAGGGAAGGATCTCTGAAGAGATTCATGATTTCTAAGTGAGAGAAACTCTCAGTTGTAACTAAAAGCCCCAAATCATAATTTCCATTATTCCTTCCTATCCTCTGGTTTTGGGCAGTACAAACAGCATTCCCTTATTTTCCTAGTCTTCTCAGGGGCAGCAACAGCCTCTGGGAGCTCCCAGGAGGGCACAGCAGAGCAGAGTGCCTCGAGCTCTCTGTAAGAGTGAGAATTTACCATTTAATTTGTGCCAGTATCCATGCACACCTGACTTTTCCACAGTGAGTGCAAGGTACCAAGTTGTCCCTTGTTCTTGGGGAGGAACGAGCAGTTTCTGTGGGCTTTAAAATCCAGATCAGAGAAGATCAGCTCAATACTGGTTGTACAATTTAATGAAAGTTTAAAGTACACCTTGGTGTCACAAACCACAGTTTATTTTTTAACCTTTTTTTCCTCATGTGAAATTTTAGTCATGCATCTCTGTCCAGTAGGGATTAAACAAAAAACATGCTTGCAGCCTGTGTTACCGTGTCTTTGTGTGCAAAGAAAGCCCAACTGTGACAGATTTCATTGTGAGCATCACTCCAACGGGTCTCGACCTTTCTGAACCTACAGATGTTTAGGACATAGCCCAGAGCTGTCGGCCGTGGCTGGTACAGTGCCCTTGGGGAGGAGTTTTATGCTTCTGAAATCAGAATTCCTGACTACAGTTCCTGGAGCCCAAGGTTATCACCCTGCATACACATACACTCCCTCTTACCACCCACAGGCAGCAGTGCACGGGGTGTTTTTAACTGGTAAATTTGTGACGTGCTCAGATGTGGTGTATTTACTCACACCAGAGTGGGGAAAATTATAACAATGTTAATCCCTAAACAGCGTAGCGAGAAATTCGTGGTGTTGGTGGCATAGGTACAAGTAAACTTTGTTAGCATCTGAGAAAAAAAACCCTCAGCTGAAAAGCCAGTGTGGGATTGAGTTTGGAAAGAGCCACAGAAGCAGCTCGTGGTGCTTGGCAGAGTGGCTTTATGGAAAGTAGGCCTTGTCAAAAACATCTCATTTGAGGTTACGGGTTTTTGCTGATAAAGGCAATGCGTGGATTTTGCAACACATTTCAGATAAAATTGCAGTCGTGATACACAGACTGAGAGTTCAAGAGCCAGGAGAGTGAAAGACTGCAAAAACGAGTTCTCAGTGGAAAATCTTCCAAGTGGTGTCTTGACACAGGCGAGCTCCCATCATCTCTCCGACAGCCTCGGGACGGTGCCATAAGAAGTGTCACAGAAAGAAGGGGCTGTCAGGGCTCTGTCATGTCTGCATGGAGATATTCCTGCATGTTGCCATAGGGACGGGTTTCCAAGGGAGACAGGTGATGCACTTTTCTGGAACAAGACTAAAGCGGAGGAATGAGAGCGGGAGGATGGGGCTGAGCATTTCACCGTGGAATCACAGAACGGTTTGGACTGGAAGGGACCTTAAAAATCATCCCTTTCCACCCCTTGCCATGGGCAGGGACACCTCCCACTGTCCCAGGGTGCCCCAAGCCGTGTCCAGCCTGGCCTTGGGCACTGCCAGGGATCCAGGGGCAGCCACAGCTTCTCTGGGCACCCTGTGCCAGGGCCTGCCCACCCTCACAGGGAGGAATTTCTTCACAATTTCCCCTCTAACCCTGCCCTCTTTTTTAGCCACCCAACCCTCCTTTCTTCCACAATCCCTTAAGGAGTGCACTTTTCCTAAAGTTCCTTACACCTTTTCTAGCAACCTGACTTAGCCCCACAGGGAATATTTCTATCAGAACGACCCTTTTAGCTCCAAGCCCAAAAGACTTGCAAGTATGAGATAATGTTTGACAGGTGAAGGGGGAATTTCTCTCTTGAAGTTATTTCCTTTCTCTGAGGACTTCCTGCCTTTCATCCTCACCAAAATGGTTTTAATTTTTTTCCTTTAAACACTCAGGGGGGGAAGGTATTTGAACACTGGCAGAGAATTCAGCCAAAAAAACAAGGCTGGTGTCCAAATCACTGGTTGCTACTGCCTTCATTGGAGACATTGAGTGTCTTGTTTTAAGCTGTGTCGGTCACCCTCCGTTTCTGATTTTCAGTGTAAAAAAATCAGTGTTTGCAGATCTGGAGCTCAGAGGAACCAGCTGGCATCTCTTCAGCCAGGTCAGACCCTGATTTTCCCTCGAGGAACTTTTAATGCATGGGTTTGCTCCTGTGCTCTCCCAACCTTCAGAGAGCTTTTGCAATATATTCTTGAGATCCTGAGGATGTTCATCTCCTTTCAGCAACTTGTTTTTAACCCTTTTTGCAATTTTTGGAGGGCTTTCCAATGAAAATACAATCCCCACAAGTGAGTATTTATTAAATTCAAGTTCTCATCCGTATGTGTCACTGCAATGACATTCCTAATAGGAGGATAATCTCTGAATTGCCTCTTCACACTCTGGTGATTACCAGCCTTTATCAGCAGGGTAAGTTTTGCTCTACTTTCCTTTATGCTGACCATTTGAAGACTCAGTGGCCAAAGCTCATATGAGCCAGCTCCAGAGGAAAGTTCCTGCCCCACTGGTGCCCGCCAGGGACCCGGGAGCTGAGAGTAACACAGGATCCATTCAAACCACAGCTGGGGCTGCAGAGCTGGGGGTCAGGACACACTTCTGAAGAACTCTGCTGTCAGAGAAGGGAAATGAGCTCCTCTGCAGTATCCAGGGGTCTCTTTTTTTTTTTGAGTCTCACTTCTGGTGCACTGCAGCCATGAGAGCTGGGCATGGGTGGGGCAGAGCAGCAAGGGACAAGCCCTGCCCTCATCTCATTTAGTCCTTCCAAGGGTTAAGGTTCATTTTTTGGAGCTGTCTTTTTGGACATCTCTCTTGCACTGTACCACTAACAGCGCTCATGAGTACTTGGCAGTCTCCATCACTTGTTTCCACATTCTCCCAGCCAACTATGACTCCTCATATTGGATAAACACGTCTGGTTTTGTTAAATATTCTGTTTCAGTGATTAGGACTCTGGAACGAGCATATCAGTTACTGAGATGAAGCAAATCTGTGAGTGGGGCAGTGAACTGAGCCAGGAAAAAATGTTCATGGGGAAATCATCCGAGCAGGGCCGTGCCTGGGGGGCACTGGCAGAGGTTTATCAGCATTCCTGTACTCAGGGGTATGAGGAGGAGGGATCTGCCAGGCTGCTTTGCATTGATGATGTTCCTGCAGTAGATGAAAAGGAGATGTCCCTGGGTTGGTTTTGTTCACTCATCCCAAGGCTTAGGACCAGGAGGAGCTTCCCCTAAAGCATCTTCCCGACAACTTCCAACCTATTTTTTCTAGATTTAGTAGATTTTTCTCCTGAATCCTAGCATCTGCATGTCTGGTGCTCTTTAAGTGAGAAGGGGTTTGCGGAGTTTCTTCAGTTGCTGGTGATTTCAGCTGTGATATATGAGGGACTGTGCAAGCCAGGAAGATTTTCAGAGCTGGCCTCGATGGGACTCTTCTGAGGATGATGACAAGCAGGGGAAAAAAATCCACTTTGATTTGACACCTCCTGTTAACATCAGAGACAAGCAGTCCCTGGAAAACCCATCTCCTCAGAAGTCAGGATCCCTTGTGGAAACTGAGAACAATACTTTGCTCACGAACGATCAGCGGTCGAGTGATCTCATCCGACCTTTGCTTTAATATGGCTTATCCAAAGCTTTTTATGCTTATCCAAACCTTGGCTCCAGGCTGCACTGTGAACCCAGGCTATTCGGGGCAAATCCTGGTGACCTCTCCTTCAGCTGCCTCTCTTCAGGAGGATGAAGAGGGGATTACTGCCCGTGGATGGCTGTCCTGAGCCAGCAAAGAAAACTCTGCTGCCCGTCTTGGAGCCGATTTCTAAGTCATGGTGTGCTCGAGGATCTGTCTGTGCCCAGTCTCAGAGACCAGTTCTCCAGGAGACAGATGGCCTGTGGGCTGCTCTGGTCCCAAGAAATACAGTCAGTCACAGGCTTAAAATAGTTCTTTTTTTTTGTTTTTTTTTTCCTTCTCTTAAACACCTTTGCTCTAGATTTGCCCAGCACCTACAGAAGAATTTCCATTCATGTTATTTCCATACCTGGGACACCCAGGTCAAGGTGGCCACGAGACCCAGTCAGGCAGAGGATTTAGGATTGGAGCCAGTGGCTGGAAGTGGGACAGTGTCTGGTGGTGTTGGTGGCACTGGAAGCTTGCCCTGGCTGCAGGGAGGTGCCTGCAGACAGACACCGACCCTTGGGTATCCCAGCCTGTCTCAGCTCCAGGTCCCCTCCCAGAGCTGCCCGTCTGGATGTCAGCTTTGCCCCGCTTCCCTGCTGCTTGCTGCTGGGAATTTGGATGCATTTTAAATCAGATTAGACTCCCCTAGCTCTGCCTGAAAAGCCTGAAGGTGCTGCAGTGCCAAATCAGGGCTCATTTAAGGAGCCTTCATTGAGGATTAGTGCTCTTGTTCTTCACTGTTTCTGCAGTAGAATCACCTACATTTCTTTGCTGCATAATTCCACTGTCCCAGGCTGCTCCAAGCCCTGTCCAGCCTGGTCTTGGGCACTCCCAGGGATCCAGGGGCAGCCCCAGCTGCTCTGGGCACCCTGTGCCAGGGCCTGCCCACCCTCCCAGGGAACAATTCCCGCCCAATATCCCATCTAACCCTGCCCTCTGGCAGTGGAAGCCATTCCCTCTGTCCTGGCACTCTATGCCCTTGTCCCACGCCCCTCTCCAGCTCTCCTGGAGTCCCTTTAGGGCCTGGAAGGGGCTCTAAGTTCTCCCTGGAGCCTTCTCTTCTCCAGGTGAGCATCCCCAGGAAGGAGGGGGTGATTCAGAATCTGCAGCTCTTACAGACCACGGTCAGGGCTTCCAGGCAGGACAGAATGAAAACAGCTTTCAGCCACGCTGGCTCTGGTGAGTTCATGGAGCTCTCAGGAAGAGCTGTCTGTTTTGTAGCTTTTTTTTACAGAAAAATATAGTTCAAACACGCCCACTTGAACTAGAATTTCATCTCTCAGTGGAATCAAACCAGCCACAGTGAGCTGGGGGTAACCACCCTGATTAGCAGAGGCTCCTGGGAATGTGCTGTGCACTATCTCTCAGCTTTTAAATTGCTTTTAAGACCAGCAGCATGCACAAAGCAAGGTGTTAACCCTTGAAAAGTCAGATGGTCTCACTCGTGGCCAGGGATCAGCACACACATGCACAAAGCTGCCACAGAGGGACATTTATGGCAGCAATAACCAGTTTTCACTTACCCTCCACCGTGCTGGGGCTGGCAGGCAGCAGGAGCTGTGCAGGCCGTTCATTTGCTGCTCAGCATCCCTGAAATGCCTTTGGCTGGACCAGTTCCTTAGCAATGCCTGCAGTTCTGCATCCAAGCTGTTCTCTCAAGACAGCTGAAGCAGACAATTCTATACACACTGTGATAAAGCCCAGCTCTGCTGCGTGGTTTGAGCTATCCCAGGAACGAGAGCAGGGTACAGAACTTCATCACAGGCAGGAAAAGAAACCCCTGCCCTAGTGTCTGCTCCTCTCAGCACCTCATTCCCTGAATTGTAGGCATGAAATATCTTGTTTCTGAAAGCTGGGGAGCTTTTGAATTTAAAAAATGCTTGAATAAAAAAAAAAATTCTAACTACAACTTAAAATTGATAATAAGTGGGAGGAGTAGAAGGAGAATCTGCATCTTGTCAGAGTCATTTGATTTAAGTTAATTATGTCAAGCACGAGGTGGGGGATGAGCTGATCTGTAGTGTGCAGGTATCTCTGGAAACTGCTCCTGTGCACTCTGAATCCAGTGAGCAGATTCAGATAAAGCCTTAGACTTTCAGCTTATCTTAATGCCTGAATTAGTTTGAGAATGAGCCTATTTTTGCATAGCTTATCATGAGAGCATCTGCAGAACTCCTTGCTGGGCTGAAGAACAGTGGGGCCGTGGAGGAAGGAGCCTGTCACAGGAGTGGGGGCTGCTTTTCAACATAACCACGTAAATCCAAGTGAGTACGATCAGTATTTATCTGATATTTGAGCTGTCACAGCTCCTCCAACTGAAATACAGCCTGGAGGCTGCGGATTTGGTCCCCATCACACACACGGCCCTCTGTAGGCACTGCTGGCCCCAAAGCCAGCCTCTGTACTGCTGATTACTCACAGCCCTTCCCTTCCCTTCCCTTC
>WEIT01030209.1:174579-203080 GCA_013389985.1 Dryoscopus gambensis
GGGGGGGGAAGGAATGGCAATCAGAGGAGATGGTGCTGCCGAAAGCTGAGCTGAAATTCTGTTTCACTTCTCAATCAGCCTTCGTGAAATGTGCTTGATGAATATCGATTCGCCCCACTGGATAAATCTGCCTGAGGGAGGAGACACTTCCCAGGGAGGGCAAGGAATATTTGTGATAATTAAAGGCCCATCAAGAGATCACAAAGCAACTTATGGAGGAGGTTAAACTGCTTTTATTCACATTTGTGCATAAAGAAACGGTGATGCAAAAGAGGCTCACAAGTAGAGTTACTCAAGAGGGATTGAACATTAAAGACATTAAAACCCCCCCAAAACAGAGGTACCTGCTGGCTCTGCACCATTCTCCCACCAGGGATCACTGCCACAAAACGAGCAGGATCAGCTCCCAGGACTTCACACCAGGATCAGTGCTGGGAAGAGAACACCTATTCCCAGTGTCGTGCAAGATGGTGTGAAATGAGTTCCTGATCCTGATTTGGGGCTCCTTCAGCAGGGGATGGGCTCAGGCTGGCCCTGTGCTGCCCCGTGGGTCTCTCACCTTTCCTCTCCAGGGCTGCCCCCTGCCTTGGAGCTCCTGGGGAAAAATGATGGCATTTCAGGGCAGAGGAGCTGGAGGGCACTGAGAGGATCACAGGAGCATCACTGAAACAGCTGAGGGCTTTGTCTGACCTTTTGCCCTTTACTTGATTGCCTGTTTCTTTAAAGAAAGTTTACTTCTTTTTTTCTTCTTTAGTTTTTTCTCCTGCTATCCCCATGAGGCATTCTTTCCTATGAGTCATCCACACCATAAAGAAATTACTGTTTGGCTCAAAGTTCTGCTCCCATGCCTGGAATCAACATTTTTTCAGTGAGAGATAGGAAATGAGCTGAATTTGCGGGTGATTCACTATTTACTATTTTGACCTGAGATGTGTTTTTACCACTAACTTCAAGAGAAAAGAAAATGATACAATAAAACACCTAAAAGGCCAAAGCTACATGGGACAGAAGGCATTAACATGCTCTTTAATTGTTTCTTTACATCATATACAGTAATAATCCCTTATATCTTTTGACACGGATTTTATATTTTATTGGGATTATTAATGTGATTAATTTTATTCCAGAATGGCATCTTAAATATTTAAAATATCCATAAAGAGAGTGTATTTTCTCATACAGCTCAGAAATGTGGTATTGTTAAGGCATTTATATTTTTTAATGTGTGTATGATACAGCATAATAAAGCATTTTATTCAACATCTATATAGCCTGGATGCAAAAATCGTGTATATATAGATATAAACAGAGCAGTTCTGTGCACTAAAGACCAGCCACAGCCTGCCCGGAAACAGGGTCTGGACCATGCAACAGCTGGAGGTTTGCAAGACACCCACATTTGCCCATTTCAACCCAGTGCTGTCAGGTGGGGGTATTGAAACAGATCCTCTCTCCCTCCAGGACCATCTCTTGGTGTGTCAAACTCTTTGTGGTCCACCACAAACGGCACTGATGTGCTCCTCTGGACATGCGGGGGTCTCGGTCCACCCACAGCAGCTCTGCTGGGCTTAGGATGCCTCCATGGATCCCAAAATCAGCTGCACGAACCCTGTGGATCAGCTCTTCGCTTAAAGGGGTGAAAATAAGGCTCTGAAAGCCTTGCTTGAACCTGCTGCAAGTCACTTTCTAAAGTTAGATTGAGACATTTAGGTCATTATAGAGCAGATGCTGCCACCGAATTTGTTTGCATGTAACCTCACTGCAGCACTTTTGCCAGTGGAAACAAATTAGAAAATGCTGGCTACCTCCCAAAGTCCTTCTGATTTATTTGTTTCAAACCAAAGCAGTTGCAGAAAGTTCTTAAGTAGTGCATCTCCATCCCTGGCAGATATTTATGAAGAAGGCAACGATTTCAATTTCAACTGCAGGAAATGGACCACATCTGGGATCAAGAAATCTCTTTTGTGGTGTCCATCTCTTCAGGTGAAAGGGAAGGAGGAGGAAGATGAGATGAGGAAGTTAATTTCTCAGAAAAGGCCAAAATGTATTTTAAAAAAATATATATACAAATGAAAATATTGTTCAGAATGTTTTGTTTTGGTTGAAATGAACAGTGTCCCTGTTGTTCTCCCAAGACAGCTTCTGGAAATGAAGAGGGTTTTTCCAGTGCAGCTGGTGTTTCCTATTCCACCGATGTTCTTGCAACCACAAAGTGATGAAGCTGCCTCTCTGTGCTCCATGCAAGCACACAGGGGAAAGGAGAAGCTACCAACGACCTCTTGTCCCATAAAAGTTGCCCAATAGATGCACAGTGTTGCCAAACTGCAATTTTTTTTCACAAATCCATGATTTTTAGTTGGGGGAAAGAATGGGTTTGAAAGCGCCACACCCTGGAAGGGGCTTAGGTCGGGGTGGTAAGCACCTAAAACACCCTAAAACACCTCAAACAGCACAGAGCCAGTGTTAAACAACCAGAGCCCCTAAACTTTCACCTACAAGCAACAACACAGGAAGCCACCCCACCATTTCTGGAGTCTGATGAAGGAGTGTGAGTGGCAGTGAGTACAAACAGCACCTAAACCAGCTCTGACATTTTCCCGTTTCTGCTTGGCCGAGACTACTTTAAAAAATTACTTAGAAGGGTTTGATGTCCAGCCGGGCACGTGCTGTGCTGCTTGTGGCCAGGGGCCTGTTGGCCACCACTGGGCATGTCAGGGATGGCCCCTTAATGTCCAGACACGTTGAGAGTGTTCTGGATGCTGAGGTGTCCTGAGGCTTCGCTCCCACCCCTCGCTGGGTGGAGATGAGGGGGTCTCTGCTCCCCACTCAGAGGGACTGTCCCCAGCTCAGTCTGCTGGAGCTGTTAGGGCTCTCACACTGGTTAAAAGCAGAGCCATTCTTAGCCTTTTTCATCTTGGGTGAGTGATTTCAGGAGGATGCAGCAGCTCTTACAAACCACGACACAACTCTAACCCACTGCTGGCTGCAGCCACTGGAGCTCTCGCAAGCCCCTGCACAGGAAATGAGACCTCAATGGCATTTCTGTCTCATTTCTGGAGCAGCCCAGCCCCGTTCCTCTTCCTTTTCAGAACATGAACAATGTGTAGAACAGTAGATATGTATTGCTTCTGTGAGCTGGGGCTTTGTCCACTGCTAATGCAGTGAAAAATACAGATTTTCACACAGTTTTCTTTGTAAAGCCAGCAGTTGCCTACAAGCAAACGCCAAGTCAGGTCCGCAAAAGCAATGAAATGACATGATTAAAACTTCCAATTCATCTTAATCCAGGGCCCTCTGGCATAAGCATTATAATAAAGCCTTAAATAAATAGTTATAAGAACCATTTCTGTCATCACATCCCCGATGCAGAGTGGAAAAGCATGCAAAAATGAGGTGTCTGCACGTTCTGTCTTCTTGTTGGAACTGCGTCCTGCAATGAGCTGTTGAAAACAGCTTTTTGAAATTGTGATACTAAATGTCACCATCACGTTCATGATGGTTCTCATCTCACTCTTACCCAGTGAACACAACTTATTAACAAGGTACTTTTATATGAATTTGAGGTGTGAAGATTCAACTCCTCTGAATTTCCCCCTTGGGGAAGAAGGGCAGAGGGAAATGAACATCAGAAATGTCCCCCTCTCCTGCTCAGCTGCTGCCTCGACTTGGGGTTCTTTCAGGGGGTTTAGAGGCAGGCAGCATTTTGTTTATTTGACACGCAACCTTGGCTGACCTGATCAGAATGAGTTATTGACAGCTCTGGAGCTCTGAATCAGAGGTCTCCAGAAAGCAGCCCATCAATAACTGGTGCCCGTGTGAGGAACTGATTAGCTCAAACTATCCAAGTGTCACAGGCAACCCAGCCCCTCTCCCTAATCAGCCTGATTCATGCCCAGACGAGGCCCGTTCTCTGCAGGGAGGGAAACAGGCAGGTCTTACGTACGAATAAAGAAAAAAAAATATGTGGGACAGATTCACCCAAAGCACAGCTGTGACACAGAATTTCATGCTGAGGAGACGGAATGGGTTTGTGTTTGGACACGAGACCTGGGGGGAAATTTTGCAGTGTGGCTTGGAGGGGCTGGTTCACAACAAAAGAGGATCTGGGGCTTTTCCAGTGACACCCCTGCTGTTGTGATGATTTAAAAGGTCACAGTGAAAAATCCATTTGCTGGATTCTCATCTGGCTTTCGACCATGACCCAGTGGATGAGGGAGCCCACGGAACATAATTAATTTGTGCCTTGGAATCCATGTCTGCTCAGGAGACGGAATTTCAGAGCATTTCAGTGCATTTCTCACTTGTTTTCCTTAAGCTGAGATTTTCCAGCGTGGGTGCATCTTTCAGGTGTGGCACATTTTTTGTGTGAGACCTGAGGTGGGATTCAGTAAAAAGCAGCCAAGCCAGAGGCAGGGTGCACCTCAAACAGAGAAGGTGCTTGGAAGAATTCATGCTTATTTGCCACGGAAAAAAGCAATTCAAACAACATGTTTTCCTCAAGATTTAAGGCAAACCTGCTGTTTTACTCCTTTAACACCAAAGGCTGCTGAATTCCCAGGCAATAGCATGGCCGGGACAAATCACCATTTCCTCTTCAGAAAATGGAAATGGTGTACAATTGTTCTTTTTTCTTTCTCTTTCTTTTTTATTTTTGGTGGGAAAAACAACTTCTGAATTCCTTCACCAGTTTCTGAGGGGAGCTACAATGGAGCTCAGCCAACTGTGACCTTTCACAGCGAGGGGGAGGAGGTATGATGGGGTTGGAGCTCATTTCTCCTTTGCAATGAGCCCTTTGCAAAACAGTACCTGTGTTTCCAGGGCCCACAAACGCACAGCTGCTTGAAGAAGCAAATAATCAATCTTTCATTTCATCCAGAGGCTGTGGCAGCGGCTCTGTTCAGCCAATCCATAAATATATATATACAAAATATATTTTAATATATGTTTTTATATTTATTTATTTGTGCGTTTTTAACATATGCATACTCTTTGCAATCAGAGCATTTACATCCCTTTTAAATGCATCACCAAGAGGCAGCTTATGGAAAGTGCTGATTGAAAACATGGGAAGTTGCATCAGAAACAGATTTTTTTAATCCTGCCTTCTGCGGATGGTGATTTGCTCCAGTCTCAACTACTCAGGGAAATAGCAGGGAAAATACATTTCCTTTTCTGCTGAGTGCCAACTAAACCCCACGGATGGCCAGCTCCAGTGTTATGGTGATCCCTTCCACATTCTGCCAGCTGAGAGTCTACTTTATCTTAAATGGTGTGTTTCCTATTAATAATTACTCAACAAAAGCTTGGTTATGTATTATTCATTATTCATGGCTTTTTTTTAAAAAGCCATTGACACCACCTGCACTGAACTCTGCAAACCAGCCCTGAATCAGCTTTCACAGATCTCTGCCAGAGCTAAGTGTCACCAGATGAAAAACACAACTATTACTGCAAAACAATTTTTCCTTTTTCTTCCTAAAAGTTTACTGTTTTGTTTTGTACTAGTAAGCAACTTTTTGTTCTTGCCCTGCCTGTAATTGTGTTTATTTGTTAATGCTAGAGACAGAAGGAAAAGCTTCTGCTGTAAGAGTGGAAACAATCTTAAATCATCTTCAGTCCTGGCTTGCATCTGGCACAGTCTCATTTGTCCAACAGAGGCTAAATGGGTTTGTAAATCCCACAAAAATGTCCAAGTGAATCAACTCTGGACTTAGGAAAGAGTGTTAATGATTACAGAAGGCTAAATTACATGTAAGACAGCTTTCTTTTCATTTACATCCAGTTCATTAGTGTGGGTAGTCAAATCTCAAATGTACCTTTTAGTTTGAGAAGAAAATACGGGTCCAATTTAACAAGGGTGGTTTATGCAATTTAATTTTATTTTCTGCCCACAAACAAGGGAGAAAAAAAAATAAAAAGGAAATGGGCAGATCTGTGAAAAGCAAGATGCCCCATCCCAAGTGCTGTGCCAGGTGCTGCTCCTCCCAGCACAACAGGAAAACACGGCTGCAGCCTCTGCCTCTGCATTTATGAGCACACAAAGGTTTTTTATGTCATTTCAAGCATTCAGATTCTGGCTTGTAACAAAATAGGGACCTTGGATGCCAGGCTGGGAAACCAATCATCCACAGAAGCTCTGCACGCACAGGGCTGAGGCTGGGCAGAGGCTGGGGCAGGGGCTCTGGTGGGTCCTGGGGAGGATGTGATGCAGGAAAGTATCCTGAAATCACCTTTTCCAGCCAGTCTGTTGGTGCATTTGCCATTCCCTTTCAATCATTTCACTCTGATGGGATCAAAGACAGTGTCTGCTCAAACATTAACTTCAAGCACCACTTTAATAAAGGTGTTGCTTTTTACTTGTACAACTTCTTGTGATTCTTTTTTTTTTTAAATTCACTTGCTTAAAAATGATTTCTTCCCTTCTTCTTCTTCTTCCAGCATCTCTGGATTGAGGTGAGCAGCAGACACTTCCTAGTCACACTTTCTGTGACAGTTTGTAACCTGGTATCTCCTTACCCTGGGAAGATTCTCACCACAGAGATGATGCAATCCTCAGTTAGGTAAGAGAAGCACCTTGTTCTGGTCTCCAGCTTCCCCAAGCCCTTGCACACAGCAGAGACACTTGCTCTCAGTTCTAGAGAGTTTCTAAATGTACTTGTTATCCTTTCATGCTCCTTCCCCAATTTCTACACCTCGAGCTGACAGCAGTGCAAATAATTGCAGGCCCTAAAATTAAAGGTTTTAGAAAGGCAAAGGCAGACGGAGTGAATAAAGTTTTTAAAACTTTCCAAGCAGTTTGTCAGATGGTTTTTTCTCTGTAGCAGGAGGCTGGCAGCAGTGACCTGTGCTGGGAAACGCTCAGTGCACCAGCCTGGCCTTGGTATTTGTAGGCTAATTTTTGTTTTGAGTATAACTCTTGACTCATGGAAAAATAATCTAAGTGTTTTGGGCTGGTCCCTGACTTGATCTTCCTTCCATTAGGGACTGTCTGTTTCAAAATACGCGTGGAGAAGCTTTCATGATAATGTTTTTATCCTCCCGTGCTCTCCCTCGCCTGCTCTCTGCGAGGCAGAAGTCGCTGGGAGCCAGTTCCCAGCAGCTGCTCGCTCTGTGGGTGGCTGGGCTTTTCCAAAATTCACCCATCAGCTTTACCAGACTCCTGCGCCGCCGTGCCCAAACAGAAGGTGACATTTCGTGTTAAAAATTAATGCTGTGATGTGGAATTAAATCAGCCAGTTTCAACCAGAGCACTACAGCAGTAGCTTTAGGCGAGCGGCAACATCCCTCTGAATTTACTGCGTTGGGAGGCACAACCACCAAACAAAATCCAACCGGCTAAATTTAGTCCGGATAGGAAATTAGCAGGAGGTTAAGTAAAGTTTTCTGCTACTTTGTTTTGTTTTTAGATTACCCAAGAGATGTTCCTTCCTGGAAAGGGAAATAGGACAGAGATACATAGCTGTTTTTCAATCCCTTCGTTTACATGGACTCATTTCAAGTAGGTTTTATTGTGTGTTTGTGATTTAAACCTCACCAGCCCCTGTTTTCAGATGGAAGGATTTGAAGTGCCAGTGCCAGGTCTGTGTGGAGCCCAGCTCCCCTCAGTACCTCTTTCCTGGGTAGGGGGGCACCTTCCTTCCACACTCTGACCTACTCTGAGCGCAGGTGGACACGGTAAAAATTTATTTTAAAAAAATTCCTTTGCGCCTAGTAGTTAGAATTGGTATTTGTTGCAAAATTGCATTCCAGAGGAGATGAAAAATTACAAGCTTTGCTATGTAATGTCTAAGCCAGAGGAGACAGAGCTCCTCCATCCAGCAACTCCAGCCAAAGCTCAGTGAAATCTAACCCACAGACTTTCTGGATTCATACTTTATCATCCACCCTAACGTTTTTGTTTGGACATCATTTTGCTTACAGAGACACTTCTAAACCTAAATCCTGGAGCTAAGCAGCCACAACTGGCTGTGTGTCTGCTTCCACACATCAAACCAGAGCGGTAATTCCTGATCTTTTTCATTAAAGACACCAGTTTTCTTTGTGCACATGTAATTTTCTCCTGCTTGCTGTGTTTTGCAACACTCAGGTAGAAGTATCTGTAGGAAAGCCCACAGTTAGTTGCAGGTTTATTTACTGATCCGGGATATAAATCGAGTTGCTTAAGCAAACACAAACTGTTTAAACAGTTGTTGGATAAAACATGAAGGATGAGGTACACTGGAAAGGATTCTAAAAATGCTCTGAAAGTTGGGGCTTGGTGTTTTGGGTTTTTTTATGTTGTTGTTTAACAAAGCTATACCATCACTTCTTATAACTCCTGGGAAGGTGCTGTGGGGGAAGGGGAGAAAGAGGAACTCGACACTTGTATAATGAGGGTTTTTTTCTGGCAAGTGGCTACCTTAGCTGCTGGGGAGCTCTCGAAGGGAATTTGTGCTTCTAAAGCCTCCTGCAGTCCAGCCCTGCAGCCCAGGAATGTCACAAAAGCCTGCACGGGAGGAAACTAGCCCTGGAGAAGGAGGGCTGATGCTGTCCCACTTCGCTGGACGCACGGCTGGGTGGGACCTGTGGGGGAAAACCGGCGAGGAACCGCCCCGGTGGCACCGGGTGCCGGGGACTTCCAGAGCTGTGGCGAGCCAAGACAAACGGCCCTGCAGAGGAATCTCCCTTTGAAGGCTGCTGTTTACTCACACCAGGGTTATTCTTCCAGAGGAAGCAATGGGAATGTGCAGTTCCAGAGCAGGAAATATCACTGACCTAACAGTGCTGTGGGTAGGAGCACAGGGCTGAGGGTGGCATCGGGCCGGACAGGCGGCTCTTGGAGAGCTCCTGCAGCTGGAGGGGCTTGAAGAAGAGGGAATTCTTCCAGTGCCTTGGCCTGCAGGGAGCTGGAGGGATCACTTCCAGAACAGAAACAGAAAATGTGGGAGGCTATTCCTTGAATCTCAGATTGCTGCTGATTTTTGTAATCACAGAATCACAGAATGGTTTGGGTTGGAAGAGACCTTATTAAGATTCACCCCCTGCCATGGGCAGGGACACTTTCCACTATCCCAGTGTGCTCCTGGCCTTGGACACTGCCAGAGATCCAGGGGCAGCCACAGCTTCTCTGGGCAACCTGTGCCAGGGCCTCACCACCCTTACAGGGAACAATTTCTTCCCCACATTCCATCTAACGCTGCCCTCTGGCAGTGGAAAGCCATTCCCCCTTGCCCTGTCACTCCATGCCCTTGTCCCAAGTCCCTCTCCAGCTCTCTTGGAGTCCCTTTAGGCACTTTAGGCTCTAAAGTATACCTTAGGATTTTTCTCTTCTCCAGGCTAACAATCCAAATTTTCTCAGCCTTTCCTCACAGCAGAACTGCTCCATCCCTCTGATCACCTCTGTGGCCTCCTCTGGACGTGCTCCAACAGGTCCATGGCCTGCCTGTGGTCAGGACCCAGAGCTGGATGCAGCACTCCAGGTGGGGTATTGCATTCTTAAAAGGTGCCTTGAAGTCCTGCTCCAATTAAGACCTGAAGGGTGTGAGAAACAACTTCTGCACTGCAAAGCTTGTACTTCCCTGTTGCACATATAAAATAATTTTTGTGGTATATACACCATTTGGGATATGAGGTACCTATGAGTGATGCTAAAAAGTAGAGGACGGAAAGAAGGATGTTTTTAGCTTAGTGGATAGATCACTGTTGTCCTCACATGCACTTCATAAATAATTTTTTGACTTTCTGAAGATTTCTGGGGAGAACATTATTCAAAACATCCAGCTATTCCTCCTGAGACTGTGTTCACTGACATAAAACACTCACTGAATTTAATTATTAATATTTTTTCCAGTATCTCGGAGTTTTTTTCTGCTCTGTACAACATGTGCAAGTTTGCCTCTCAAAATGACAAGGAGAAAGATGGAGCTGAATGTCCCCTTGACCATGGCACCTCTCCATAGCATTTCTTGCCAGCTTTCCTCAGGACCCTTCTTGTGACAGTCTGGTTCCATCACGCATTTCCCCCCATGGTTCCTGATAAGACCAGCTGAGGATGCTGCTTTTAAAAAGGAAAGGAACAAAAAAACCAAACCAACAAGAGAAGCAGAAAGTGATGACTGAAATTGAACACTGAATCAGAATTATGTTATGAATTTCTTTTGCGTGTTCTGACTTAGAAAGAACATCTGTCCTACAGCTCCCAACATTCCACCTCCCTGGATCTTCCACAGCCCTCTGCACCACTGGAAAATGCCATTACAAAATGGCACTGTTTAAAATCATTTTCTTCACAGGGTGCAACCACTTTCCTTTCAGCTGAATGATGACGGCACAAGAGGCCACAGATATTTTTCCTTGCTGGCTGTGAGATTCGGTGTGGGGTTTGAACAGGTACGTAAAGCAGACAAACAGGAACAATACAGTTCAAGTTTCAAGATTTATCCTGTTTCTCAGAAGGTGCCAATATGCTTCGTATGTAATGTGCAGATTTCTGGAAAATTATGAATCACGTACTTCTTTTCCTGTAAAAATGTCAGCTGTTCTCTAGGATGGCAAATCTGTAATTCCTTCCAGAGAGCAAAACAAATTAAGTAAGACTAATGAGAGTGGTGGGGAGAACATTTTGAAGAATGGGGAGGAGAGCAGATTGAACCCCGTTTTGCAGCACATCTGTGACAGGGAAGGGAAGAGGGGCTGCTGGTTTCATGTGGATAACGGTGTCCATGCATGGGACTGGTGCACGGCAACAAAAAGGATTTATCACACGCCAGTTCATTCTGAGGGTGACTAATAGGGGATTTATTAAGTATGCAGGCTTCTTTAATACATCTTCCTGTTGACTTTACTCCTGTTTGCATTGGATTAAGGATTGTCTAGGGCAAACCAGGTGAGACACCAAACAAATCGGCAAGGACCTTCTAGCAAACACTGTCCATCCCCTGAGTGTGAAGGTGCCAAACGCCAACAATCCCAAAGAGTGGGTGTTGTACAGACAGGAACAAACTCGTGTGTACTTGAAGACGCCTTCGTGGCCTTTGCAGTGCTATAAAAACACGTTGGGTGTTAAGTTTCTTTGTGATATTCGCCCTTTATTGAGATTATCTGTGTTTTTCTTCTTTAATCATCTTTTAGGAGCCAAAACACCACAAAGGAATAATTCCCATTTATGAACTCTTCTGTCAGGTGAAACTTCATCATGCAGCTGGAGTAAGTAGAATTCCCATAGCAAAAATGGCATTTCTGCCTGTTTGTGAAATTCCCTTCATTTAAAGCAGTAATTTGATGTTGAGAAGAAAGGCAAACAATTACAGCAATCCCTCTCTGTGGTACAAGTACATTCATGCTTTGTCTGCCTTCTGACTGCAAAGACAATATTTACATATGCACACAAATCACATCACATATTGAACTAGTGCAAGGACTGCAAATATTAAAGCTGGACTATTTTGTTTATATTTTAAAGACCTGATGATCGGGAAATGCCGAGGCATTGATAAAATCGACGGCTGTCAGGTGATTTGCAGGGCTCATCTTCAGGAAGTTGCTTTCTGAACATCTGCAGACATTAGGCAATAAGGAACTTTATTTCATTGGCACCTTCCTAATGAAGCCCTGGATCATCCAACAGGGTATGAAGAGGAGAGCTGTGCTCAACACCCAGTGTATTTTCTTCCTGAGGAGCAGGTAGGGCTCTGGGAGTGTAAAGAGCAGCACAAAGAGTCTGTCTGCCTTCAGCAGCAAGTTGCATGTTGAGATGCCAGTGGAGAAGATTATCATAGTACACATGCTGCCATTTAATTATGCCCTTTCCTGTAAAGAGCCTGGCTTTAATTAAATGGCAAAACAAAGTGAGAACTTTTCTCCAAGCTATTTTGAAGTGCTCACTTCCTCCTCTGTGTGCTGTGGTTTATTAGATTTGAATGAGTAATGGGGTGGTTTCATTTGTTTAGTAAAATTAAAGTGGTCAGTAACAATTTCCTGTCTGAGCAAACCGTGGGCTGATTAATAATATTGGGGATGGTGGTGAATAGGGGTTTTTTTTGCAGCACACAGGTTGTGCTGCCTGGCTGCTGCTGCTTGGGAGTTTCCAGAACTGCTGGTACTTCACCAGGCTCACCCTGAGCTCTCACTGAGACAAAAGTTGTGCTTCCAGGGCTGGCCTGGCCCAGGAACAGCTCAGAAGGTGCCCTCAGAACTGAACACCAAGGCAGCGTGGAGAAGATTTTGAAGCAAAATTGATCTTCCTTCTCACCCAAACACTTAATACTTTGCATTTGCAGGGCCAGGCCTGGGCAGGGTGTGAGCAGTGGAACCACTGGTGAGAGGTCCATCTTTGGAGCGGGCATCTCTCGTTTGGGGCAGCAGAGAGAGTCTTTGCCTGGTCCTTCCCAGCCTGTTTTCCACTGTTGCTGTTGGGATGGCCATCCCTACCATGGAATCTCTTTACTATCCACAGAAACACCTCCTACTTTAACCTGCATCAAGCACTTTTGCAGAACTCCATGATTCTGGGTCAAAACTCTAGAGCATTCCATTCACTTGAACCAAGAGCAAAAAATGGGAGGGAAATCAAATGCGTTGTGCAAACCTTGACCTGAGACTCAAGTATTTTCACTCCTCAAAAATCTCAGAGAACTTTATCTCTGTTTATACCTGAAAAAAAACTGCACATAACCAGGGGCTACAGTCTCCCAACCTGAATTGCAATTACCAGTTGACACAAGCAATATTTGGCCATTGGTTTTCCCACACACATTACAGGTTTTTGCCTGAATTTCATTAGTTATCTCTTCAGAGAATCAGACACACAGATGGGTGCTGACCAGCTCACCCAAAATCCGGAGTGACACAGTTGTCCTGCAACAGGCATTTGGGAAAGGATGAACTCTACCGCAGTTATTCCGGCTATGTCTGGATGCTGATGTGGTATTTGTGGTAAGTAAATGCTTACTGCTCATGAAACAGCTTGGACTCTGATATGACATACTAGAAAAAAAAAAATAGGCAGAGTCCATGAATTTTAAAACGTGGCAACAGACACGGAGGCAACACTCGAGGCTGGTTGCAACACCTATTGAGTCTATGACAAAAATGCTGTCTCCAATTATTGCTGTGCAGCTGATGACAAATATAATGCTTTTACCATCAGTAGGCAAATACAAGGGCCTGTCAGCACACAAGACTTCAAAACCCTACATCAACATCCAGCAGCTTGTTTAAAGAGCTGATTCAACAAGTTGCTGACATGGGGTTTTGCTAGATTTCTTCAGCCTTTACCCACTGATCTTCATGTCCACATAAGACCATTAACTCACTTTGCACTTTCTGGAAGTAGGGTGTTTCAGGGATCACAGTTAGCTAGAGAGTTCATTAGCCCAGATTCTTTAAATAAAATATTTGTACATCAGTGCCAGTCCTTCCTGTAAGTGATGCCCGAGCGTGTACAGCCTCCACAACAATTGTTCCAGCCAAGGTTCCGTTCTGAACTATTGGAGTTCCCTTGAATTTTACTGACGTTGGTGTTGAAAGGAGAGGCTTAGCACCTCAAAGAAAATGCTGGTGGCACGCGGACTCAAGTCATCACAGAAAATGCTCATTGTTATTTCAGGATCATAGCTCACTGTTTCAGGGTTTGCAGCTTAGAAAAAAAAGCTAAATTGCTTCTGTGAAGGGAAAAGCACATGGTAAGCTGATCTATCTAAAAAAAAACCCTTTAAAAAGAAGCATAGTTCTTTCCTTAATCACACTTCCTAACGCAGATAACACCGAGCCTTTGCACAGAAAGGAAGTCAGAGAAATGACGCCGTTCCACATGAACAAGCAGGTTGCGTGGGCGTAGCCCAAATCAGAAATTACACTAATAAATAATGTCTCTCCTCTGACAACCCAAAGTGCTCTGCAAATGTTATTTCAGTGAAGCAATATGGATGGGCAAATATCTTGCAGTTTTAGGGCTCAAGGTTCAGAAAAACGTAACAATGCAATTGTGTCTCGCTGGAGGTGAGACACAAGGCCAAGGAAGAGCAGGAACGACACGCCTGTGTTGTGACTTGTAGACCTGTGGTTTAACCACCAGACAAGAAAGGGCCCATTAAAATTAACAGTATTAGAAAAGATTATGCTCCCCAGCAAAATACCAAGTTCCTGTGAAGACCTGTGAATCGCCTGCACAGCTTTTGCAAAAAGTTATTTAAGAGACGATGTCTGTGGTTCATCTCTGTGCGTCTGTGTCGGGACTTTTGAATTGTTACACAGGAGTCAAACACGTCTCTTTTCACCTTGTCTGCAAAGCTTAGATTTCAGGTAGAGATAAAAACTGTCTGCTCCACAGCAGGAAAACAAAGTGCTTAGAGCTACCCCTTCCTCACTTAAAAAAGAAACTTGTCTTTCTGCTAAAAGTTCACAGCCATGAAATTGCAGATATTTCTCCAAACCAAATGCTCATCCAGACATCATCCGAGAATTGTAAATTACTAAAAATCAGACTGATTCTTCCAGTATGGATCCTGGTTCAGGTCTGGGTGTAGGTGGTGAAACACGGCTACCACCCCTTCCAAGCATTGCCACACGTGCTCTTCTTCTTCCTTGAGACAGTGCTGGTTTTTCCTCCCTCAATAAAGTGATTTTAGCACCTGGTGGAGGTGGTAAAGAGGGACCACAACTGATCAGTTTAGCCCATTAATCATGTTTGTCACAGAGTGAAAATAAGCAACTGCAGCCTCTCCTCCTGTCATGTTCATTGGAAGGGTAAATTCAGTCAGCATCTCGTTTCCATTACCCGCAGGTTCTTGCTGAAAACTGGCAATTTCCACTGTATTAAGGCAAAGGGCTTAGATGGTAAAACCTGGCTCTAGATTATAGGAAGAGAAAGTTTGGGGGTGTTCACCTCTCAATTTTCCAGCAGATCCACACATGTTTTCTCATTTCTGTTTGATTTAATAATATTTTCCAAGTGGGCTCTAATTTTACATAAATGATGAATGAGCTTATTCTAGATCAGTTGTGCAAATATTTTTGTAAACCCCTCTGAGTTTACACACTACTCTGTGCCCTTTCTGACCCTCCAGCCTATGTTCCTTTGTCCTACCCCACTTCTACATTTCAAATTTCAGTGCACAACCCTTGGCAGCCTCTGGACCCTGCAGGTCTGACTCCTCCAGCCACCTGTGCAACCCTAGAGGGGACAAAACACAGCCTGATTCAAAGCAAGGGATCTTGTTTAATGCCACCAGATCCACAATTCGGGTATAAACAGTTCTCTCCAGGATGACTCTATTTCAACATTTCTGTGTTTTATGAAATATTGTGCAACAAGGTGATACACAGAGAGGCAGGCTCAGGCCAGAACTGATGCAGCAGTGCCATCCTGTACTTGGGTTATGATTAATTCTGCCTTTCATCACATGAAATGTTGGCTATCAATCTCCTTCCCCTCTTCTTCTACTTTAATAGCAGCAGAGACACTACCTCAGATATATTATGGTGCCATAAAGGAGGCTGATTATTTATTTAGAAGAAATGAAATGTGGTTTAATGGAGCATGTGTTGGGCTCCAGGCCAGTGAACAGGTTCTGGTCTTCTGGGGTTCAGCGCAGATGCTCAGGGTTTTCAAAGGCACATCAGGGTCAACTCATGAGCCCTTTAAAAGCTCATCTTGGCTCTTCCCCAGCTCCTCTGCTGGCTGAACTGCAGCCCTTTGCCTGACTCTCCCACCATTTGAGATGGGAGAAAAATGGGCTCCAGCTCTTGATGAGCTCCTTAATCCTGCTGGACTCTAAACACAAGGCTCTCAAAACCTCACTTGCAGCCAGGAGAAGCTTTGCCCATGGGAGCCAGAGCTGCCGTCCAAGAAAGTGTTTCCCACACACTTGTGAGCACCCCAGGGGCACTGATGGATATGTCAGAGTAATGTTTGACCTTGCCCAAAATCTGGGCAGTGCAGCACCATCCCTGTGCTGCCCATGGTGCAGGTTCCCGGCACAGGTTTTGCTCAGCACTGGGCATCGCTCCCACTAGTATGGATTGGGATGTCTTAAGGGAATTAAGTCTACAAATTCTATTTCTCATGTCTCTCCAAGTTCTCACTGAGCTCTCCAGCAATCCCTCCACCATGGGGATGGTGCCCTGGTCAGAGATGAAAAGGAGCATGTATCAAAATGAAACCATGCCACTGGGAATAAAGTCACGTAGCTATGGGAAAAACATGTGTATGTGAAGAATTCCCTTGACTTTAGCACACACATTCTGCTCATCATAAACTGTCTTTTTATATAACTTGACCCAACAACATCTGCAAAATTCTTGCCTTCTTGAAACAGCTATGAATAGGTCTCTGTTTGTTTCTGATTAAGCCTGTTTCATTTATCATTCTGGTCAGCCTTTCATTCCTGTAAATACATTTACCCTCTAGTTTCTCAGTATTTCAAATACATGTTTCATAGTAATTCTGAGGTCAGGAGCCAGACTGCCAAAGACCATGTGCACATTTCTACAGCATAAAGTTTATATTTTGTTTGCTAAAAAAAAAATGCCAGTGTGCTTGTACTAAATCACAATTTTGAAAGGAAATTTATGGTAATCATTTCTGTAAAAGCTTTAGGTAATGGTTGGTTGAGTGTTTAAGTGTAAACTGTTCCTAGGGATAGTTCAATGAAAGCCCTGTTCAATTAGTTGCACAATTATAACACTGATAAACTGTAGGAAGTGTAAAACATTTAGGGATAGCCATTAGTAGATAAACTGCACAGGCAATAAGCTCCCAAGTTCATACACATTGATTTTCATGTCTTACACAGAAGTCAGTTTTAAAGCAGTGCTAAGGCTAAAGTATATTTTGTCAGAATTCAGAGCCTGCTGGCTAACTAAAATCAAAAAGAGCCTAAGAAACCCAATGACGTGCCTGCCCACATGATAAAAATCAGCGGGGGTAGGGAGGAGAGACGTGTGTTGGGACACTGGCGGACAGGACACGTGGTCCTTGGCTGCCGTCCTGCCCACTGGGCAGCTGACCCCCAGCCCTGGCTCGCCCCAGGGGACAGCCAGGAGGACGTGGGAAGGAGCTGGGAGCCCCACAGGGGGTGGGAATAAGGGCCAGACACAACTCTGTAAGCCTGATTACTTGGCTGCTCAGAGAACAGCTTGGTTTTTCACAAGATTTCCACTTGAGGCACTGACTTTGTGGCTTCTGTGTATTTCCCAAACTCATTTCGTTTCTTGCAGCCAGGAGGTGAGATGCAGGTTGGCCCTGCTGTGGGATGCACATGGGAATGAGACAGGAGCTGCTCCAAGGGCTCAGGGGGCTCGTGAATCCCCAGCTCCAGCACCAGCTTGTGCCCATTTCACAGGTCTCTGCTCAAGCTGCTGTAAAACCAAGCGACCACATCACTTCTCCAACCAGTGCTGGACTAATTTTGGCTTGACAGTGGAGGTGAAAAATGAGTTGCCTCTTCTCTGCACAGCTGCGCTCTGATCTCGGTATGATTTCATCTGTATTTCTAGAAATCTAGACGTTTCCAGAAATATCCAACTAAGTAATCTCTTCATGGCTCTTCAGCAACCCCAGTGGCTCCTACCACTCAGCCTGTTTGTTAAAATTAGCAAAACATTACATGAAGGCTAAGACAGTTCTCAGTGTGGTGTTGTGTTAAGTGAGTTCAGCTAAAGGGTGTTTTAACCAACACAAACTAACCTAACCTTCCAAGAACGGTCCGTGGGCAAGGCTGGGAAGCTGCAAGAAACATGAGGTAGCTGCTGGGAGAATGCAGACAGATGTCGGAAACATTTCTCCATCTGTAAACAAACAAACAGCCCGACACCCAAATCGGGCCAGTCTGGTGGAAAATGTCAAAGTCATGACCTTCATCAAATGAAAGAAAACAGATTACGCAGCAGCAACACTCACCGTTTTCCGTATCTCCGGGTACGCCGTGCCGGCTTACGGGCTTCTCCGGGGGAGATGAACTCAAGTGACCGCTTTAGGTTCCAGTGAAGCTTTTTCATTTCACAATCACCATCTGAAAGGGGACAACCCAGTCTCTGTTTTTGTTTTGTTCCTGGTGATCTCCTCTGTTTTTGTGTCTGCTCCATAATTTCCTTTCTGTTTTGGTTGTTTCTACTTTTCTCCTCATTTCCTCTCCTCTCCTCTCCTATTTTACCATTTTAATTTATGTTTCTCTGTTCAGCTCTCTAACTCCCTTAGAGCTCTACATTTGTACTCTTTAAAACTAAGTCCTAAATCCACCACTGTTATTTACACATGCGTTTGTTGAAGCAGCTGAGCTTAATATGCCACTTCTCATTCACTGTATCGTATTCCCCAGCTACAAACAGGCCCACAGCCTATTGCAAACATTAAAGAATCCCCTCACATGTATTTTAAGTCTTTCAGCCTTTCACACGGCTGAATTAACTTATTAGACATGATAACTCAACCAGATGCAATTGCCCAGCCTTACCTTTAGTTCTGCTGAGGAACAGCCCCACCAAGATAAAGCCTCATTTATTTCAGCCAGGCGTAGACTGTGAGTGTCTTATTGTTTTGGCCACAGCTTTGAATAAATAATCATCTAAGATAGCATACTTCAAATTTTGATTTCAGATGCCTCGCTCCCTTCCAAGTGATGGTGTTCAGAGTTGAGCTGCAGGAGAGGGATATTTTCAAATTTTGCAAACAGGAATCCTTTTTGCACGCCTGACCTTTGGTGTGTCTGGATGAATCTTGGTGTTTTCACAAAGCTGGCGTGTCTGTGAACAAGTGTGCAGCCAGGGCACCTCTGTTTACCTACTTTCCATACCCAAAATCATATTGTAGCTCTTGGACTCATAACACAGACTCTCACTATGGCCCCAGACCTTCCTGGGTTTCAGTGCTGCTCAGACAGTGGGGGGGATGCTCCAGAGGGAAAGTCTCATGGTCAGCAACTGGGGATTTCAATCCCTTTTCTCCAGCTGCCCATGGGATAGCACTAACTCAGAGCTTTCCCTGCTGGGAATTCATCTCCTACCCTCCTGTGCTGTCCACAGGGAAAAAAAAAACAAAACTGAATCCCAACCTCAGCAACTTCTGCTGACCCCGTTTACCTCCAGCAACACAAACACCGAGCAAGGCGGAGGTGGAAAGCCGAGCTTTGGTTAAGCAAGAGCATTGTGGGACCCTGCAAAGGAAGGTTTGTTTGCGTGCTGCTCGCCCTGGCATGCCTGTGCATGCTTGTGCTGCATTCCCGAGGGAAGCTGGGTTCCAGGGAGCCGTGTGGGAAGCTGGCTGCTCCGTTCCTTTCTTTGATAAAGCAGTGGTTGAGTCCACCTAGGAGTGAACCACTTTTGCGGTCTTTGTTTTGGCAAGGCGGCTCTGCAAAAGTAAATTGAGTTCCCTGCTTTGTGATCTGGGATGATTTTAAAATCTCCTTCTGCTTTTTGAAGTTAGTTGGAATAATTAAAGTTGCGGAGAGGCGATAAGTAGCAAAAGGCAAATTTCGGGCTACAGGCAGTCTGCATGTGCCTGGGATCTGCCTGGTGAATAAAGTGAAGCTAAAGCAGGACAAGTTACTGGGGTTATAGCAGCTAAGGAGAGGCAAACACAGGTTATTCCTTTGTATGGAAAATAAAGAGGTGCAATTCTGCCTCTTTGGACTTGAACTCCTGCAGGTAAGGTGGAGCAGGGGGACAGAAACTCTGACGCCCTGCTGCATCTGCAGGGATGGTGTAGGAGCTTTATGCACAGAGTGCTCATCACCCCAGCGAGAGGCCAGCCTGGCCAGAGACACCCCGATACAGACACCCCTGCACAGACAGCTCATCCAGACAGCACCTCCAGGGCAGAGGGGAGCTCAGCAGAGGATGCAGCTGCACTTACCCTCAAGTTCAGACCTCGCTACAAAGACAAAAGCCTTGGGGGAATGCAGAGGATTTTTTTTGTTTGCTTAGCTTGTGGGAGTTTAATGTTTAATCATTGCAGAGAAGTGAGTGGGTTACTCATATAATTGTTAGCCATGATTTCTGCCATTTTTTCCTTTTGTCCTTTGTTCTTCCTTATCGTGTCTCTCGCGTTTTGTGGACTAAATTGGCTTCCTACCACGGCCCACTGGTCCTTGATTTCTCAGCAAACTGCAATTTTATACCGTTCACCAGGAGTCTCTTCATTTAAACAACTCAAATTAAGGGCACAGGAGTCAGGAACTGCTCGGATGGCTCCATAACCCCCCGGGAGGAGGATGTTTCCCCAGCAGACAGGCCCCGGTCCCGGGCCATTCCCCTGGCTGTGGGTACCACCACTGCTGCACATCAAGGAGCCCTCTCCACAACCTGCTCCCAGCCTTCACCCAGGAGAAGCAACACTGAAATTTGAGAAAATATGGTTCCTGATTTCTCAAAGGAAAGAAGCACAAAAGGAAAAAAAAAATAGTTTGACTCCAAACAAGGGAACCGATTGCTGTTAAGATTTTGGGATGGTTTTTTATCCAAAAACTGTATCTTAAAAATAAAAGAAAAATTATCCCTACAGCTGTAAAACTGTGTATGGACCCAGAGATAAACTTGCAGCTCCAAGAGGGAACCCTGCAGGGCTCTTCTCTAAAGGGAGGGTTTGTGCCCAGCACAGCTCAGGGTGCTCCCCCCAGCACAGGTTCTCCTCTGTTCTCTCCCAGCCACAAAAAAAAATCTGCTCTACTTTGTCCTTGTTTGGGCCACTCTTTTTTCCCTTAGAAATGTCAGATCTGGCTGTGGTTTGCCGCTGCAAACCACCCTGATATGCTTTTAATGGAGAGAGACAAATTTATTTGATGATTTTAATTACTCTCGCTGGTTAATAATTAATTCAAAACAGGACCACGAAATACTTCTATTGAGTTTTTATTGCTTTTAGCAAAACTGAAGGATGCTTTTAGCAAAACTGTAACTCAGTTAATCCCTGTAAAAAGGAAGATATCCCTCTTAATTGCCATCAAATATTTATTTAATTTTTTTAACACTGAATCAGCTCTGTCTCCATTCTTTCTAAACGTAATTAATCCTTGTGTTAGTGGTTCATAAGATATTATTTAATATCTGCAGAGGTATTTTCCTAGAAGGGAAGTCACTCCCAGTCAGGCACATGCCCCATGCCACTACAACTACTTGTAAATATTTCTAAGGTGTGATGAACCTGCCAAATGATCCAAAGGATAAGTCAGTTCTGGGGTTTTCTTCCCAAGATGAAGCAGGATTGACAGAATCAGTCATCTTTTCATCATTAATATCATAATTGCACTAAAGAAAAAAAAAATTGATGCATTTCATAGCTTAGCTATCTACGGAATAATAGTATAAAATCCTAAAATGCCACAGAGCAGCCCAGAGCACCTTCTAGAAATGTTGTCATTCCAGATACCGGGAGAAACAAAAATCCAACCCCCTTACCATGGAAAACGGGTCTCTGCCTTTGAAATATGAAGCCACCAGTCCAAGTTAGATAAATGCCATGGCTGGATGAGCACAGTAGCTGGATGGCAAAGGTAGCATTTGGCATGAGAACAGCTGTCAGCATCTGTCCCCCTCAGGGTGACAGATGGCAGGGAGCAGACGCCAGCGCTGTCACCGGCTGAGCAGAGGTGCAGCTGACCTGGCAGCGCTGCTGTTTACACAACCCCTCGGAGCTACTGCCACAACCTGTGGAGCTGGTTTTAGCAGGAGTGGAAAATCTGTGGAGAGCAAGGAAATGCTGAAAAGCCAGACAAGCTGGAGCAATATCTGGAGCGGTGCTGGGCGCGTTGTCAGTGAAATAACTTTCAGCAGCAGTTCAATTCATCCACGTTCAGCACTGAGCGTGCAGGTTGATGGCAATGGGGCTGGGAAAGAGGGCTCCAGAGGAAAATTGTTGTCTCCTAAAGCATCCTTGGGGACCAAGAAGAGGCCAGGATTGCCTTCACGCCCTGTGGTAGGCACTGGCTGTGCCCCAGGCACAGGGGCTGCTATCTCCATGGAAAACCCTGTTCCCCAGCGGGGAAACCTCAGCGGGGCTGGAGCTGGTTCTGGCTCCAGGTCTCTCCCCATCAGTGATAAATCCAGGATGGACTCTGGATAGGAGCTGTTGGCAGCAGGGGATTTTATGGATCATGTCATAACTGCATCCATTAACATAAGAACACAGTAAGAGACCCTTATTCTTACACTGACTTAAAAAAGTATAAATACCAGAGATAATGCAATAAAGACACTAGTTTTTAAATTGGTAAGACCCAATTTGGGTAGCTTGTGATGACAAAATAGTCACAATTGACTTACAAGCAGTAACCACTGTGTAATGGGCACCATGTGCAAAGGCTGGGGCTTCCTACACTAAAAATCAGAGCAGTTAGAAGTTACAGACACTGAAATTTGGCGGAGTGTGGGATCAAATTTTGAGCTGCTTTAATTCCAGCAGCCAATTTCAATCTTTCCTCCCAGGTAAATAAAAAGGAACATTACTGAAGGCAGCAGAGATTGTGGGATGGCACAAAAAGAGGTAAGAAAAGCAAATCATGCTGGGAGTTCCTGGGAGCTCTTCAGAAGTGATGAGGTAGGAAAAACAGGGATTGTCCAAAAAGGATGACAGGCATTTCATCCAAGAAACGGGAATTATTAGGCCTGAAGGGAGCTCAGTTTTTCTGCTCAGAAACCAGCCTAAGAGACTACAAAATAATATCTCTGAAGGAGATGTAGAACATCACTCAAGGAACAACCTGGGAAGGGGACACCAGCAGGCTAAAATGCCATTTGGGAAGGTCTCCAGAGCCTCATCGTTTCACACACTTTCTAAATCTAAACATTCAAAGATTTTTGCATTCCTTCTAGATACTCTGAAATGGTAACAAATACTCAAATTTTCCTTTTTAAATGTAGGCACAGAGTTGGGTTTGGGGATTTTTCTTTTTTTGCTATCTACTTCAAGTTGTGTCATGTAACATGGTGGATTTTACAGATATATCCTTATCTTTTAATAAATCTTTATTAATTGCTTATTTTATTTTATGAGCTTACAAGTTACAACGTTAGCTGTTAGCCAGGGCCTCCAGACACTCCAGCTCTTGAACATTTTTTTAATGTCTGTGTGGATGACACAATCACATGGCAGTCAACGAGCCAAGGTGTTTTCTCTGGACCTTGAGCCAGTTTTGGGCTGCAACGCCGCCTCTGCGCCAGCTCAGAGTTCCAGGTGATACCTGAACGGGCACAATACCTGCTGGGGCAAGAGTGGGCTGGGAGAAATGTTGACCCTATCTGAAGTTATCAAATGAGGTTGTGCTGGTGCTGTGCTGTGTGTCACAGGGCTGGGGCCGTTTTTACCTTGCACTGGGAGCCCCTGTAGCTCCTCCTCTGATGTAAAACACCACATTTTAGGCACTTCTGCTTGGATCTCCAGCTGCAGAGCTGTTCTTCCTATGAAAAACCTCGGTCTAGGCCACCTGTGTGGGCATCCCCGTGGGGTACATCCAGAGCTGGCCACCAGTGAGGGGTTGAGGGCTAGTGGCACCAGCAAGGGACTGTCACCACGTGGGACACTGCTTTGACCGGGTGGAGAAAGCAGAGTGCCATCACCAAGGGGTTCCCCAGCTTGGGAAATATCGGCCACAGCTCAGTCAGAAGGGTGTGCCAAGGGCAGGGCATTGCCATGTACTCTGGGATCTCGCTGTAACTGAACTGAAGTGTTTTTACTTTCACCCTATCATGGGTTAACCCCAGCCAAGCCCCACACAGCTCGCTCCCCACCACAGAGACAGGGGAGAGAATCCAAAGGGTTAAAGCATGTCTGCTGAATTAATTTAGCCCATGACTGTGGGCTCCATCTGTTCTGGCGGTCACTCAGGACAGGAGAGGGGGTGTTTGGAGGGAGTTCCTGTGCCTCAAAGCCAGCTCAGGTCAGGTCACTGCTGCACTGCCACTGCTTCTTTTAAGGCTTCTCCTCCATTGGTTCAGGTCGTTCCTGCTGTAGTAATTCCTGTGAAATACAGCTCACATCATGGCTTATAACAATTTAAAAGGCACATCCAGTGCAATCTCCAGCCCTGGTCCTTTGAGGACTGGGACTTAGAGCAAAGTATGATGTTATAGCTCCCGGTAAAAGCACAAATGAGAGCAGCTTCAACGCCCAGCTTTACTCTGCACTGCACAAGCCAATATAAATGTAAATTATCTCTGTAACAGTGCGCAGTGAAATATTAAACAAATAGAACACACAAAATAGTGAGCCTCTGCTTCCCATCCTGCCCAGTGACAGCAGCAAGGCACTGTCCTGACCTGACTGCAGCAGCCGTGGGAGCCGAAAGCCCCCCGGGCAGTTTGCATATATTTCAGTGCAGAGTACGCCCTTTTCTGAAGAAGATTAAGCTCTCATCTTTTAAGCTTTGAAATGAAATGAAAGCATTTCAATCTTTTTATTGCAGGGACATTGTATTCTAAAGACAATTCACTTTTTTTTTTATTATGTGGAATGGTTTTAGGTTAAAATACACAAAAGGGAATAAAAGGGCTTTTTTTGGTTTTTGCTAATAAACTTTATATCTAGAAAGATGGAAGCAAAATAAAAATGCACTGTTTGGTAGAAAATGAGGAATCACCATATGTATTTTAGTATAATGCTATGCACATAGGAATGAGAAAAAAAAACAACTGCAGCATAAGAATATTAAACTCCTAACGAACTCAAAGTGTTTAAATATGGCTTTCAGGGAAATAGAGCACTTAAAAGGCTGGGAAATTACTTCATCACTGTGTATCAGTACTTATCCACAGCAGCTACATCAGGGTGCTTTTCTACTTCAATATCAAATTAATAACAAGATCCAATGACTGGCAGCTGAAGCTGAATGAATTCAACCTTCATATGAGATTAAATTTCCAAGCTCTGTCAACATCATTTCATCAGAAGAGATGAAGTTTTAGCTTTAAAATGCACATTGCAAATACGCTCTACAGCGGCTTTCGAATTAAACTGTCTGCTCCTACGTGCAGGGGCTTTAATGCTCCTGCTCCTTTCCTCCCCGTGGGAGGCACGGAGAGGTTTTGTCTGCGTTGCCCTCGAGGTGCCCATCACATGCAGAGTCCTGCTGTAAGGCACTGGCCGGAGGGAAACCTTCTGCAGTGCTCTAGCTGATTCCCTGCAGGGATGGAGAGGATGTTTGTCCTTCACTACCCGTTAGGCTCGCTCAGGAATCAGAGTTATAAAAACAAGGGTCTGCCCCAGAGGCGGACAGGACAACCTCATTTGTCAGAGCCCGTCCTGCTCACTTGTCTCAGTCACAGAAGTGGCAAGCCTGAAGTAGCAAGGGTTGTTCTTCCCCAGGTCACACCGGTGGGAGCCTTGGAGAATTTTTTGGTCTCTCTCTCTCTGTTATGGCAAATAATTTAATTAGGTAATAAATACTACCTAATTAGCGCCATGCCACTGCAGTAAACTCAGACATTCGTCCTCTGGGATGAAGTTTAGGCTTTCCTTGGTTGCTAACACTGAAGGTGTCAGCAGAGTAATGACCTTGCCTGGTCACAGCCTCTAAGAAAAGTAGTCCCATTGAGGTCAGCAACACCCCTCTTAAAATAGTGCACGGGAGGCATACTGCATGTGGATGGAATTTGCAATATTGAACCCATAAAAACAGAATATAGTGACAGCATTTTGCTCTGCACTCAGTAATTCACTGGCCAGGCTTTTTTCCTGTTTTCCACGGCAACATAACGGTTAGTTTTAACAAAACCGTTTTGTCTAAGGCCGAATTCATTTCTTTAGTGCAATGAAGTGAGGTTTTGTTCATAGCTCTTTATTTCTGCATACCTATAAAGCTGCTGAACTTCCTCTGCTGGGTAAAATTATCTGTCATGAAAGTGCCATTAGAAAAGTGATATTTTGGAATTTTTTGGGTATTTCTGCTTCTTTGCCAAGACGTGCAAGTTGTGTATTTATATCCACAAGATATGTATGTGATTTGTGTATTTATATTTGTATGTTTGCATTTATATGGACAGATACCTGCTGCTCCTCTGGTACTACTGTTCCACCAGTAGTTTCTGTATGTGTGAAATAAACACTTGTTCCTAAGGGTGCCTATTGCTGCAGGTCACTCACCAAATGCTATTTATTATAAACTGTGTCCTGAGCAACTGAAATCTCAGTAGGAATTGATGTCCAAGCCCTCCTCCTACCTGTCTCAGTGATGGGAATCACAAGCAGGTTCTCAGTGAAGGGTTGGCACGGCAGGGCCCTGCCAGCATTTTTTGCCAGACATGAAGACTGTTGTGGGGACACCTGCCAGCGTTTGAAAGCTATGAATAGAGACAACTGGAGAGGAAATAAGTGCCTGTCTCATAATTCTGCTGGAATATACTGGGTCCTGAACCAATTGCTACACTGAAGGCAGCGGCATGGAGCAGAAGCCAGTGCAGACTTTGTCGTTGAATATTTTTTAGACATGGCAGGGTAGGTAAAATACAGATTCTGTCCTTTGTAATCTCTGCATGGCTACTTTGTGCTGCAGAATAGGAAAGTCCCTGGGTAGCCCAGTCACTTCACACCCGAAGTTTACCTGTTTGTCATCACAATCACTTTCAGCTGTTGCATTTGCACGTTCCACGGAGAGGAATACTGAAAATACTGAGTTGTTTCGAAGTCAGGGAGCTCAGCTGAGCTTTAAGCAGCCTCTGTACCACTACAATTCACAACACTAGAAGTGTGAGCAGCACTGTACTGAAAGCAACTTTTGCTTTTATTTGGGGCATTAGAGATGACTGTAGTTATGTCTTGGACATTAAAGATTCACAACTCTTCATTTTTTGGTTCTCCACATGTGAATTTCATGGAAATACTTCTGTGAACAGCAAGAATGACAGAATATGGCTATATTAAAGTGTTTGCGTCTCAGCTTAAGTAAAGATAGTTCTTTACATACCTGATTGTCTCCTCACTAAATTGGGAGAATTAGGGCATCCTAAAAGGAAAGTTGCAGCAGTGTTTCAGGATAGAAACAATGATAAACTACAATATGAGGTTTGCTCCCCAATTCCAATAAAATACACTCCTTCTTTTAAGTGTAATCACCTTTTTATCCTTTCCTTAGTCCTACTGTCAGAATATATGGTTATTCAAAGCTCGTGTGGGAGGCTGGAGAAAATATTTGCAAGTTAAGGCATATCAGACTGTACACTGCTGTAGTTTTCATGTGTTGTGGAATGGCTTTTGACTTTATGGCTTTTTGAGTGCAAAATGGGTGTATAATTTCATAAAAGGCTCTTCCATGTGCAGTGTGATGGCAGGACACATCCTGCAGTCATTTCATAGCTCCACGGCCCCGATAGTTCTGTCAAGATGAGAAATGTCAACCTGGAACTTCAGTGGGGGAGAGACGTGGTGCAGCCCACTGTTAATTGTCTTGCATTAACTCCAGTAAAACACTGTTAAGTGAAAAAGAACAAAAAAAAGTATGAATAATTGTGAATAAAGTCCAAACTGAAAAGCCTCTGGCTCGCGCAGCTGCAGAGTGTGTGACCTCTCCGGGGTTTGATAGGGAAAAGTTGCCATGGGAATGGTGCGGCATTGTTTGCGGCTGACTTCAGCTTTTATTGTTGTGCTCTGATTACAGCTTTTGTTTCACTGTGAAGTATGGTTGTTACTTGCCAGCTCGAAACAAAGATGCATTTACAGGCAGCGGAGGAGTTCAAATGATTTCTATAATTAGAGATATCACTGCTTCAAGCAAGGAAAAAAAATTTCTGTGTTACTATTTCAGAAAACACAAAGTTTTTCAGTATAAATTTAATATCTGCTTAGAAGAGGAGTAACTTGCCGGTAAAACTGGTTAAACATCATTACGGGAAATTGTCATTTGCCACTAGGACCGATGGCAAAAGGCTATGAGGCAGCACCTGAGCCTCCAGGTGAAGACAGTTCCGCTGTGGGGTATATAGAATTCAAGTTTTTTTGCCACGTTAGCAAAGTATACACAGACATGTATCAACATCATGATTTACTACATCCTTAAAGCTTGTTAGCTCCAGGATGTCCTTGAGTAAGGGAAGCCAACTGTGCTATGTGTTCTAAGGGCACTACTGACTCATATTCAATTTCCCACCAGCCAGGACCCCCTGGTCCCTTTCCAGGGCGTTGCTCTCCACTGTCATTCCCCAGTCTGTCCGTACATCCAGGGTTGATCTGCTCCAGGTGCAGAATCTGGCACTTGGCCTGTTAAACATTCATAGACTCATAGTTCACAAAACAGTTTGGGTTGGAAGGGACCTTAAATCCCATCCAGTGCCACCCCTGCCCTGGGCATGGACGCCTTCCACTGTCCCAGGCTGCTCCAAGCCCCGTCCAACCTGGCCTTGGACACTTCCAGGGATGGGGCAGCCACAACTGCTCTGTGCCAGGGCCTCCCCACCCTCACAGGGAAGAATTTCTTCACTGTGTGCAACATTTCCTTCCCTGCTGGGGCCTCCCCATGAAACACAAGATTAAAATCCCAGCAATTGGACTACAATTCCCATCATGCCCCGCGCCGCAGGCCCCGTGCCTCGCCCTTGCCCCCCC
>WEIT01030211.1:5606-32732 GCA_013389985.1 Dryoscopus gambensis
TTTCTAGGCCACTGCGGGGTTGTGGAAACCAGATGCTTCCCAGTGGTTTTTAGGCTTGCTTTTCCCCTACTAATAAAACAAAAATAAAATTGAAAAAAAATTCTGAACACTTGATAAGTAATTTTTATTAATAGATGAGATTGCGGCTACTTTTGGAGGCAACAAAAGATTCAACTATCAAAACATTCCACAGAATTGAAACTCAATGACTTATTTTGTGATTTTTTGCCCTAACCTGATGAATCTCCCATTTCTCTCAGTGTCTGTTTCAGGGTGGTGAGGGTTGGGCTTTAAATAAAGCACTCATGATTCTATTTTGGTAATTTTCAGTTTTATTAAGCAATAATTTGAGTTAATTTCTTCTTGAAAGTTTGATAATCCCAGGAGCAGTACATGACACTGTTACATGTTTCAAACAGAAAAATCGGTGATGTTATCAAATAACTGAATTTAGAGAACACTTAAAAATTCTCAGTACCTCGTAGTTCCTCCCTTCCCTCTAGTCCTTCAACATTGCTCTTCACTGTTATTAGGTGCATTTTTAAAATTACAGTGAGAAGGCCCGTACTGAAGTAAACTAAAGTGTGTGTGTGTCAGCCTGCTTCTAGAGGGCAGCAAATGACCGTGTTTTAGCCACAAGAGAAACAAAAAGTCACATACAGTTCTGCCATCAAAACCAAAAGCACCATCCAGCATTTTAATGGAAAATTTCCCACTTTCTTTGATGGGAGCAGGATCAGGCCCCTGATGCTTTCCTTGCTTTCTTCCCACTCCCAATTTTTAAGTGGATAAATAGTGTGCATAAAATGCATTGGACTCCTGTTATTAATTTTAAGTTTTTTAAACTATAAACTGTGGATGCAAACATTATGTTTTTTATTAACATTCTAAGGCTACAGTTCATCAGATTTAAAAAGTACATGACACAAATGTAATAGTATTTATACAAATATGAGCTCATTGGGGTTTTTTATCTGTTTTGTTTTGTGGTATTTAAAGGAATGCGAATGATTTTTTTGCTCTGTCCACACATGGTAGAGAAGAGTGGGGGGTGCCCCTGCTTTTGGAGAAAAACTTCACTACTGAAAAATTCACAAGTGTTGCTTAATGCAATCAAAAGAAGGAAAGAAAGAAATATTGTAAGTAGAAGTTTTATTTTAAATGTATCTCACTTTTATTTACATAGGGCTATAGCATGGGTTTTTCTATAGCCCTCCTTATCACAGCCCTGGTATGTTCTCATACGCTGACACCAATGTAGTGTAATCTAAATGGTGATGAATTGCCTAAACATCTCATAACTACTATATTTTTCTCAGTCAGTGATCTATCTCTACAGAAGCTGTTCTAACTTTGTAGCCCCCAGGATCCCTTCCTCTTCATTTTTTTTCCCCATAAAAAAGACACAATTTCTTCTCAATATTTCGTTAGTTGAATTTGTGCAGAGCTAGAGGAATGGGAACAGGTCAGATAGCAACTTCTTTAGAGAGCATGTTTTGACTCTTTATCTCTTAGGCCCTTTGCTTAGAAAGAGCTGAAGTTTTGTGCATACCTAGGGGACAACCTGGCTGCAGATATGAGCTGATGAAATTGTCGAGCTTCTCTAATGTGTGATTTATTCCTCATGGCTACCTGTGAATGTAGAAGACTGAAACCAGCTGTGGTTCAGAACATTCTGCTAATGCAAACTCTGTGTTATTGGCTGGGAACATGGGTTGTATATCCTCTAGCCTAGAGGGTATTTTTACCAAGTATCAGGTATCAGAAATAGCAGTGAAACAGAATCAGGCTCTGGCTGTCACCATTTCAGTGCTATGTAGGTCAAGAAAGGGGATTGTTCCAATAGAGATGGAGAAACTCTCTTTTAGCTGAGAACATCCCAAAGCATTAGATTGGATGCCTCTGGTTGAGGGAGAACCACCATGGATCATGTTTGCACCACTCTTGCCAATGGTGACCTTTCTGGGGAGAGTTGATTCCCTTGAGGGTGCTCAGAGACCAGAGCTGTGGCAGGAAGGATGTGTGCTGTAGAACACATCTCTTCTGGAGTCTAATGAAGCTATTACTTTCTGTCTCAGAGATAGCCCTTACTTCTTTCACTAGTGAACAATTCTGGTGGCACTCTTGGTGCAAATCAGGTCTCATTTCAGTTGCATTTTAAAACATTGTTATAGAACTGCCTTTTCCAGGTCTGCATTAGTTTTTTGCTCTCTTTCCAGTGCTGGTCCTGAGTATCTGTGTCTGAAACCATTTACAGTTCTGATTCAATTTTCTAATAAAAAAGTCTAAAGAGTGACTCGCACCAGAGTTTCAATTTTTCTTTTCAATGGTTATGAATAAAACATAACATAAAGGGGGGGAAAAAAAGCTTTTGTTGTCTACTTCTGAGGGTACAAAGGAAACATAGAATATTCTGTGTGACTTAGTGCCTGAAAAAAATCACAGCAAGGCTTCTAGAAAAGTCAAGAGGTGAAATACTTTAGCTAGATATGTTATCTTTGAGATGCCTCAAACAGGGCACTGTAGAATTTTGCACCCATAAAAAGAGAGGTTTTGTTCTCCAAAGTTTAGGTTTAGTTTTTGGCAGTCTGCATATCTAGAAATGATGATGTTTGCAGTCACATAGTTGTTTCTCAGAATAGTTATTCATTACTCATTTCTGAAATATTTGCACAGATACTGGCCCACAGCATACTGTCGTTTAGGCTACTAAGTGTATTACTTCTTGCCTGCTGACTTCTCCAGCACATGGTACTTTATCTTGTTGGCCACAGAAATGTTCTATAGCCTTGCAGTAGCTTTGAGTGTGGTTTGTGGCTTTCAACTTTAATTATGCTTAATAACACAATACATATACAGCAAATAACATTTCCCATATTTAAAGTGTGGTTCTACTCTGAAATGTGATGATTTAAAGATAATTCAACAAATAAGTTCCTTGTGCAAGTCAAATCATAACTTACTACTAACAACAATAAATTTCCCTATCTGCCATTCCCTTATGTAGTGGGTTGATGCTGGCCAGACTCCAGACACCCACCAAAGCCTCTCTATCACTCCCCTCCACAGCTGGACAGGGGAGAGAAAGTATAATGAAGGATTCATGAGCTGAGATAAGGACTGGGAGAGATCACTCACCAAATACCAGCACAGGCAAAACAGGCTGGAATTAGAGATATTAACTGAATTTATTACTAACAAAATCAGAGCAGGATAATAAGAAGTAAAATAGGACCTTAAAAACACCTTCTCCTCACCCCTCCCTCCTTCCCAGCTCTGTCTCCTCCCCCCAGCAGTGCAGGGAGACAGGGAATGGGGTTATGGTCTGTTCATCACCTGTGATTTCTGCTGCTGCCCAGGGAGAAGAGCCCTTCTCTGCTGCACTGTTAGGTCCCTCCCATGGGAGACAGCTCTCGGTGAACTTCTCTGATGTGGCTCCATCTCATGAACAGCAGCTCTCTGCAAACTGCTGCAATATGAGTCCATCCCAGGGGCAGCAGTCCCCTTCAAACTGCTGCAGTGTGGGTCACTCTCCCACGGGGTGCAGTCCTTCAAGGACAGGCTGCTACAATGTAGGCTCCTCTCTCCGCACTCCCACAGGGTCACAGCCTCCTCCACGCATCCACCCGCTCTGGTGTGGGTCTTCTCCATCGGTTGCAGGTGGATCTCTGCACCCCCATGGACCTCCACGGGCTGCGGGGGCACAGCTTCACCATGGTCTGCACCGTGATCTGTACCAGGGTCTGCAGAGGAATCTCAGCTCCAATGCCTGGAGCATCTCCTCCCCCTCCTTCTTCACTGACCTTGGTGTCTGCAGAGTGTTCTCACCCCATTCTTAAATATGTAATTGGAGAAGTGTTACCAACATTTCTAATGGGCCCAGACTTTACCAGTGGCACGTGTGCCTTAGGAGCTACCAGGGATTGGCTCTGTTGGACAGAGAGGAAGCTTTTAGCAGGTTCTCATAGAAGCCACCTCTTTAGGCCCCTGGCTACCAAAGCTTGACCATGCAAACCCGATACACCATAGCAGGGCAGAACCAGCAGAGTTGATGCCCATGCTGGTACTCTTCCCTTTAACCTCCATGCACAAATGCATCTGGTGTATCCAAGGGTGAGTATACTGCCCTGGGGCAGCTCTGTGAACTCTTCTCTTATTATAAAGAGAATCTTTTAGAATCTCTGCCTCCACCCAGCTGAGTTTTTTATACAATTATTATTGATTAAGCTATCAGAAAAGTCTTGAATAGACCTCAGTAAGTGACTCAATCTTTTATTCATATTTCAGCAAGGACATCAATGAGAATCAATAAAAATAATTTAAAAATCTGTGTATTGCTGTCACTTTTTTCTTTCTCATGCTGTAGAGGGATGATTATGCTGAGGTAGTGTTTTTGTTTTGTTTTGTTTTTATTTGCTTTCTTTCATTTAGACTAGAGGATTTTTTGTCAGCCCTTTTAAACTAGCCAGGTATTCATTTTGATGCAGAAGAAGACAAGTAAGCCAGCTTGACAGGCACAAGCTCAAACACAAAACGATCGGGAAGTTAAGGACTGAGATAACCATGGAAAAGTTGAGACTTAGCGCTGTCAATACCTTCTTAATATATATCTTACCTTATATAAGGGCTGAAGTATACTGTGGGCACAAGAGACAGTGGGCCTGTGTGCTGCCCTTGGAGCTGGAGGTGCAGCAAGGGATGCGGAGGACGGTGCAGGTTCCGAGAGTCATCCAAGCAAAGTGTGTGCTGGCTGTGGGCTGATGGATGTGAGCTGGTGCACAGGAGTGCATTGTGCACAGGGCAGCTCACCTGGAGGTCCCTGGAACAGGCTCCCTTCTTTGGACATGAGATGGCTTAATTTTCCTACAGAGAAATGGTTATGAACAGTTCCCAGTTTTTTGCACAAAACTGGCAAAATGCAGGAAGTTGGACCTTTAATAAACTTTAATAAACATGGCCACCTTTACAAGCCAATAGAAACCCCTAAACCACCTCAGATTGACAGTAGTGAAATAAGCAAAATAAGCCTTTGTTGCTGCTTTGACTTTCCTAAAAAATCCATCCAATATCTCACTCAGAGCACATGTGGAGGCAGTCTTGCTGTACTGTAACATGAGCTGCAATAAACTCATCCCAGTACATGCTGGATTTTCACGTGTACACACACACACATATATATAAAAATAAACCCTTTAACTTAAGCAGAAAGTAATTGAAAATGGAGATTTTTTTTTTTTTTGCTTAATTACATTGAAAATAACTTTGTTTTAAATGGTCTACCAGTTTTCATTTCAAATCTCCTAGAGACAGTGATATTGGATGAAGAATTCATGCTGCACTTCTACAGCTTCCACAGGAAACCAGTCTCTAGTCTGTTATATGAGTAAGGTAAACGTTGATTTGAAAAGTAGCACTAAGTGGGGCAACTGTTGCTTAAACTTTGTTTCAGTGATCAAGGCAGCCCAAATAAACTAAATTTTTTGGCAAAAACTAAACTCAAAGCTAAGAAGAAAATGCAATACACTAAAAATAATTTCATAAAAGATTTTCCTTGTGTGTCTAGCCAAGGTTGCAATAAAGTTCACACACAAAAAAGATAAATTGTTGCTCATTTTTGCCCTATAAAAGATTGCATTAACTCTGGCCTCTCTGATGTTTAAAACTTAGATCAGACACTGGCGCTCAAGAATACTCCTGGAAAGGAGTGCTAATGGCTTTGTGAGTAGGGATGTTCTCTGCACAGGTTCAGCTAGTGCTTGCCACAAGGCTTGGAAATGTGCTACCAAGGGTTGCTTCGACTGGGCCTGGCCTTCTCGAGGTCATGTTCTTCCCGCAGAGTTTGTCATCCTGGCTGCACAGCTGCCAGCCAGGGAGCACCTTGGCATGTCACCTTCTTGCTGTGATCCTGAATGCTCAACCCTTAATGCTTTCTATGTGGAAAGGAGAAATGGGAGGCTTGGTTCAGTGAAGACAATAATGGAATGTGCCACTTCAGACTTGCTGTAGCTTATGCAGAAATTTCGCAGTTAATCATAGTGGATTGCCAGATCCAAGGCAAAAGCAGATCTTAAAAGTTTCAGCATGGCTTCAAACAAAATGCACAGAATTTTTTCCTAATGTCTATAAAAATAAAAGTCCTTAAGAGTGAACAAAAAATGCACAACAGAATTTATGGTTGCCTCCAAAGCTTGAGTAATGACAAATTAGTGTTGTTTTCTGAGGTTCTCTTTGCTAAAGTGATAGATCCTGGTACAGCAGATCCTCTGTCTGTTAGCAATATGTTATATCCTTTTTTTTCATTGGGGAAGATGAAGACTTTTGAAATGGGCATGTGTTTATTTTGGACTCAAATAATGGAAATATTAAAATGTTTCCCATGATTGTTTTTAGCTACACAGTTTAGAGTAGAATCATCTAGCATATGCATAATTATTTTCAAGACATTTGTAATACCCCATTATTAGTGTCTCCAGCTCTAAGAGACTCCAGCTCTAAGAGACTCCAGCTTTGAACTTTGATAATGCATCATTGTGATATTGTACCATTTGCAACAGATAATGCTGAAGGAAAGTGTATACAAATTGATGGAAAATGGAAAAGTTATTTGTTTTCAACTAATTGTTTAGTTCCTGTACTACATAGTACATGAATAAATGTAATAGCTACATTATTATTTCTTCTTGAGGTTGTGTGATTTAAGTTTTTGCATACTGCATTGTGTCTGTCAAAGAGCTTAAAAATTACAAGGGAGATTTAATGTTGTCAGCCTTGAAGATGAGAAGATAATGAAGCATGTCCCCACAAGGTGGTTAATTCTATATTGCTCATTTTAAAGAAACTTAAAATGTTCTTTATCTCATATAAATTACTGTTAGGTATGAACTGCACAACTGCAATTTTATATTCTACCAGGAAAAGGAAAATATAGAAAACAGAGAGATATTTCCAGTGACAGTTTACAATGTGCTATGGATATACTTTTAAAATTAAAACAGTTTGGGTTTGTGTGTGCTGAAGCTTTAAACACAATTTGTTAATTGAATGGTGAATTGCCGCAAAAAGCTTGTGACAATTTTTGGCCATAGGCATTCGTACATAAAGCATGCTTCATGGAAAAAGAGGAGAAAATTGGAAAGGGATGGTGAAAAAAATGCTGATACTTTAGTACATTATAAGCATGGTTAGGAAACTAGTGGGTTTGAGGGATTCAGCTGAGTGTTTGGTCTTGTTTTGGGAGTTAGAAAGTCCCTTCTTATCTCTAGTATGGCAGCAGGACGATACATTTCTGATGCAAAAATATTTGGACAATTTGCAGAAGTCTGCTGAAGACTGATTGTGCTAAAGGTGAACTTCAATTAAATTTATTTTGGTTTTATATGCAAGGAGGTCTAAGAAATTATTAGAAAACCAAAATTAGAAAGAAATTATTAGAAAACCAATAAGAGAGAGAATGATATTACAAATGTTAAATATAATTTAAATAATAAAATGACATTTTGTCATTTATTGTTAATTTAACCTTTTATTTCATAGTAGCAGGAATGCATATTTAACAGGAAAGTGAATGACATCCTAAAAATAATAATAATTTTATTATATTTTCTTCAAAGTAAAGAATTATTCCTTATATTTTAAAAGAGCTAATACTGGTTTATTTGGTTGGAGTTTCTTTTTTAGCATCTCTGTTCACAAGCTCTTGTTTTTCCGTCCACTAAAATTTCAAAAACTTATTTCAGGGTTACACCAAATAAAAGTAGAGAGGACACTTGCCTGAATAATTAAATCATAGTAAACTACACTTGTTGCACTGGTTCTACACTTCTGCTAGAGAAAATGCAAACAGAATTAAACAGGATTTTCTCTTCTGTCAACCTTCTGCTCTCTGAGTAGAAGCTTGATATTTTTACTTAGGTTTTGAATTAAACTAACTTCCTGTTTCATCATCACACTTAGTTTGTTGGGGGTGTGGTATGTTTTATTTTCAAATGGCAGCTGTGTGACCAGTTACAGATATCTGTCTTTGTGGATGGAAAGCAACATAAATGAGAAGGTGCAATGAAGTGCTTGCGAGTCGGGCTGTAAAGGAGCAGGGGCCTTGGATAGGAGAGGTTACAGTCTGAGTTGGATGTAGAGGTCTGGAGGCATTGGACGGTTCCAGTAAGCAGCTTGCTCCTTGGTGAGCTGTTTACTGTGCAAGGCTGCGAAACTTCCACCTGTTGCCTTTCTGTCAAGGAGTCACCTGATACTCCTTTTTTTCTTCTGCTCCATACCCAATCAGTTGCCACATTTCTGAGAAGGTTCCTTAAGCTGCCAGGCACAAGGCTGCAGCCCCAGCTGGCCAGGGGATGCAGCAAGAGAGCTTTCTCCAGCAGCTTGTGGGGTCCTCTTGGTTCCTTCAAGGTCCCTGGCTAGGCCTCAGAGTGTTACACCTTTTGATCATTGGCTTTGTGCATGGATGCCTGTCCGGAGGAGAGGCACACCTGTGAATATTATTCTCACTAGTTATAAGTTGTCTGCGCTGGCACAAATTGAAGTCAAGAAAGACCTCGTGGGCAGCTGCTGGATTTGCATTACCTGAGTGAAGTACAGGGCAGGCATGCTGGGTAGCAAGAGAAGGCTGATGGTTGAAATTACAACTGAAAGCATTCAGGGAAATACATCTGGATCCTGGGAACTCTTTTGAAGGCAACAGAGTGAAAGATAGCTTTGAAATTGAAAGCTGACATTTTGCTTTTTGTTAAGTTTCTGGTGTATCACTAGTGTTGGTGACAGTTTTGCAGGAGTGAGAAGGTGTGACCAAAGACCCCACACCTGAGCTTGTCTCCCTGGAGGCTGGGCATCCTACTGAGGCACACAGGTCCTGTGAGATGCAGTGTCTGTAGCAGGCTTTTAAGTTTGCAGGAAACCTCCATGGCTTTTATGAGATGCAGGTAGAGCAGCAAGCCTGGTTGCTACTAGTGACAGAATCAGGCCTTTATGTGGTTAATAATATGCTCTGTGCAGCTTTAGTAATCAGTTGAGAGAAATTTTGGCTTCTTTTGAGAAATCAAAGTCATCATTAACTTACACTGAGCTGACACCAGAAATGAGTCAGAAAGGATCTTGATCTGAAAGCTTCCCTGTAGGGCACGTACATGCATCCTCAAGCTTTTCTCTTCTTTCCCTGGGAGGGCTTGCCCTCATCCAGTTCATAACTCTTTGACTTTCTGCCTGATATTGGTAACTTTTGAAAAGTTGCCAAGAGGCAGAATTGTCTGATTCACAGAAACATTTGCACGGTCTCCAAAAACCCATTCTATTTCTCAATAAGAAAGATTTTTGTGAAATCTCATAGGAGAGTGATCATCATTTCCTGCTCAGACCATGGGGAAAGAGGCAATTGAAACACTTAGCCTGTCTATAGTCATGATTTGTCATTCTGTCTGTAATCTTTTGTTGAATTGGATGAATGGAACAATACTGAATAAACAAAAATTTGAGGATGGGGCTTTCCAGTGTGGATTGATCTATTTATGTTCACACTTCACAGACCTTAACTGATATGTTAGGCAAATATTTGCTGTCCCACATCTCCTTAGGACTGCTGTATATACTGAAAACACAGGCAGAGGGCCGAAAAAATTATGAGACCATTTTGCAGTGGAAATTATTTTGCTGCAATGATTATTAACAAGAAGGAGAGCAAAATGGATCGAATAAATTGCTGGTTTCTCCCATAAATGCTAGAGTGTTACTTCTTTTAACAACATGAGGAGCTGTAAGGAACAAAAGTTACATTTGAAGACCCTCCTTGGTTTCCAGAATAAGCACCGTGGCATGAGAAGAGGGATAGTTCAAGCTTCATGCTCCTTTCCGTATTTGACATGTGAAATATTTGAGTGAAAAATGAACTTTGCAGGCAATATGAAAATAAATAACAGGAAAGCAAGACTTCACCTTTTATTTTAGTTTGAGAGCTGCTAGAACCAGATCTTTGATTCTTGCTCTGTAAATGGCCTCTTAGCTTCCTGAGAGGTGACAGTCTACAGTTCATCGTCTCATTTCCTTGGAAGGAAGAACCTGAGTCGTATCACTGCATGAGAGCATCTCTCTTCATGATGTCCTGGTTGTCAGTATCTGTGAGCAGATGTCAGATGCTCTCCCCGGGGTGGGCAGGCTTACTGCTCCTGTCCTTTCACAAGAGGATTCTTTCCAACACTGTTTCTGCATGTGTGTGCACGTGCCTTCTCTCTAAACTCTCTCAAGAGCTATTAAAATGCAGTTAAACAAAGTTCTCCAACTGAGACCAAACAGATCTGTTGCTGAATAGAATTCCATAGCATTGCTTTCAGAGACAGAAAGAGAGGAACAAGATACAGACAACAGAAACTTCGATGATTGAACAGATCTATAGCCCTAAAGCTGAAAATAGCAATCTTGTTTTGAATCATTTGTATCTTTGTGTAATCTCTTATGGGAGTTTTTTTCCACTCACTATCTAGTTTCTGGAATTTTTGAAGTTTATTATTTGCTGAGGCCTCTTTATGAGACCAGTACCTCCAGCAGAAACCTGTTTGGTTGCTAAACAGAGTAAAGGTTTGGTTGTTACGACAGAGTAAAGGGACAAGGTTCTAGGCTGTCCCCAGCTGGAAAAGGTGGTTGCTCTTGGGAACCATTCAAGTAAGTCTGCACGATCTAGATGAGACTGAGCAATTTTTAATAACTCACTGAACATTAAATCCTCCTGTAGCAACCCACTACCCCCTTTCTTCTGGTTCTGGTCTTCAATTTCTGATGTAAATTTATTCACGACCATTTGTGTTGGTGTTTTGCTTTGATTTATATAGCTCTTTCCAGTCCTGATGTTGCTCCTTTTATATTCCTAGCGAGAAATTATATCTCATCTGAGACTTTGTTTTGCTGGGTTAATAACCTGAGCTCTTTGACTCTTCCTCCTCCTGCCCCCTGCCCCCCAATAGTTCTTTTAGACCATCCCAGCATTTTTCCCTTTTTTTGGGTTCAAATTGGTCACCGAGCTGATGCACAGCATTCCAATTTAGAATTTACTGTTGACAGTAGTGCCAGTGGCAGTAACAACAATCCTCTTTTTGCATTACCCAGTTAATCCTAAATTGCATGCTTTGTCATACCGAAATCACCTCCAGTGTTGACACCTTTGCTTAGGATCAACCATATAATCAGTTTAAAAACTCTATTTTTTTAGTCTCTGGACATTAGTAAACCAACTGGAAACAAAATTTCTTGTTGTTAGCCCCAAAGTGCAGTAATTCACATATAATACTATTCCTGCCTATCAGGCCTGAAGGATGTTCAAGAGTATCATGGGCACATCACAATAAAGTAGAAGACATGCTCATTGTCATAAGAAACTTGTGAACTTATTCAGAACATGACACTATATAATGGTATCAAAACTGAAAGAGGGTGGTCTTAGATTAGATATTAGGAAGAAATTATTTACTGTGAGGGTGGTGAGGCACTGGAACAGGTTGCCCAGAAAAGTTGTGGATGCCCCATCTCTGGAAGTGTTCAAGGCCAGGCTGGGTGGAGCTCTGAGCAACCTGGTCTAGTGGAAGGTGTCCCTGCCCATGACAGAAGGGTTGGAACTAGGTGATCCTTAAGGTCCTCTCCAATCCAAACCATTCTATGAATTTATGACTGAGGCTGAGGTAAATAAATAAGCTCACAGTTTAACTCAGAAAGACTAATACATGGCATGATGGGACTAATAATTTTTAATTTTGTTACTAAACCAAATATAATTTTTTATTGATGTGAAGGAGCAAAAATAGGTGACAGAATGTTGGAAATTATCAGAAAGGGTATTCAGAATAAGGCAGGGGATTCTGAATGCCAATCTGGTCTCTGCATATCAAAGACAGCATGGAGAAGGTACAAAGACAGCTAAAATGACTAAGAGAATGGAGTCATTTCCTTAGGAGAAACTATAAATGCTGATACACTTCAAACATGAGACAAGAAGGTTGAGGTGGGGGTACAATTAAGCTTTTGGAAATTGTGGAGATATTGGATAAGCTGAATGCAGAATGGCTTTTTAGCGAAGTTCTTAGTATTAGAAATATAGGGAGCTTAGTGAAGCCAGTAGGGGGCTGGTTTAAAACATAAAACAGTACTCTTTTTACTTCAAAGACAGGGAATTGCTGGATTTACTTACTACAGAAGTCTATGTACACAGTGTCAGCAGGCTCAAAATAGCTTAGTTTGTGGAGATCAGGTCCAATTAGATCAAATGACTCAGAGCCATATACACTCAAATTGTGAACAGCTCCAAATACAGAGGATCCACGGCTACCTGATCCAATGCTTGGCCACCCTTGCAGTGAAACAGATTTTTCTAATCTTTAATGGAAGTTTTGCATGTTTCAGCTTGTGTCTGTTGCCACTGGTTGCATCACTGTTCACCTCTGAGAAGAGAGTGACTCCATCTTGTCAGTACTCTTCCATCAGGTAGCTGAAGACAGCAGTATGATGCTCCATGGAGCCTTCTGTCTGCTGGTAGAACAAACTGAGGTTTCTCATCCTGTCTTTATACCAGCTCCCAACCATACTGATGGCCCTTCGTTGGTCTTGCTGCAGTGTGTCCATGTTTTATCATTGTTTATTTCAAATAAACATGTTAATTTGAAGTAATAGCATTTTGAAGTGATATCTTCCTTTTAAAAACTTTTATAAAACTCATCTCAAGGACTTTTTAAATCTGGAGAGACACTAATATCACACTCATCCCCAACGCTGAAGTATATGACATCTGGTCGCTGATATTGCTGGTCCTACAATTTGGGTTTTCAACTTGAGAGCACTATAACCCTCCAAATATTCAAGGTGACATTTGCAAAAATATTCTTCTTCCACCTTCTAGAAATAGTATTGTAAATCTTGTCAAAATTCATTAAGTTTAAAGGGCAAGAAGGTCTAATCTCTGCATAAGGGGCAGGATGAAAGCCATACTCCAGAATTTTAATGAGAATTCCACAGTTTACTTAAGCTGGCTGTTCCAGTAATGGAAAAGTCCCAGGTATGCTCTGCTGTAGAGACTTTCCTCCTTTTACTTCTGAGGTAGAAATCCAGTTTGTATCTTCAGCAATGAAACTGGTGATACTTCTGGGATTAAGGCTGCAATAATGATGGTGCAGTCAGTCCACTGAAGAAAATACATTTAATTGTCCAATGAAATCTAAGAGCCAAACGTAGTTCCTAAGGTGCATATCTGTATTGTACGTACCTAAAAGAATGTAGCAACTTACAGGTTTTCCTCCCTGCAAACCAGCAATAAAAGTCAGATATCTGCTATGTATTGATTTACTCCACTGCTCCTGACTGAATTGGGTAATAGCTTGCCATTAGCTGGCAGTTCATCATCTCGTGGCATCTAATCAATAGATCAAGTGGTAGCTGCAGTTAATCTTATTTCTACGTATCAATGTTTTTCTTTGTTTCTCTTCATCCTCTTCAAGACTGATCCAAGAATTCCCATTCTTGATGGCAGGATGGGTCAAAAAACCTGCTGCATTCCCTCCTTCCCCTTCTGTAATTTCCCCATAACCAGACTTGAGCAATTCATATCACTATCTAAACTCAAATTTAATGTTAAATCTTAATCTAAACTCAGACACTCAATCTTCTCTTTCTTCCATCCTTTCCTTCTTTATACATTTCAGACATATCATCAGTTCTTTCTGTACCTGATTGGCACTTGGTTTGCTCTGCCCATCTCTTTTCTGGAGCCCTCTTTCCAGTCCTCTCTCTTATAGTTTCCCACAAACCTTTACTTGAGCAGATTTTTGTCCTTCCTTTCATGAAAACAGGAGGCTTTCTCTTATAGTAATTTTTGTTCCGGACTGCTCTTTGATGTTCCTGACTTTCTTGTTGAGATACCTGTACAAAACTTAATCCATAGAATCACAGAATCATAGAATGGTTTGGGGTGGAAGGGACCTTAAAGATCATCTGGTTGCAACCCCCCTGGCATGGGCAGGGACACCTTCCACTAGACCAGGTTACTCAGAGCCCCATCAAACCTGGCCTTCAACACTTTCAGGGATGGGGCATCCACAGCTTCTCTGGTCAGCCTCACCACACTCACAGTAAAGAATTTTCATGGGACAGATCCTCTTAGAAGCTGTGCTAAGGCACATGGAGAACAGGGAGGTGACTGGAGACATCCAGCATGGCTTCACCAAGGGCAAGTCCTGCCTGACCAAACTAGTGGCCTTCTGTGATGGGGTGACTACGTCAGTGGACAGGGGGAAGCTTACAGATGTAGTTTACCTGGACTTCTGTAAAGCCATTGACACAGCCCCCCACAACATCCTTCTCTCTAAATTGAAGAGGAATGGATTTGATGGGCGGACTCTTTGGTGAATGAGGAGGTGGGCTCTTCATTCACCAGTCAAAGGGCTCAACAGCTCAAATTCCAGTGGATATCAGTGACAAGTGGTGACCCTCACGAGACCATATTAGGAGAAGTGTTATTTAATATCATTATTAATAGCATAGATAAAGGGATCGAGTGCAGCCTCAGCAAATTTGCAGATGACACCAAGCTGAGTGGTGTGGCTGACACACCTGACGGAGGGGATGCCATCCAGAGGGACCTGGAAAAACTCTAGAAGTGGGCCTAGGGGAATCTCATGAGGTTTAACAAGACTAAGAGCAAGGTGCTGGAGGATGAACATATGAACAGCAGCCCTGCTGAGAAGGACTTGGGGGTGCTGGTGAATGAGAGGCTGGACATGACCTGGCAGTGTTCTCTTGCAGCCCAGAAAGGCAAATGTGTCCTGGGCTGCAGCAGAAGAGGTGTGTGCAGCAGGGTGAGGGAGGGGATTTTGTCCCTCTACTCCGTGCTGGTGAGATCCCACCTGCAGTGCTGCATCCAGCTCAAGGGTACCCAGCACAGGAAGGACATCGACCTGTTGGAGCAAGTCCAGAGGAGGCTACCAAGATGATTGGAGGGATGGAGCACCTCTCCTATGAGGAAAGGCTGAGACAATTGGGATTGTTCAGCCTGGATAAGAGACAGCTTCAAGTTGACCTAATTCCAACCGTCTAGTATGTGAAGGGTCAAGAAAGACAGAGAGGGACTTTTTACAAGGGCATGTAGTGGCAGGACAAGGGGGAATATCTCATATGGTCCAATAATTTTGTTTATTTTTCTAATGCTCTGTGTGAATGAATTGGTGCATGTGGTACAGCAGCACCCCTGCAGTCACAGTTCCCTGAAGGTTCAGGTCATGGGTAGATCTGACTCATGTATTCTGGCTTTCACTCCAGGGAAAATAGGGGATGTCAGGATGAAGGAGCTGGTGTGCATGCCCTGCCTTTTGCCCAAGTCCAAATTTCTGGAGTGCATATTACAGCCCAAGGAGATTGAAAGTGCTCCAAGTTGCCCCAGCTTGGACACAGCCTAAAAGACAAGATCATTCAGGAATTTTGTTATTTTGTTTTTGTTACTTATCTGTATTCAGACCCAAATCAGACAAAATAGAAAGAAAACACGAGGCTGCATTTGTGTTACCTGCTTTGTGAGTCACTGTTTTTAGTAAAAATATGTTCAGATATATTACACAAAGCGAAGAAATAATGTTCATAGAAATAACTGTAAGGCCTCTTGTTGAGAAAATCAATAAAAATAGAAACAAATCAAAATTAAAACAAAGATATATCTGATCTAAATTTGACATTTACAAGCCATTGACTTCAGATTCACATTTGATGGGTCTGTAGAGATCCATCAGAAAAAAAAGCTCCTTCACTCTGGAGGAACTGAGATTAAAAAGTATTATAAGAAAGCGTGTGAGTCACATTAAATGGCACTTAGACCCACAAATGAGTAGTGTGGGCAAATTAACTGAGGACATGTGGCACAAGTTAAGAAATGACAGCAACAAAAAAAAAAGGATGAGATGAGAGGGATGCGGTGAAAAGAAGGAACTGAATAGCAGTGGTTGTGCTTGCTTTGGATGGGCTGCTAGCTGGTGGGAAAAATAATGGATACAGCTGGATAAATTACTGAGTTTTGGATGAATTTTGCAGCTGGGGTGGTGACATAAACTACTTGTCACCAGGGCTATTTTCCTTCATTTATAACCTGGTCACCCATCCATCTCCAAACATCACTTTCCTTATAGTGTACATGTCTGAAATTGTGCCTCTCAAAACTGGGGAAGTCATTAGAACAATAAAGAAAAATATAGAGTTCTTTCAAGAACTAATAGTTTTGTTATCTTGTGTGAGTCAGCTTGTGTGGGAGTTGAAGTGCTTTGTAGCACATTTGTTAACTCTGTGCAGCTAGTGAAGTTTAGTGTTTAAATGAATGCCTGTGAAAGTTGTCTCATCCAACTAAATCAATTTATTTTAAGTCTTTGCAACAAATCTGTTCTTACAATCTCTTTGGTATTGGGTTAAATTCCTCAGTGTAAAATGAATTGCATATCAGATTTTGCACATTATGAGAGCTGTACCCACAGTGTTTCCAGGCTTGAGAATATTAATTGGTGGAATTTAAAGATGAATACAGATGGTAAGCCTATTAATAAATGATGGGTAGGGAAGTACACACCAATTCTTAGAAAAATATTGTATGTGGAGTGTATAGTGTAGTTTAAGATATGCATGATTTTCATCCCCAAAGAATTTTTATATATACTTGCAAATTAGACCTAATATATGTATGTAACACAAAAGGATAACTCTGCAGCAGGTTGAAAATTGCTCACTTTTAGTGAAAAATAGAAATATTCTCTTTGAGGCAGAATATTATACAACTGGCAGAGTGAACATCTCTTGGCTGAGTATAAGGAAGAAAAATCTAAATCAGATACAGCATCTCTCTATCCAGTGTAACACTGTGAAGAGGCAGTCCTGTAACATCCAAGCAGGCACTCTCAGAGCTCAGTGCAGATGTGCATGTGTTTTGCAAGGATTTATGGGCTGTGGCAGAGACAGTGCAACATTTTATGAGAATATCTTGAGTGCCAGGACCACTGACCAACCTAATGCTGCTGCTGCAGTCCTACCTGGTAGTAACCTTGGTCCCAGCTGGGGTGCATGTGGATGAGAAGCTGATAGCAAAATGGCACTCAATGAAGTCTGCTTTGGAGTACAATATGTATGTGTAGTCCAGGGAAAGTGAAAAGCTGCTGTGTTATGGAGGTGATGCAAGAGCCTCCTGGCTCCTGGCACCTGCGCCACAGCCTCAAGAGAGGAGCACCCTGTGGGTAACTTGGTGTCCACCTGGATTGCTCTCCATGCACTACTCAGAACTCTTAAGAGTTACTTTTGCTTCTGTGACACAGACTACGGTAAGGACTTGAGTTTAGCTGCTTAAAAAGAAGCCTTTCCCTACTGAAACGTCCTGCAGAAGTTAATCTGGGAAATGAAATTAATGAATTCAAACTAGTCCAATAGTAGTTTTATAAAAGCGGTTCTAAACCCCAAAAGTGTGATAGGCAGTCATATCACCAGTGAAAAAATCTGCAGGATCAGCTAACCTGTCTATAGACCATGCTCTGTTTAACTGCATCACTGTTATTCCAGTAAGAAAAAAATGCAGGTGGAAATAAATACTAATATGTTATGAATAATAAATGGTTGTATCCCAACCTTTCCCAAATATCTTTGTAGCATTTAATTTAGTCTGGGAAATGGTATCTGAGCCTTTAATTGCAGTCCCTCTTCCAGAACTTTTGTTGTCTGAGCTAACTTCTGCAGGCTTTGTCTTAGTTTGACAGTCAAAGATGTTTTCAGCTGAGCCCTGACTGAAGTTACAGTTCTGTAAACAGCTCAACTAAATACTGTACTTATGTCCATTGGCTCACGAAACGCCCTGCTAACTTCCCAGGCTTGTACTGTTGCCCGCAAGTGGTAAAGATTTAAGATAAAGTCGTCAGGTATGACCGTACAATATTATCATTCACACTTCTATAAGCCTTTAGAATATGGTAGGCACATTACAAAACAAGGATGTGTCCTTTTCCTAAGAGCTGCATTCATGGTGACACAGATGCCTATCATATGCTAGAAAGTTAGATAACAGGGAATGCATGAGAAGGAGTAGAATAATAACACGGCAACATGCACTGAGGTACACATATAACAGTGCAGCTTCTTTTTATTACTTCTCTTGCCCTAGAATTCTCAAAGGAAAAATAATGTAATTCTACTACAAAACAAGTACCTGGATAGATGAGGGGAGAGCAGGGGATATTCTCCACCTCAGCTTCAGTAAGGCTTTTGACACTGTCTCTCACAACATCCTCACAGGCAAAGTCAGGAAGTGTGGACTGGGTGAGTGGACAGAGAGGTGGTTTGAGAACTGGCTGAACAGCAGGTCCCCAAGGGTTGTAACCAGTGGCACAGGGTCTAGTTGGAGGCCTGCCACTGGTGGTGTCCCCCAAGGTTCAGTACTGGGCCCAATATTGTTTAACTTTTCATCCATAACTTGGATGAAAGGGCAGAGTCCCCCTCAGCAAGCTCCCCAACAACACAAAGCTGGGAGGAGTGGCCGATACCCCACAGGGCTGTGCAGCCCTTCAGAAGGACCTTGGCAGGTTGGAGACATGGACAGAGAAGAACTGGCTGAAATTCAACAAAGGCAAGAGCAGGGTCCTCCACCTAGGGAGGAATAACCCAAGGCACAAGCACAGGCTGGAGACCAGTTCTGCACAGAAGGACCTGGAGGACAACAAACTGTCCATGAGCCAGCACTGTGTCCTTATGGTCAAGAAAGACAAAGGTATCCTGGGGTGCACTAGGGAGACCACTGCCGGCAGGTTGAGGGAGGTGATCCTGTCCCTCTGCTTAGCCCTAGTGAAGCCACATCTGGAGAGCTGTGTCCAATTTGGGGCTCCTCAGAACAAGAGCAACATAGAGCTCGTGGAGTGGGTCCAGAGAAGGGCTACAAAGATGATGGGGGGACTGGAGCATCTCTCCTGTGAGGAAGGGCTGAGAGAGTTGGGCTGTTCAGCCTTAAGAAGAGACAGCTGAGGAGGGACCTCATCAATGTCTATCAGTATCTGAAGGGAAGGTGTCAAGAGGATGGAGCCAGGCTGTTCTCAGTGGTGCCAAGCAATAGGACAGAAGGCAATGGGCAGAAACTGATGCACAGGAAGTTCCACCTGAACATGAGGAAGAACTTCTTTACTGTGCAGGTGACAGAGCACTGGAACAGGTTGTCTGGAGAGGCTGTGGAGTCTCCCTCACTGGAGATATTCAAGAACCATCTGGACACAATCCTGTGCCGTGTGCTCTGGGATGGCCCTGCTTGAGCAGGGAGGTTGGACCAGATGACCCACTGTGGTCCTTTCCTATCTGACCAATCTGTGATTTTGTGAAATTTTGGTATTGACTTGAGGGGGAGGGAGCTGATGGATAGAAGAAAGGTTGGAGAGAAAACATCCTTCATGCTATAAAATTACAGAAAACCAGATAAATATAAGTTAAATTTGATATATACTTCTTTCATGCTGAATGCCAATGTGCAAATTTCCCTGTATATTATAAATGTAGAACATTTCTTACAACACTTAAGTTACCAAGCTCCCATTGGCATAACTGCAGCCTAAATTTTACTCATTTTCTTCACGGGTTTAAAATCTCTTGATCAAATCCAAATCACCTTTTTAAGACTCTGGGATAATCCTTCAGGAATACTTTCAGTAGTTCAGGGCTTTAGTTTGTGCTGCTTTATGATCAGTCTTTTGTATTTTCTGTACCTAATTATGCATTTTAATGAAGCTTGCCTCTATAACTTTCATCTCCCATAGAGATGATAATTTTCACTTAGAATAATTTTAGAATTCTTTCAGACGATTAGTATTCTTTAGAATATATAATTTTTTTACTCTGGCAGTTGGAAAGATCATACTAGTAATTTATGCCTGTTCTAGCCTCAAAACCTACCTGAGTTTAACCAAGACAATTTTGAGTCACACTGTGGAAATCTACCTGCAAATATTCTTTCACATTGACTGAATCTTGGGTTGGACTGATAGATATCAGTACAAACAAAAACTGGATATCAGCACTGGATAGATATCCATACAAACAAAAACATGCAAGCTAGGTTTTAGTGGATCTGACAGAGTCTGCAGGACACATTTGCAGTGATTCCCCTGTATCAGTTTGTCCATCAGTTTAAGTTTTACTACTGGAATGGGCTTCGGGACCTTCAGCTTTTTCCATTTTACGCAGAGAAGAAGCTAACCTTTCAGCCCCGTGCAGCAGTAGGTCTGGTTTGTATGGATGTCACCACCCACAGTCTCCACTGACTAAGGTGGATGGTCCCAAGGTACCCGTGGTAAAAGGTCGGGGCAACTAGCATGTGGTGGGGAAGATGTGGTGGTGGCTGGGGGTGATGGGCTGCTTATTTGCACAGGCATAGAGAAGACTGGAAATTACTGAGTAAAAACGCAGCCATCTTAAGAAGTATCCTAAGAATTTTTGGCTTAGAGCTGTCAGTGTTTCCAGCTATTTTTAATACTTGCCTCGCGGGCGGAGATAGAAATATGAGTTTGATAGCAGGCACAGGTGGTGCTATGGCCTATCCTATATTGTCCTTGGTCATGGAGGTAGAAGAGGATTTTACTGCCTGGAGTTCTCTCCAGCTAGGTGGGGAGCTGAAAGTGGGGCTGATTGTAAGGAACGTTCCGTAATTGAGACTCTATGTGTTTGTTAGGGAGAGCTGGAACAGCTGGAAGTGTTGACACAAACCCTTTGTAATCCTGCTGGGATCATCATCCCTGAAATGGATTTTCATAATTGGAAGAGTATGAATAACATAAATAAAAGGTGGTGTTGTGGTGCGTTTTTGTTCTTTTTCTCTTGATTTTTGATGGTTGTTTTAAAATGGTTTAGTCCCCTCCCCTCTCTCTCCCCCTCGGGTGGTGAGTCCCAAGCCCAGGTCCTTCCCCTGATTTCCCTTCTATTCTCCTCCCTTACCTCGCTATCCATCACCCAGGGTTCCTCCCCTTATTCCAGCACCTTCCCTATCCATCACCCAAACCCCTCCTATAACCCCTGTCCATCTCCCTAGAACCCTTCCCTTCCTTCCAGAGAATTCTCTAATTTCCATTATTCCATTGGTTTTCCCTGATATCAGTTAGTATCCTTTGTTCTCATTGATTATATATGCATATGTTCCCTCCCTAAACTCCTCCTTGTGTGTGCCTTCATTGGCTGTACCCTTTCCCTGCTTATTGTATTCGCCTCCCTTAAAATGTGTGTCTCAGCCATTTTATCCGGTTCAGTCGCACCAGACCCACTTCAGGGAAATAAAGGACTCTCTGGACTTGTTGGTGTGGCTGGCCCCTCCTTCACCCCCTTTACTCCTGGAACTCGTCCCGGGTACACCTGACGGCCCGCAGCAAGGGGGAGGGCTCGCTCTGCCTCGTAGCCGCTACCCAGTCTCTGGCACAGAGGCCTAGGGGCGGCCCCATATGCCGCGTGGCCCGTGCGGAGCTAGCCGGGGTTGAACGCAAGGCGCGGGTCACCGTGACAAGGTGGTGATTTACCTTGCTTTTCTTCCTCTTTTTTCTTTTTGCTGGAATTTCACGCAATAGTTGTGAGCCATCTCTGTTAGTAGTTGGTTGATAGTCTGCTCATATGAATTATTAATAATTGCTCTCTAATTATTGTTTGAAAAAAACTTTTATAATGAAAGTACTGAGGATGAGTGTTACTCATGGGTCTTTTTTTTTGCACTTTCCAGTGAAGATATCTTTATTTTGCTTGCTTAAGGAAATAAGACTTAATGTGGTAAAGGACATACATACATGTATGTGTATTATATTTGTAAAGGCATATGAATACAGCTACCTTAGTGCCTTAATGTTTGTCTGGCCAATTTCTGCCAAATTTAATGAAGGTATAGAAGTCTTACAGTCACTGTGTTAAAAATTGTGTGAAAAAATAGAAATCCTTGTAGAGGAAAGAAGCCCTTTTAAGGACCTTGCCAAGGGGAAGTCTGCTGTCTTTAAAAGACATCAAAGAATCCCAGTGGAAGGCTTCCCCCTTAAGATGTAAATCAGCAGGGTGTCGTTGGCTCCACTGCAGAGAAAGCTACTCGTTTATTCTATTTGCATAACTTCTGTCCCTTTTTCAAGTCAGAAGACAATTTTTTGGTTAATTGTAATGCCAACTTGAAATAGACTTGAGGAAATGATTTTTTTTTTTTCTGGACCATTGTTAGGATCCGATTATTAAGGTTCTTCAGAAAGTCCCCTGCGTGAATTAAGGTGCCAACGAGACCATATGACAGTGACAATAATATGGATTTTATTTTATAGTAAATATGGGAGAGAAAGAAAAAGAGAGAGAGAAAAAGAAAGAAAGAAAAAGAAAGAAAGAAAGAAGGAAATAGAAAGTAGGTGGGGGGGAGAGAAAGAGAGTGACTGGGACAGAATGAGGAAAATATCACCACTCCGTGGATCCCAATGATGTTCCGTTGATCTTCTCCATCTGCTCTTCTTGGTGGTGAAGGTCCTCCCAAAAAAGCACAGAATCCCATAGGTTAATATACCCTCGAGCCAGGTGGCAATGTCCAGGTGTATCCCCCTGGGGGAGGGGGCAGTCTCTTACAGCAGACTCTAGACCTGTTGCCTCACCTGTGGTGCAAAGCCCCTGGGGAGCGCTTTGGGGGGTCTTTGATGGATTATGATTCCCCTTCAGCTGCCTCTCATGTGAAAGTCCTGTGGATGTGGCCTTGGGGGAGGGGGTTCCACAGCTGGGCCAGTTTGTGTAATGGATGGATGATGGGTGTTCATTGCCTCTGACCAGAGGTTACACCACGTACCTGAAACCTCCTCTTCTCCCCTCCATTGGGGGGAATCTGTAAACCTGGCTTCTGTGAGCTGTGCTCTTCCCTCACCCCAAACTCAGCTGGGAATGACTGAACAATGGGTTTCCCTTTATCTAATCAGCAGTTTGACTTTCAGCCCAAAGTCCCAGTCTTCAGGGAGGCTTCTTTGGTTGTAGCTTCTTTATAATGAGCAAAACTTTATATCAGTGTTTGAGGCATAAACTATTTTCAGTCTCTGACAACAATGCATAAGTCTTTGTATAAATGGCAAATCTACTTCTTTCTCTTAAAAAGTGTAGCTGAATTAACAGGTGTTATGTTAATATAATTTATTCTGGATAAAAACTCCTCAGCCCAACTTGTGTAAATAATAGGGGCTACATAGTGTTGCTGTCTCCTCTCCTAAAAGCAGAGGGAGAATGGATGGAACACAACAGTCAATGTTCTCAGTTACCAGAGTGGAAATTGAGAGTCACTCAGCAGTCATGCTGGGCTGGCTGAGAGAAAAATTTCAAAAGAGGAGGTCTGAATGTGATCTCATCTGTGAGGAGAACTCCTAAAACTATGTCATTATGTCACTACCCTCCTCCTACTGATCACTAATAATGGGAGTGGATGCAGGTTAAACTTAAATATCAGCTATGAAATCTAATTGCTTTACAGAAGATGTACCTGAATCATCTTTAGCTTAGGTACCATATACATAGGTGCGATATATAACAACCAGCTGCTGAGAAGCACCCAGCTTCTGACTCAGAGAAATCAACTGATTCACAGAAGCTGTTGAATCCTATTAATGGGGTGCACCATCTCAACCCTTTTAGTTTATTTCTAGCACAGCGGTCAATGCAAAAAAAATCATGTTGCAGGAATAGGAGTCATTTGGGAATTTTTGATTGCAAAGAAAAATCTCAGAGAAAGCGGAAAGGACTTACCAAGGTGGATGTGTAATATTTACAGATGGAGGCTGGAATGGAGTCTAGAAGGAGGCCCAAAAAGATCAGCTTATACAGCAATGTCTAGTTAAGTTTTGAACACCTCCAAAGATGGAGGATCCATAAACCATTAGGGTCCAGTATTTGACTGCCCTTGTAGTAGAAGAGGCTATCCTAATATTTAACAGGAATTTTGTATGTTCCAACTTGTGTCTGCTGCCTTTTGTCACCTCTCTGCTCACCTCTGAGAAGAGAGTTGCTGCATCTCCTCTGTAGTCAGGTAGCTGAAGATAGCAGTAAAATGCTGTAGTGTGCCTTTGTCCAGGCAGATTGAAGTCAGGTTTCTCAGCCTGTTCTCATGTGTCTTGTGCTCCAGCCCTGACCATATTTATGGCCCTTTACTAGTCTTGCTCATGATGTCCATGTTTTTCTTGGACTGGCAACCTCTACTGGACATAGTCCTTCAGACATGACCTTATTAGTGCTAAACAGAGGAAGAACCACTTGATTCAACCTGCTGGCTACACTCATGTTAGAACAGACTAGTGTGTTGATGGTGTTCATTGTACTGCTTACCAAAACACCGAAGTCCTTTTAAGTCCTTTTTTGCAAATCTTCCTTTTTTACCACTTTATTTACCCAGATTTTTTTTTTTTTTGTACTATTGCATAGTTATTGTTACATCTATATTGGAAGATTTGGCATTTGACTTCTACGAACTTCCTAAGATTCCTGCCAGCCCTTTTCTCAAAGCTGTTGAAGTCTCTGCATAGAAGCTCTACCTGCAGCATATTAACTGCTCCACTCAGTTTGATCATCTCTGCATTTACTGAGAGTCTTCTGGGTCTTTCATGAACAGTATTGGCGCCCGTATCAATCTCTAAGAGGTGCCACTGGTAATGAGCTGCTGATTAGGCCTTGTGGCACCGATAACAGTCCTTTTATCCTGGTGATCCAGACTATTTTCTCTTCATCATCTGCTCATCCAGCCAATATCTCACCAACTTGGCCACACATTACCATAAGAGAAAGACCTTGGTAAAGTCATTGTATAAATTATCCTAGTGCTTTCTTCTTGCCCACTGTGCCAATCATTTCACCATACAAAGCTATCCTGTTAGGCCAAATTTGCCTTTGGTAAATCTATGAGAAATGTTTCCATTAATGTTCTTTTTTTCCATGTTTCTTAACGTGTGTTTATGTATTTGAATTGTTTCCTTGTGTTGTCTGGAGTACATACTAATTAAAGTGTCATTTTTTTCTCCTAATTAAATGGGATATAGTGAATCACTCTATGGAGACATTAGCACAAACAAGAAGAAACTTTTAAGTATATCAAGAACAACAAACCCATAAAGGAAGTGATGGTTTTTGCCAGCTTTTGAAGAATAAAAAATGGTTATGACAGATGCACCGGCTGCCAAAAACCTGAATAATTTCTTTGTATAGGTCCCCTCTTCACAAGGTATCAGAGAGTTCACTACATTGATCTTACTTGTGTCAGGTAAAGATGGAATTACGTCAAGGAAAAATTTTTCAAAGGAAATGGCAAAATACTTCCAGGACTCTGAGGGAACACCCAGGAATTGCCAAGACACTCAGTACAGAGGATACGGTTAAAGCTTCCTGCAATAACACATGATCTGGATTGAAACTGCCCCTGATTAAAACCACCATACAATGGAAGACAATAGTAGCAAATTTGGGGATGATCCTAGAAAAGTCCATAAAGCTTGAATTAGTTAAACTGGATGAAATGCTAGCTAGAAATAGTTATAAAGCATCCAGATGACATGATATGACAGAGCATAAATGACATCTTATATAAACAGTTATATAAAAGAAAATCTTGCATCTGTAGAGCAAGAATATTTTCAGAACTTCAGCAGAAAAACAGATAAGCAGAATTCATAGCCACAATTTGCTTGGATTTTAAAAGGCATTGACATCTGTTGAAATATTGAAGAAGCAAAGAATTATTAGTGATGAGTTAGTGTGACTGGATTTAAACAATTAAAAGCTAAATATAAATTAGTCTATAATTTATTAAGTCAGTAGACTGCAGGCCAAGTAGTCTGTAGCCAGAACAAGCAAGAGCTGACATAATTTTTTTATGGTTCCTCCCCCTCTTCGAAGGAACAAGAGTAGCTGTTGCCTTTGCTTTATCTAAGACTCCATAAGCAAAACAGGAGACAAGGAAAGCAAAAAAAAGCCTCTTTGGAAAGAGAAAGAAAGGAATACAACAACTCACAGGGGGAAAGTGACTGCTAAGGTAAGATGAGGCTTTACCAGCTTTAAACAAAGAACTGGAAAAAAAATTGTAAAAGGTGACCAGAACAGAGGTGTTGTGGATGCTTTGAACTTGTGAATGCTTTGAACTTTAAGGAGTTGAATCTGCATGATTTCTGCTGTAGACCATCTCCAGTCTCATGACTCACAGGACATCTGGCCAACAGACCAGTGAGAGTTTGTTAACAGAGGCTACATATCACTGCTTAGCTCTGCATAGTTGTGTATGTTCCAGTAAAGCTTGCCTGTTAGAGAATGGACTTTTTAATCTCAGCTGTTGATTGCCCACTACCCGTATTTATCACTTTGGCATCAGATTTGGCATTTCTGGGTGGGCTTGAAAGTTAAGTGAAGTGAGAAAGATAAGATCCCAGGCAGGACTAGAGGTCTGAAGGATGACTATTTCCTTCTTTGAATGCAAGGAAGGTGGAAGTGCCAAGATAAATTTGTTTTGAAGTAGGAGCAGTTATCGCCTTATACATTACTATAAAATAGATTGGAAATAACTGAAAGTCAGCAATTCATGCTTCAAATGTATATGCCTGCCACCCAGTCACCTATGGCATGTAAAGAGGCACTGTGTCACACCTGGTGATGCACCTGCTGTCAGGAAAGGCTCTGAGAGTCACATCAAACCCTGGGCTAACCAAGTGGCTACTGCCTCAGCTGAACAAAGTGGAGGACGTCAGGATCTGTCTCCATCACTCTCTCTGTCTTTGATTTGTTAGTAGATGAAGAAAAAGCAACAGAAGGCTATGAGGGCTTCCTGCCCAAACCAAAACCACAGAAACTACTCTTTTTGGATGGCACTGTAAAAGTGACAAAGCCAAAAACTAGAGGGTATGTTGCTTGGTTTGTGGCCCAGATTATGATGGAGGGGGAATACCTCACGTGGAGTGTGTGATGGGGACTTTAAGTATTAGCAAAAAGATCCAGAAAACGTTGCTGTTACTGTATGCTCAGGTGTACAGATGGCAGCATTAGAAGACACCTTGGTCGATCAGCCACTGCTAGGATCCTGTTTCAGGTTGTGTAGTGGGGCCCCAGCTCTAGCTCTGCAGGAAAAGGGCATGCAGTCAGCAAATA
>WEIT01030212.1:0-10611 GCA_013389985.1 Dryoscopus gambensis
CAAAACCGCACCACAACACTTTCCCTAAACATTTAGTGCTTCCATAGATGGAGCTCACACCTTAGGCTCTTAGGATGCATGATCTTTTGAGGTGAGAAAGGTCTTGTACAAGATGATAGTCTGCTACAGGTTCATTGCTAAGCAATTTTCCCCTCAGGACTGGCTCCAGAAAAGAGTTTTCTAAGCAGAAGGATTTCAAAAGCTACTTACTTAAGAGGTGCAAAGGTCAAACCAAGGCTTGAAACAAATCAACTGACAGTCTGAATAACAGATTGATTCATTTTAACAACTGTTTGTTCATGAGATTTTAAAGGATCTGCCCTTCTCCTTGCTCTGATTATTCCTAATTTTCTCCTTTTTCTTTGAAGTCCAGAATCTGCTATGCACTGTATCTTGATTCCTAACTTCTAAACTACAAACTGACACTTCTGAAGAAACAAGGCTTGTGATCTGAAGCTGAGGTGTTATTTCTACACATTTGAACATAGGGACGTTGAGTACAAAAGGTTAGTTCCCACTCTTTGCCTTGGCATTATGAGGGTTTTTTTAGGGGTGTTTATTCTTATGGTTTACCACTGAGGGTTTAAACACAAAGAGGAAACTTTTGGTTTGGTTTGTCTTTTTTTAACTCAGAACCTTCATTGTCCTGAACCTTATTTAAAAGATTTCAGAGCCAGAATTGGTCGTGAAGAGTGGGCTCTTTGACAGAGATCTGGATATTGGAGTATAAACCTCAAGAAACAAAAACTAGATTTCTCTTCAATGAAGCAGACTAAAATGGTTCTCTTGAAGATATTTAATTAATTACAAAAGTGACATCACATTTAGATGAAAAAAATTTGTATTCTTGAGTTTTCCTTTTCTTTGTTGTTTTTCCTCTCTGTTTTTGATATTTGCTAAGTGGTGGTTTCATTTCTAGGGACTACTTCTGCTGAAGGTATTCTGATCAGAAAAAGGGGTTGTTTGCGGTCACCATTGTGTTACATGAGCAGAAAATATCCTGCGTCAGCAACTGATCCTGCTCAGGGGACCATTCAGGGAAATAATGATTGAGCTGAGGAGCACCCCCAACCCCTTTTCTATTTCTTTCTATCTCTCTGCCTCATGTTTACTGTTAAATAAAATCCATATTATTCACTTCAGCATATGGTTTTGCTTGCACCTTAATTTGGGCAGAGGCACCTCTCACTGATTGGATCATAACAATAGTACAGAATATTCTTACAACAATTTCTATGTGTGTTTTTGATGTTTTTATTATTTACAAGTATTTAATGTGATTGCATGTGCGATTATTAAAGGATTTTTTAAATGCTATTGTTAATGTCCATTAAACAAATCAAGGAGATTGCATTTGCTATTTCTTTTGTATTTTATACAGGTATTTGTTGCCAGTTAAAGTATCGGATGTGCCTGTGGTGAAAATTATAAAATTTAATACTAGGGATAGGAAAGAGAAAGGACTAAAACCAATTGTGTATGACAAGCATACAACAGTGAAACTCTCTGAGGAGTTAGTATTACACAAATACCCTGTTCTAACAAGTTGCTTGATGTTCATGTTTTTTAGAAGAAGGTTGGTCTCGATGACCTTTAAGGCCTTTACCAGCTTAAACAATTCTGTTGTTCTGATGTTGTTCTGATGTTGTTCTGTGATTTGGGAGTTTTTTTGTTGGTGTTGGTTTGTATGTTTGTTTGGGTTTTTTATTGAAAAGGCCATTTACCACATGTCTTTAGAAGAGCAGTTTTCATTCACATGTCCTTACAGTATCTATCTGTAAATAATCACAACAATAGAAAACAGTAGAACCACTTGCTTGCTCCTCCCACTCCCTGGAGGGTTGGGGAGGAGAATCAGAAAAAAGTAAAACTTGTGGGTTGAGATAAGGTCAGTTTAATAATTGAAATAAAATAAAGTAAAATAGTATATATGAATAATTACAATGAAAAGGGAAACAGCAGAGAGAGAACAAGAGAGAGAGAGAAAATTCAAGAAAACAAAAACCCCAAATGATGGACAAAACAGCTGCTCACCGCCTACCAACCAATCCCTGTCAGTCCCCTAGCAGCTCCCAGTTTGCATACTGAGACTGATGTTTTATGGTATGAAAAATCCCTTTGACCACTTCATATCAGCTGTCCTGGTTTTATGCTCCCTCACAGCTTCTTGTGTCCTTGCTCACTGGCAGAGCATGGGCAATGGAGAACTCCTTGGCTTAGGGTGAGCACTACTGAGGAACAGCTAAAACATTGATGTGTTATCAACGTTATTCTCATACTGAATCCCAAACACAGCACTATATTGCCTAGTAGGAGGGAAATTAACTCTATCCTAGCCAAAAGTGGGCCAGCCCCCAATGATGTGCATGTATGAGTTACGAGAATGTGTTTCCCTGACAGGCTACCTTCTGCTGTCTCTGCTTGACAGAGAGAAACTAGCAGTGTCATTTTTCCTCTCAGTGACATGTCCAATGCTCAAACACCCCAAACACCCTTATAGCGCTATACTTGATTCAATTCCAACATGTCAAAATCTTCCTTGTACTGCAAACCTTTGAGTGCAGGATTCAGTACTTCAGGTGGTACCTGGTGGCAGCTGGCTTCTATCTTGTTAATACAATCCACCAGGTGATTGCCTTTCTTTCTTTGCTGCATTGGACTATTGTTGACCCATGTTTAGCTTCCCGTCCTTCACATCCCTGTGCTTTTCCAGCAGCCTGCTTTCTAACCAGCAGAAGCCTAGTCCTCATGGTTGCACTGGAATTATTCTATCCAGGTGCAGGTCTTCCCATTTGCCTCTGTTGAATGTGATGATATTCCTCCAGTGTGTGGAGGTCCCTCTAGGTAGCAGTTTTTCCATTTTATCAGCTGCTCCCTAAAACTGGCTATTGTCTTTGAACTTTTTGATGCCTTCTGTCCCACCTCTTTGGTCTTTAATGACAGAGTCAACAGAGCATATTTTCTCTTCCTTGAAGGCTATCAAATGGACCTTGCTGCTTCTTTGTCAGCTGTTCCTATTCACTTGCTAGTCCTTCCAGCAACTGGCATGGCTTACACAGGAGTGTGGCAGACTGATGGGCCTCTAGTTCCCCAGAATTTTCTTCTTTCCTTTCTTAAAGAAAAGAGTGGAAATTTGTCTTGAGATACTTCTCTGTTCATACTTACAATAATGTAAAAGCAAACTACTGCAGTTGCAACTATGGGATGATTTCCATGCAATGTCCTGCCCACAACAGCAAAAGTAATTTATGGGGACAAAAATAGTTCAGCTTCTCTAAGATTCCATGTTTCACCATATTGCTTCTCATTTATAAAAACTGTAACAACTTCAAAAACTTGTTATGCCTCTTGTAATCTTGTCTAACATTTGCAGCCAGAATATTCAGTGTCCTGATAGCCACATGACTGCTGCACTACACATGGAGAGAGACCTCTGTCCACAACTCTTTTTTTAGGATGTCATTGGTTTCAGCCTTTTTTATTTCCACACTGACAGTAATCAACCTTACCTCTGCACACACCAGCATCAGCAAGAGCATAACAACCTTCAGATTGTTCCAGAGTGCTGTCATATTCCTGACAGACTTAATTTACAATAAACCGTAATCAGCAAAGATAGTGGTCAGAATTCATTCTTACTTATAGCGATGAAAATCCAAAGCCAGCTGAAATGAGCTAGAATGTGGTCAGATGACTTGGAACTACACTCTCAGGTGGTAATAGAATTTATCATTTTTAACCCTGAATTATAATTCTTTGGGTTTATGTTGGTACATCTGAAATATTATTGACCTTTGCCAGTCTAGTTGATGCTTGGCAGTGTCTGTCTGTCCAGCAGTGAATACAGCACTGTGTTTAATTATACTTATGAATTTCAATGATAGTATTAAATGATCCTCTCTCTGTTGGGGGGAAAAAAAAAGGAGAAAGAAAAATAAAAAAAGGGAAGGTAAAATACACATGGATCTAAAAATCTAAAAAATTTACAAGGTAAAGGGGAATTTCCCAGCTTAAGGACTACTGTGAGCCTGACCCCATACTAGCTTTATGTTGCTAAATAATTAAGGAGAGCACTGGATGCTGAACAGATATTTAAAATTAATGAAGTCCAGCACTCATTAATCCTATTAGAAAGAAGTGGCTTAGAAAGGACTTTAAGGTTTTCTCTTTCTATTAAATCCATACTAAACTTCAATATTAATTTCTATATGCAATATAAAACCCCAGAATGTGTCTGTGGATGTGTCTGCACATCTGCCTGAATATCAAAAGTAATTAAGAGTTCTTATCAGTTTGGAATATGAATAGTATGCTTACAGAAGATAAATACAGAACAAAAAGGTCAGAAAAGTTTCAGCATTTTTTGGTTGTTGTTTAAGTTTATTATTATTGTTATTAATTTATTATTATAATTTTTTTAAGCTGGATGTGTTGTGTCTAGCTGAGATGGAGTTAATTTTCCCCACAGCAGCCCTCACAGCTCTGTGCTTTGCATTGGTAGCTGGAAAGGTGTTGGTAACACCACAGTGTTTTGGCTCCTGCTGAACAAGCCTGGCACAGCATCAGCGCTGTCTCTCCGGTATTCTCCCCACACCAGCAGGCTGGGGGTGGGCAAGACCTTGGGAGGGCACATAACCAAAACAGCTGACCCAAACTGACAAAAGGGGTATTCCATGTCATATGATATTTGTCCAACAATAAAAGCTAAGACAAAGGAGGAAAAAGGCCGGGGGAGAGGGGTTTGTTGCTTACAGCATTTGCCCTCTGAGGCAACCACCACGTGCTGAAGCCCTTCTTCCTGGGAAATAGCTAGATATTGCTTGCTGATGGGAAGTAAAGAATAAAATTTTGGTTTTATTTTCCTTTGCTTGTGCACTAATGATGTTCACTTCTGTGTTACTAAACTGCCTTTATCTTGACCCACAAGGGTTTTTTTATCTTACTTTCTCTCCCTGTCCTGCTGAGGAAGTGAGTGATAGAGTGTTTTGCTGGGTGCCTGGCATCCAGCCAGGTTCAAACAGCTACACTGGGGGAAAATAAAATGGTATTTTCTGAATACACAGCTTATAGAGTTAGGGACTGATAATATTTCTAGTGGTACTGCAGATTTTCAGGTAAGCCACTTGTGCAAGCATCTGTCATTTTTATCAAATGTACATAAGGCGTAAATTTTCTGATTCAATTCTATGTTAGAGGTCAATTTATTCTAGTCAAGCTTTAGGTACTGGCAAGGCAGACAAGCAGGCAGAGTTGGTAGAATGAGGTCAAATAGTTGAGACTATCCTAGAGTCAATCCTGTGCAGGAAAGAGAAATTTTAAAATTAGGAGAGGTAAAGAATAATGCTATACCTTTGATCATAGATCCAGGACCTATAGAGTCAGTTGGTATAACTTGGGATTCAGTTTACAACTTTTAGGAGTGTTTTAGGGAAGTTTTTTAGTTTTTACAGCTTCGGAAGCTTACTATTTCTAAAGATTCTAAAAGAGTGAACATTGTATTCCCTGGAAATGTTCATGGTCAGGTTGGATGGAGCTTTGAGCAACCTGATGAAAGTCTAATAAAAGGTACCCCTGCCTGTGACAGGGTGGTTGGAACTGGTTGATCTTTAAGGTCTTTTCCAACCCAACCCATTTTAGGATTCTGTGATTTTTCCACTATTCAGTAAAATTTAAAGTGGGCTAGTGTAATTATTAAAAAAAACCAAACAAACAAAACCAAACAAAAACCAAACAAAAACCAGAAGAATAAAAAAAATAAAGTTAAACAAGTTGCACATACATCTACAAAAATATTTAATTTAGAATATTGCAGTGTTCAAATAAGAAAAGAGTTCAAGTATGAAACTATGAGAGTACATAAATTAATAAAATATATTTCTATTTATAATTTAGGTGCCTAATAATGGAGATTTAGTCTTGAAGGTAAGAAAATATTCTCCTTAATTAAATTCTGAAAAGGTCAATGTAGTTTAGGCTAAATTTGGTCACTATTTGTGGGTATCTCCCTAAGTGGATGTATATGGTTTGTCTTGTCCATTTTCTTTGCTTTTCCACTGCTGGGGGTTTTTTTCTCAAAAAAAATATATATATATGTGCTACCAATATGCCTTTTTACTTTACCATTATAGTAGTATGGAGGTTACTCTTTCAGTCAAAAGATGAGAAGGTGGTGATATTTATTTGAGATTTTCACAGTGATAAGATGATGAAAGTCTTGACAATAATTTTTCTGATCTTACAAATGACGGAGAAATAACACAACATATAATAATAGTGGCATTTCAGTCTGACTTATAAGTGAAAAAATTGCCAGAGCAGAATTTTTTATATGAAAACCATATACAGTTTTACCACAGATATGTATCTGCTCTCATCATTCTATCAGTATTTTTACTCTGTATACAAACCCTAAAAATACGGGTATTTCTTATGATCACAATGATGATAAATATTGTATACATATGCCCTTTAAGTTACTCAAAATCCCTGAATCAAGGATCTAGGGTAAACAAAGCAAACAAAAGGTATAGAATAAGCTCTGATATAAGTATGCTTCTAGGTTAAATAGTTTTAAAAATCTTTGCTTAGTCAACCTAGTTTCAAACTTTCACTTCTTACAACAGAAAACAGCAGAAAGTAATGGTGTTGTGACACATCTGAGAAAAAACTCCTAGAACTTTACCTTCAGAAAGCTAGCAGCTAATTCAGGTTAGGATTAATTTCGAAGCTATGCTTAGAGCTCTAAAAGTTAACCTTCAGAATCTGCACAAGGATCACTTTGTAATCAGTGATGGGAAAATAAACACCTACAGAAGAAATTTCAGGTTGTTGTAAGACAGACAGCTACCATAAATTAGATGTGGAGATATTTATTCCTCTCCTTTGGCCATAATGAGAGCGTAGGGTAACTTCAATGGCAGCTGATAGAGATCTAAATTTTGATTAAATTGCTCTGTGCCTTTTTACATGCCAGTAAGTTTAAAAGGGTTTTTTCCATTAAACTCAACTAACTTTAAGGCCCATTTCAAGGAATAAAATGCGTCAACTCTTTTGTACTTAATCATACTTGTCAGGGCTAATAAATTAAACACATCCAGGACCATTTTCTGACACTGAAGCCAGGTGCCACAGAAAGGTTTATGCCCATATTATTGAACTCTGTTTCTCCCTGGAAAAGTGTACCGACAACCACCCAGGAGGGACGGGACTCTCACCTGGGTGAGAGTGCAGAGTCAGACTGTGCCTGGGGTTGTCCCCACTGGCTAACCAGGAAAACATCCTGTCACAGCACCTGTGAACACTGTGGCACTGGCTTCTTTTATAAGTGATTAACTTATTGTCTCTCAATGTACTTTACTGGGGGTGTATAAAATACAAAATTACTGATACATGAACAGACTTCATTACTATCAGGGATTATTTTGGTATTTACCCATGTAACTATTATGTTCAACTTAAATAAAATGGATGACATGAAGTGAAATGAGTATGAGTTAGGAAGAATAGCAGTAAACAAGTGGTTTTTTAGTGCACATTGGTTTTCAGGTGCTTAAAGGGATTGCTGAAGCACTGTGCAGATACATTCATTCAGTATTTCAGGGCTCTAAAAAGTGGCAAAACCCTATGTTTTCTAATCTTCTACTTTGAGATTTTAGCTCGCTGTGCTGGTTTGGGATGGAGTAGAGTTAATTTTTTTCACAGTGGCTAGTACAAGGCTGTGTTTTGGATTTGTGATGAACACAGGGTTGATAATACAGAGATGTTTTTGTTGTTGCTGAGCATGGGAGGCTGGAAGGAGACACAGCCAGGATAGGTGACCCAAACTGACCAAAAGGATATTCCAGACTGTATGGCATCATGCTCAGTACATAAATTGAGGGGAAGAAGAACGAAGGGGGATGGAGTGATGGTGTTTGGCTTCCCAAGTCACTTTTACATGTGATGGGGCCCTGTTCTCCTGGAGACGGCTGAACACCTGCCTGCCTATGGGAAGCAGTGAATTAATTCCTTGCTTTGCTTTGATTGTGTGCATGTCTTTATCTTAACCCAGGAGTTTCCTACCTTTTACCCTCTGATTCTCTCCCACTTCAATCTGGCAGGGGAGTGAGCGAGTGGCTGTGTGGGTCTTGGCTGCTGACTGGGGTTAAATCATGGCAATCATAAATAATATAAAATTTCAAAATGGATTTTTTTTATACACTGTATATGAATTGCATATCCTAGGTTTAAATTAACATTTAAAAATCCTGGTTTAGTGGCACGCAGAGATAATTTTAGGGATAGAAAATAGGAAAATACTGGTTTCTGGCTAAGAAAACCTCCTGGATACACCAGAAAACAATGAAAATGAGAAGTGAAAGTAACCAATATTACACTCCACTTATGCACCCCATGAATCAATACTTGTCCCTGCTACTTGGGAGCAACCACCTGGTGGTTACATAATACAAGATGCCCCTGACTTTGCGACTTTGCATCCATTACATCCCAACGATAAAGACCTTAAATGAACTCCTGAATATTCAACCAGCAAGCAAATTTTGGAAAATTTGGTTTCTACCAGAAAAGCGGTATGCTCCAATGAATATAATACATAATTTATTTATTTTTCTTTTAATTTGAGCCAGTATTTTTCACTGATATGTTTTTGAGATTTTTCAATTTCGTTTGAGCAGCTCTTCTTTATCATGTTATGATGTCTTAGGAAAAACCTGAAAATATCTCAACACTGACAAACAAGCAAGAGGCACTGAAGAAATCACCACTGAAATTTGTGTCAGATCTACTATATGCTGCAGCACTTTGGACCAAACACTGGTAGGGGGAGTAAGACCTAAATCTTCAAATGCAACTGTCAGAGGATTTGCTTCTGAAAATCCATTACAAACATCAGAACTGATTCTTTAGTGTCTTCATAATTAAAGGGTAATGGTTTAAACATCAAATATTGGCAGTAAACACTCTTGTTCAGTAAACTCTTTGTTCTGTACTGCAGTAATTAGACATAAGGCCAAATTGTTGTCCAAATACCAGAAGTTGATGATACTACAGATTGTAGGTCAAAGTTAATTCATAAAGGATACACATTCTGGGGCGGAAACAGAATGTGTTATCAGCTACTTCATATCCTTTATAAAACTAGGTCTGTGTACTAAGTGCTACAGAATTTATTGAACAAAAAACTTTTATGCTTTAATTTATACAATTTGTTTAATCTTCATTTCTCTGCTCTTCTTTGTCATCATGCCTTTCATTTTTTTTCCTATCTAAAACTTAATTTCCTTTGTCTCATTTAAGTTCATGAGACATTCAGGAGGTAGAAGCATTTGGTTTTGGATGCTCAAATATTCATTAATAGTGACTCATGTAATAAGAAAAAAGGTATAAGATAAAAATAAACCTACTCAAATTATTAGGAGCTAAAAATCCCAAAAAACCTCAAGAATTCTACTTTTTTCTATAAGACTGAAGTTAAATGATAAGAGCTGAAACACAATAATTTTATGCATATAAGACTAGATACATATATATTGATACATTTAAGTTGAAAAAATTGCAAAAATTAAGAAATATCTCCTTCTTAAGGTTTTTTCCTTTTTTTCAGCATAGTGCTAAGACAGAAAGATATGCACTCTGGGCTCCAAATTTATGTTAACCCGAAGTATAATAATATTGCAGCACACAACATCAGTAAAACACAATTTTAAGTTTCAGCAAGACTGATACCCAATTAACAGCAAAACCTGTATGAACCATAGCAACAAGAAGTTTCCATTTTGTGAACTAGAATCAATTATTATAAGAGAAATTCATATAAGAAATATTATAAAAGATTCTCCCTGTACTCTTTTCATCAGACTTCAAAGGGACTTCTCTCAAACACATTAAGAAAATACTATAATTCGAAGGTTGCATTTATGTTGCAATATGCGCTGTAAGAAACAATAGAACTGAAATATGCACACTGTAAGAAGAGTAGCCTTTGTTTCTTCTGAAGAGAAATAATCATTTCAACAAAAGAAGTTTTCCATGGGCTTTAAATTTCAAAAAGGAAAAGAAACATATCTTACATTTTCTGGAGCTATCTGAAATAATACGAAGAAATCAATACAATCTAAATGAAATAGAAATGACTACGCCAGTGTGGTTTTTGTAAAGATTAAAGATTGGATAAAGACAATAGTACTGAGCAATGAGAAGGGTGCTTCTTCACTATTCATGGGTGGAAATAATAATAGAATGACATGGCCAGTTCTAGTATCTACATTACAAAAAGAAAATGTTTGGAACATAACATTCAATTATTGCAGATTAACCAAAAAAGTTACAGAATAATTTGAAATTCATATGTATAGAATATACTCATATTCACCTATATAGAAAATGAACAAGTGATAACAGAAAACAGTTTAAAGTAAAGGAAAAGAGAAAAATTACCTTTGTGAGGTGATAAATCAACAGCAGAAATAATCAGGTGGACTATTGGCAGACAAGCTTGGATATTTTTTCTAAAAATAAATCTAGCTGAATTACAAATGAACAAAGAGAAGCCGTACATTTTTTATTTTACTGAAACATCTCTTTTGCTGTTTCTTTTCATATTAGACTATA
>WEIT01030216.1:0-195862 GCA_013389985.1 Dryoscopus gambensis
CCCCAGCCCAGCTCAGCGACTCCGAGTGGGCCCACCAATGGAAGCTGCCTCAGCTGAGCGGGATGCAAGCTGCAGGAGCCCCACAGTTTTGTCCTTGGAGGACACCAGTGCAGTGTCTCTGTTTCTGCTTTGCCACTACGAGAGGACATTTATGCCAAAGAGATATTTCCTTGGGGTGGTGAGCAGCTGCAGGCAGCAATTTCCATGTGGTCAACTCCCACTGCCAACAGTCTCCCGCATGTCCAACAAGTTCAGTTTTGCAGTGCCAAGGCCCTGCACACTGTCTGGAATGAACAGAATCCTCATTGTGTCCCCCGTAAATACATGGAGGTCTCAGCAGCAGTGCCTCTTCCCTGTTCCCTTCCCAGCTGGAGCTGCCAGCCCAGGTGAACTGCCTAGCATGGCCTTTGAGTACAAAGGGATTGCAGGGCAAAAAGCATCAGTGTAGCCACCATGGTCTTCAGCAGTTGCTGCACCATGGAAGCCACTGAGAGGAGGACACTTCTGCTCTTGTCAGAGGGCTGCTGTGCCTGGATGTCCCTTGCCTTGCTGAGTCCCACATCTGCCCATCCTTTTGCCTGCGGTCTGAGATCAGGTGAATGCCATCTGCTCTCAAGAGACCCAGCTGCTCCAAGGTAGATCCACAGTCATGGAATCCAAAACCTTGAGTATCCCCTGAGTAGCCACGCATTCAGCTGTTCAGTTTGTCCCTGCCCATGGCAGAGGTTGGAACGAGATGGTTTTTAAGATTCCTTCTGACCCAAACCATTCTAGGATATGATTTCCCCATGACTGACTTTGGACCCCTCAAAAGACCTCCTATCTCCTCTCTTCACCCCACCTGTGGACAGTGCACTCTGGTGCTGCTGGTGGTGTTGGGACAGGTTGGTGGATGCTGTTCCTGCCATCCCATGGGTGTAAGCCTGACTCCTGTCTGAAGTCTTTGTCCCTGAATCAGTGCCTTCAAATGACAGTTATCTCCCCTCCCTTTTCCATTCGGCACTTGAGTAGACACAACATTTCTCATCGTTTTCCACAGAACAGCACAGGTCCCAGTTCCCATATTGTGGAGACCTCTGCCATAAATCAGCCTGATAGGTTTATTCTCTACGTAATGGGAAATTATGACAAATGCAGCTGTATAATCTAGTTAGTAACTCACCATAATGACTGCTTCTGGGGTGATTTATGGGTTTTGTCATATGTGAGCTTTCAGAACTTTAGAGATTACATTTTTCACACTTTTTTGTTGGAATCTCAGTTTATTAGACTTTACTGCAGCATTAATCACTTGCAGTACAAGCCTGCACTTCACAAATGTATCACATCAGCATGAAAAAGGCAGAGAAAACAAGAACTGTTGTGAATTAATGAGCCGGGTAACACATGTCTCACAACCAGTGATGAAACAACCTGTGTTCTTCTTCAAGCCGCAACAGAAAGCCCCAAAGTCTGGCCTTTTTTTTTCCCCAACAAAACACAGGCAGCAGCAAAGAACTGAAACAACACAGCCAAGCTTGAAACCTGAAAGATCTGCAAGGCTGAGTCTATCCTAGTTAATGGTGAAATGATGTGTGAATCTGTCCTAAATGTTCAAATAAAGAAGATTGATTCACAGTTATAATATGGCTTATAAGCAAAACACTGGGATTATATAGGAGAAATGCATGTGTCATGAAACAACTGATAAATCAGAAAGACAGTTCCAAGGTCTACTGTGAAGGTCTGGGAAATGTTCAGAGTTGCCATCTATGGCGTTTGGTGCTGGATAAACTGGAACAAAAGGCCATCGTTACCCAAATTGCTTTGGTTTGGGCTGGTTTGGTTTTTTTTTTTTTGTCAGATAATGCTTTATAATACTCCTAGAAATATGTTCAAAAGGTCACCATGATCCATCAGACACAGACAGGGGGGCTGAGGTTGATGCAATACATTCCTTGTACTGGAAGGGTGGACAGAGGGAAGGCCTGGTTGGGGGTAAATCAGGATGGATCAAACCTGGGCTCAAAGAGGTGGCTCAAACCTGGGCTGGCCAAAGCCTTAGAATCACAGAATATCCTGGGTTGGAAGGGACCCAGAAAGATCATCAGGTCCAACTCCTGGCCATGCAGAGGACACCCCCCCCAAGGCACCACCCAGTGCCTTGGCATGTGCTGGTGGGCAGGAGCACACAGCTAACTGTGGTTTTGGGTGGAGGGGTAAGATGATTTGCAGGTGGTGAGAAGTATCCTGTTCCCTGAGCTCCTGGAGTGCTGCAAACACTGATAACTGGTAAGGACACCAGCCAGGGGCATGACCTGGGGCTGGTGAACTAGTGTCTCCTTTCTGCTGCTGCTTTCTGCTGAAGGTAACAGCCTGTTACCAAGCTCTTGTTGCTGAGGTGATAAATGGTTGGTGACATTCAGTCCCTGTTTTTGTCTGCACAACTTCTTATGCTCAGCACCAGGAAGGACTGGGCCAGAACGGAGGGATTTGGGGTCACAGTGCTGAGGCTGAGATGGACAGCCAGGCAGAGCAGCTCCTCCTGGCTGATGCAAAAATTAGCCCTGTGCTGGCCAGGCCAATGATCCACAGTTTTGGTGGTGTTGGGTATTCACTGGGAGAAGAGGAGGTGTAAAATGAAGCTCCCGAAGCTGGTTGGTATCCTGGACGCTGGTCAGACCCCACCTGGCCACAGTGGTTGTTTGGCCAGCTGAGCTGATGCAATTTATTGGGCTGTGCGTGGACAGTCTGTGGAAACATGGATATGAAGGCCGCCCTTCAAGGGGCATGAAATATGGCCTCACAGTAGAAATAACTGGGCTGAACACTCCTTATTCCATCTGCGATTCTTTGCTCTCAGGAGCAACAAATTTCACCCTTCATTAAACCAGAACTTGTTTTTTCATTATTATTATTATTTTGAGGAACACAAAGGATCTTTCTTGATGCTGACCTGCAGCTGCCCGGAGGCTGCGCAGCGTCTTCACTGCAAGAGGTGTCCTGAAAAATGGACAAGCTGCAGCATCGCAGACCCTGCAGGCTCCCTGTGAGGAGCAAACTGCAAGCCAGTAACTATGTAGCGAAGGCTGAGGCAAAAAAGGAGAGACGGACTCTCTGCGTGGCTCCAATCCTTTAACCCGGTGGAGGGTCAGATGCAGCAGAGTGAAAATTATAGTTGCCAGCCCCTTTTATGTGGGGGCGGAGATAGGAGGAGAGAAGGGTAACAACCTATGAAACGAGGACACGTAGGGGATAACAACCAATGGGATTGTCTCAGGGGAGGGTTCGATTTGAAATAACTTATGGGGTACCGAGTAACATAGAACTTTCCAGAAAATATGAATAAGCAATGAAAAACATACATAAACATAAGGGATTACACAACTCAGGGAGCGGAAAACTTAAACCAATGACAACACCATATGCAAATCAAGTACCCGGGGGATCTTGGGAGTTGGTTACAAACTCACCCTAACCAGAGCTCATGCTTCTGTGCTTTGGATTTCTCTTGACCACCATCCAGTGGTTTGTATGGTTCCAGCCATGTGCACAGCAACACTTTCTTGTTTATTTTATTTGCATTTTTGACTCATCTTGTTTGGGTAGTACAGAACACCCCTTGGATGAAAAGCATGAAACATCCAATATTGCCAGAGTATGGCACCTGCAATGAGATGTAACTGCTGAATCTCCTTTTGGTGATGTGGAGTTGTGGAAGTCAGAGTCCTTTAGTGACCAGCAGGAGATGGGAGACGGGCATTGCACAGACACAGAAGGTGACGGACGTCATGCCCAGAGCTTCCCTGTCAGGTAAAAGCAAGTCTGCTTGTACATGTTTTGATTTTAAAAACAAAAGGAGGCAAAGCCATGCTCCTGTGTTTTCTTCCTTTACCTTGGTACAGGTTTGGACAGACTGTTTCCACGAGCTTGTTGCACCCATTCCTGACTTCATGCACCAATGCTGGTCCTCAGCAGATAAAACTCTGCTTTGTAGGAGGCATTCCCACCTTGGATGCAATTTGGAGCAGAAGTGCTTGGTTGTGAGGGCTGGGCAGAGACAGCCCTGCTGGGCAGCCAAGGGCTGGAGGCAGGCCTGGGAGAATCACCTGTGTCCTGCTGGGAAAATGTGGTGGCAAGAGGGTGAAGGCAAGTATGGAACAAATGGGAAACCCTTCAGTCATTTGGGTTGAGGTGGTCAATACAAAAGAAAAAGTGGAGACTTCAGTGGATAAACCCCAGCAAGTGCCATTCTCTGCAGGTCTTGGATGATGTCAGCAGAGTCTCCATGGAAACCCAGGGATAAGGCAAGCAAGAAGAGCATCCCAGTGACTACAAAGCTGCAGGTGCTCACTCCAGCATCACTTCAAGCCCAGGGGACCAGAATGCCCTAGCAAAGCCTGCCCCTCACCTGTGCCTGCCCTGTGCATAGCCAGAGGCAGGGGCTGGACAAGGTCCTGCACCAGCTCAGCCCAGCTCTGTCTAACCCAGCTGTACCAGGGCAAGAATAGGGTCCAACCTCAGGCTCAGCTTATGTGATGTGGGAGAGATTTTAGGCTTGATCATCACAAACACGCTCGATGCTTTACATCCAGAAATGATCTATGGGTGGAGGATGAAGGACATGGACATGGGAGAAAACCCAAAAAACCCACCATGCTGCTCCAGATGTTTAGGTCTAAGCAGTGTGGCAAGGGACAAATCCAGTTCAGAGCTTCTCAACCTGTGTTGGTCCTCAGGAGGAGAGTCAGGATGAGGAAGGGTAGTGGTAGGAGATCTCCGTGTGCTGCCCTGGTGGCTGCTGGTGCACAAAGTGATGGGTGCTCATTCCCAGTCCTCCCTCAATGGCAGGAGCCCACCGGTGTTCCAGCACTCCAGCACAGGCAGGGAGGCCCTGGCTGCTTTGGGCAGCTGCCTGATTTCCCTGTGCCTTGAGCCGTCCCGGCTGGATGCTCTCAGCTCCGACATGGTCTGGAGGAGAGAAAACAAGAGACATTCCTGCCGTGTGAGGGGGGCACAGGGAGCAGAGCTGTCCCACGGTGCCGTACGTTACCTCCTGCTGACAGATCCTGGCTGCAGCAAAGAGGCTGCAACCCAAAAATAGCCCTTTCCTGCACACATGAAATGAACAGATGGGAAGGCCTACGTGGACCCATACCTCTATGTCCTGTGCTATGCCCCAGCAGAGGAGCTCAGCATCAGGAAGGGGGTGCTCCCAATGGCCTCCCAGGAATGAGGTGGATGTGATGAGGCTGGTACAAAATGCCAGGCTAGCCTGACCTTGCATCCCCACACTGTGTGTTCCAGCTCTTGGCCAGCAGCACCATGTGCATCTCCCATCTTCCACCAGCTCTTGGGCCTGTCCCCATCATCTCAGAGCTTCTCCTCCTGGAAGGTGTTTCTAGTAAGTCCCATGTGATGTTTAACCTCTATTTTTGGCTTCACGTTGACAGAGGGCAGGGTTAGATTAGATTTTAGGAAGAAATTCTTCCCTGTGAGGGTGGTGACGCCCTGGCACAAGCTGCCCAGAGAAGCTGTGGCTGCCCCATCTCTGGAAGTGTTTCAGGCCGGGTTGGATGGAGCTTGGAGCCACCTGGTCTAGTGGGAGGTGTCCGTGCCCATGGTAAGGAGTTGAAACTAGATGATCCTTCCAACCCAAATCTTTCTGTGATTATGATCTTAAATTTTATGATTTTCTATGCAGCACAGAGCAAAATATCCCATTAGGCTTGCTGGCATCTTCCTGTTGCTCTGCTGAAAGCCTATTTTCCCCCTGCTTCTTCCCTTCATCTTCCTTGGAGGAAAACTGTCTTTTATTTCCTGCTGGAGAAAATGGAGAACACTTTTCATCCCCAGCCCTGAACACTGGGGAGTAAAACAGAGGTGGTGGACTAATGCCATTAAAATTTCTTTGTCCCCATGCCTATATCTCCACGTCTGCTCCCAGCCCAGGGGTGCTGGGTTTCCTCCTGGGTAGCAGTGCCCAGAGGGTGGAAAATTGGGGGTGAATTGTTGAAAAGGCTCCGTTTGCAGCCCAAGTTGATGGCTCTGCTCTGAGGTCAAGGACCTGCTGCTTTTGCCAGCAAAAAGAGTCCAGATGTTTTTCAATTTACACAGGCGAGCTCGCCAAAGGCAGGTTAGCACTGTCAGGATGCACGTTTGGGAAGGACCCCTTCTTCTCCAAGTCTCTGGCATAAAATACACTCTGTGAAACAGGAGGTCAGAGTGCTGAAGTGATTTAAGAGCATTTGCTCTGACTCAAGGATTTTGAAGGGGTCTTCGTGTTTGTTGTGTTTCTGGATTCTAATATCAATGAGAGAATTAAATCATTATATTAAAACATCAAAACACTAATGCTTTGTTTTCATTGGCATGAACCAAAATGATCTAACTCAAAAGCCATGAAATATCAGCCTTTTTTTTTGCCGATGAATAATAAGATCTTTGGCTGCATGTGATAGTAAATTTAATAATGTCAGTTATTTGAAAGGTTTCAGTCCTAAACGTGAAGAAATGTGTTTTACCCCCTCCACCCTCCACCTTTTTTCTCCCTTCCCCCTGCACTACTGTCAGGAAGTTTTGTGGTAAATAAGCCAAAATGTATAGATTAGAGCCCATCTCATGTACCAGGTGAGTGCCAAACTCCACATACCCAGAGCAAACCTCCATCTCCCAGGTGGTCTGAATTTGCTTATAGCTGGGTCCTGTAAGCAGATTTAATATTTCATAAGCACTGCTCCATCTCATGCCTATATTATTGACACCACATGGAAGTCAGGAAATTGGTTCTTTCTGGGAACAGTTTGCAGAAATATGCAGCCTGTCAGCTCCTTTCTCATGGGGTGCATTAACAGAGGGGCTCGCAATTACAAGTAATGAACCTTCTCCAGATGTCTGCAGTGACTCAGCTCCAACTTTATCTTCGACGGACGAGATGGACTTGACAAGATGGATTATTTGTGGATATAATGTAACAACTTTGCAAAACGTGGAATTCCCAATTATTGCAAGGCAAGGCAAAGTATTCGGTAGGAGTGGGAACGCCGAGGTTTATCCACTGGATAAACAACAACAACAACCCAAAAGGAAAGAAGCTGTGCCATTTCCCCCCTCTTGAAACGACCAACGTTCCCATGCTGTTTTAATTCTTCCTCTTTACGATACCGTTTATGTTACACACATTAAAGTTAAGTCATGTCTTTAATAAGATGGAAACTGGAAGTGAGATTTTGAAGGAAAAGGAGCTTGGAGTCCTAAATTTACTCTGCGCTTGGAGGGAGCAGAAAAAACAACAGAAAGGATGGGATATACCAAAGAAAGCAATTTTAATTGTCATCTTCCATGGAAAATTGAATCCAGTCGTTCCCCACCGCTGTGAGTGCCAACGTACTGTGCTATATATGGCTGAGTGCTTATTTTAGCAGTTCAGCTGCACAGAAAAAGTGCAACCAAAGTGAGATTTCTCGGGTAAAGTTCTGTCTGCAAATTATGCATAGGGTTTCCTGGGTTGTAAATTTAGAAACAGGTATTTCAAGGCCTTCGTCAGATAACTGGGACAAATCTCTTTTACTTTGTGTTTGACTAAGAGAGATAATTTCATGCTAATGTCCTCTTAAGGAATACTTGTCAGGTGTGGATAAAGAGATGCTGAATTATCTTTCTTTTAAATCAGAGGTCTCCTGGTACCCGAGTTGTAAGACTGGGGTCTCCTTGGGGAAGTATTTGTAGATCTTCTTGGGCTGAGCTGCAGGTTTGTTTGATGTGGATCTTCAAGATAAAATTACTGTGCTCCAGATGTTCCAGTTTAAATGTTTGTACATAGGGATTTCCTTGGTTGTTGAAGAGAGGAGACTCAAAACAGACTCGATCATTCATGCATCTATTCCTAGCACATGTTTTGCTATGTTTGAGGAGGCAAATGTCAAGAGGAGCTTTTATAAACAGGCCTTTCTTTCTCAGAGCACAGTTTGTTTACCAGGTAACGTGCAGAGCAGGCTTCTGCAGTGCTAACAGCAAACTGTTGATTTAAACTATCACGCCTCTCCCACCAGCTCCAAAAATCTTCCTTTCTGGTCAGGATGAGAAAATAAAGAGGGAAATTCTGCTCCCTACCTGTTGCTTGCCAAGGGTGAGATGCACTCTGCCTGCATCCCCACTGGAGGCTGTTGCATCTTCTGCAGTGCCTTTTTCCAGATGTGGGAAAGGCTGAGCTCTGGGGATGCTGGACCTAGCCCGGCCCCAGGTGGTGTTGATCCATGAAACCCTGCCATTGTCCCTGCTGCAATCAGGCTCTTTTTCCCCCTCAAGGTCTCTTGGGGCTCAGGACATTAATGCTTTCTCGACAAGAAGAACTCACGCAGTATTGTTCCTGCAGGACACAAACTCTGTTGGCACTCGGGAGTTTTGTCCCAATTTAGGAATGAGCAGAGAGATCTTTCCCATGTGGTTTTGTGCCAGGGAGGAGGCAGTGGCCTTGCTTCCCTACTGTGACTCTTCATGGGTGTCCTCAGCAATTTGGGACGGTAATGTGTCTCCAGGCAGCAGCAAACATCTGTGGAGACAAATGACTTCAAAGGGCAGCTGATAATTATCAAAAGGAAAAGCCAGCTCTTTGTAAATAAGAACAAAAAAGAGCCCACTGCAGGATGGGGTCTATCCTGATGCCAATTCTGGTGGCATTACACGCAGCGGTGGGGGAGCAGGGCCGGGTCCCCTCTTTTGGGTGTCTGCAGAAGTCAGTGTAAGGAGTTGTGCTGCTAAAGGGGGAGCCAGGGGCTGGTTCAGCAGTTCTGATTCCCATATGGTCATTTGCATTGGCCTTGACATCCCAAGTGATGGCTTTGTTAGCCCGAGATGGAGAGGAGGGGTTTAATTCTTCACTTCCATGTATCCACAAACCCTGGTTTTGACAATAATTCAGAAATTTGGGGAAGAATAGACAACCTAATTAAACAGCGAGGCACAGCAGATTCAGGGACAGGGGGATGAGGAACAGGGTGGTGGAAAAGACCCCTACCCTGAGGCTGGTGCCAATCCTCTGTGCCCCTCAGCAAGGTGCAGAAGTTTGAAGTGAAGGCATGAAGCAACTCCAGTTCGCCCCATCTTCCGAGGGAAGTGAGCACCGCGTGGAATTGCAAAACACACCCCTGCAGGAGCACACTCCCCTCTCCCTCCTTCTCCATGCACGCAGCCGAGCGGTGGCCACAGGCAAGGTGACCCTGCTGCCTGCAGCCACCTGCACCCGGCACACGCGGAGATCTCCAGCCGGAGCATCTGGGGCTCAGGCTGCCTCTTTCCGGGCACCTCATCCCTCTCCATCCATGGTGGTGGTCTGGGATGAGCCTGCGGCCGCACCGCGCAGCATCTGCCGGCGACAGGAGCCTCGCTGCCGGCCCCGGGCTGCGAGCGGGCGGCTTCGACGGATGTTTCCCAAGCGGCCCGAGGCGTTTGTAGTGAGAAAGGAATGTTCTTCCTGTCCCGCCCCATCCCCGTTCAAAGCCCTGCGTTTCCAAGCCAGCCATATGATTCCCTTCCCAATATATTCTTCCCTTCAGCTGTATTTTACTATTTTAGGGGTTTCTGTAGCCTGTAGTAATATAGGCAGTCGTTATGTTGTCCTTGGGGAAACATTTCCCCGCAAAACCCCACGGAAAAGAGCTCGTGTACTTGCCCAAGTGGGGGATTCACCTGCAAAGTGCATGTGGGCCTCTCTGTGACCTTTTTGGATACAGCCCTTGAAACAGGGTGCCCAGAGAAGCTGTGGCTGCCCCATCCCTGGAAGTGTCCCAGGCCAGGCTGGACGGGGCTTGGAGCAGTCTGGGACAGTGGGAGGTGTCCCTGCCCATGGCAGGGGTGGAATGAGATGAGCTTTAAGGTCCCTTCCCACCCAAACCATTTAGGGATTCTGGGATTTGTCCCCACTCAGGCATGTCCATGTGGACACCTGAGACTTGGGCTTTCATACCACCATTTCCCCCTGGAGTGGCAGTGGAAATCTGCTGGATTGGTGGTCTTTTAAGTGATGCTGAAATCCAGACACAGCAGCCCTCATTGTGAAGAAAGGCAAGCTCGTTCGGTTTTCTTGTTACTGCTGCCAAAGTTTGGACCCTCATTCTCCACTGCCAGAAGAAGAAACACATCACCCAGTCAAGGGGCCATCACAGAGGGCAAGCAGAGCAGCTGTGTGCTGGTGCCTGTCCTCTGCAAGGTGACCTGCTGTGCATGATGACAGCCCTGCCCCAGTCCTCACAAGCCAGTCCCTGGAGAGCTGCTCTGGGCATTGCTACAAGCTCCTGGTGTTTGGTCCAAAGTTTGTGGCAGTGCTATGGATGTCAAATCCTGCCTGGCCAGAGGATGCCTTGATAAACTGGAGACCTGAGGAGAGTGAAAAAAAAAAAGAAATTAGGAAATAAAGAAGAAACAAGAAGCACAAGAAGGATTTTAGCCCAGAGATGTGATCTTTCCAAAGCTGGGCAAGGAAATCTTGATGCTGTGGGATCTTAGACTTACGTGTGGATGAAAAGAGGCATTTTTGTTTGGTTTAATTCTGACTTTTGCTTTCAGCATGTGATGATATTTAAACTAAAATTATGCTAGAAACTGAGCTGTACTTTTGCTGTCCTGCACAGGCTCTCCCCAAATCCCCTCTACGACATCACTCTGCAGCTCTCAGTAGTGCTGTTTTAGGCACAGAAATGTTTGGTGTGTGCAGGTGCTGACAAAAACAGTGGGAAAGTCACAGGCTAGGCCCCAGAAACTTGAAAGCTCTGTTTTACAGTGGTTACAGTGACCTTACATGTGTGAGAGAGAGGACGTTTGAACCTCTTCACAATATCCACTCCAACTGCAGCTTCCCAAAGAGGAAGATCTTCCCTGGGAGACTCCCACAGGGTGAAATACTCTCGCTGCAGCCAAGGGCAGAGGTTGTGTTTAAACAGGAGGGTGAGGAGCAGGCTCACTCAGCCATCCCATGCTCATGAAAAGCAGCTTCAGACCTTCTTGCCTGACTTTTCAGCAGTTCATGGGGCCATGGAGTTGCTGGATGTGTTTTCGTGACCCCCCTCACACCCAGAGGCGATGAGCATGAGGGCATTGAGCCCTCTGCCCGCTTGGCAGAGAGACCAAGTGACCAAGCCATCTGGTGGATCTTCAGGGTGAGCTTTGAGAGCAAAGCCCTTGGACACACACACAAAAGTGGTGCCTGCCAGCAAAAACCTTGGATTTTTCTGGTGTGGGAAGATACATCTCAGGATTGCCTTGTTCCCACAACCTCAGCACAAACTCAGCGTGCACCAGAGCAACACAGGGGAGTACTCTGAAAAGAATGGGCTTTGCATTTTTGACACCTCTCAGAGCTCATGTAAAGGATTCCCTGGGGAATGTGCTCCTGGCTCCATCCATACTGACTGCTCAGTCACTCCTGGCATTGCCACATCTTGCCTTGTCCAAGTGGGGATGTCTGTGGCTTCTATGTCCCAAAGGGGACAGTCCTCCACTCCATAGCTGTGTTTTCTCCTCTGAGTGGATTATTTGCTTCACTTCTAAGGTAAAAACCAGCATACATGAAAAACAGGCAAAATTGGTTTTGGGGGATAAAGCAAGCCAGGGAATGATGGGGTGGAAAAATGGCAAAAATAGGGGAAAAATCAGCCTGGCTGTATAAATGTAATTCTTAGGGCTAAGAACCAGCAGGTGACAAACAGGTGCAATTCTTCTGGGATAAAAGGAGCTGTCCCACTCCAAATAGGATGAAAGACTTGCCTGTGTTTGCATCTCCATGGGTTCCTTAGTGCTGTGCCTCTCTCCCTTTAAGCCATCCGTGTGGGAGACTGACACCACGAAGGACAGTCCCAGGTGTCCGTGTGCCTCGTGTCACTGTCCTTGGCTGGCTAGAAGTCCCCTTTGTTCCCTGGTGTGTGGCACGGGGGGCTCAGACCCCGGCACGGCCGCGCAGCCGGAGCAGCAGGACTCCCACCGCCCCGTCCCGGAACACTTTGTCCTTGGATGCCGCTTGCGGTGCGAGGACAAAGACCTACGAGCCAACATAAATCATCGTTTGAAGTCTGCAATGACAGCATGGAGAAACACTAATGGGATCATTTAATAAAATCCACATTGTTTCCATCGGGAAGCTGTATAAACAGCGCTATCAGGAGCTGCCTCAGCCAGCCCTTGAAGGCCGGCAGTGCGTGCTGTTCGGATCGTGCTCCTTGCACGCGGAGGGAGGCAGGGAGCTGGATCGAAGGATTGATTAATCAAACAGTAGTTTGGCTCTGGGATGGCCCACATGGAAGCTGGGATGCTGCACAAACACACCCTTCCCTTCGGCGGTGAGCTGGCCACCTCCTCGGGCCCAGCTGTAGGTGAGGGATGCAGAGAGGAATGTGTGACGCCTTCTTGTTTGCATTCACCCTCTCATCCAGGGAGGACCCTGTGTCCCTCTGTGCCTGGTTCTGGCTGAGAATCCCCCTCGCTGCTCTTTCTGGGAAAAACAGCTCAGCTAATCCGTGCCAGCTTCACCTCTTTCTTCTCACTGTTGTTTGGGGACTGCCAACCCCCCATCCCTACTTGACACGTCTGGAGTAAGGCTGGGTGTGGACATGTTCCTGGAATCATAGAATCCCAGAATGGTTCAGGTTAGAAGGGATGTTAAAACTCAATCAGTTCCACCCCCTGCCATGGCAGGGACACCTTGCACTAGACCAGGTTTCTCTAAGCCCATCCAGCCTGGCCTTGAACATTTCCAGATATGGGGCAGCCACAACATCCACATCCACAAATATTGATGAATTTTGGCCTCAAGCCAGCACCTAAATCCATTTCTCCTTTATTAATCTGATCATGAGATGTATTATGATCCAGGGGAATCAAGGAGTTCTCAACACCTACCCTTATATCTCAGTTCTTGGAGTCATGTGACTGAGAATTTAGGTGTTTGTTTAAAAACTTTTCTCAAATAAGGTGTGAAGCGTGGGATCACTTTAAAGACTCAAAATTTTGCTATCAAGACCAGAAAATTTGCTTTATAAAATGCTGGGGTTTGAGTGAGTGTCACAGTTTCAGGGAGTTTCAGGTGAGGAGTCCACAGCCCCATTAGTGCCAAGCCTTCTCTTCTTCTGAGGACATCTTCCGTCCCTTTTCCCTTTCTCTTCTTAAAGAAGTAGCAGAAGAAGCTGGAGCCAGTGCTGCTGTTGCCATCACTGCTCCTGGAATTTCATTGGCAAGTATGGTTTTTCTCCTGTTTTTGTCCCTGCTGACTTCATCTTTTCAGCCCCTCTCCTACTTCTGGAGGTCTTGGTGGGCTCCATCCTCCAAAACCCCAACTGGCCTTTCAGGAAATCTAACATTTCTTCCTGTGAGTCCTCAGTTGAAACCTTGTGGCTGTTGCCCCTTTCAGTGGGAACAAAACCCTCAATTTTTATCACTTCAACTTATTTCTGACTCCCATAATTCGTTTGTCTTGCACTGATCACCACCCATTCTGAATCACGGATCATCAATATTGCTGTGACATTCCGTGTATTAAGCTACCCTCTGATTCCCAAGGAGTCTCCTGACTTTCCTTAGTGTTTGGGTTTGGACTCTGTCCTGGTGCAGTTTTCATCCGATTTGGACCAGAGGGTGTTGGACACTGGAACAGACTCCCTAGGGAGTGGTCACAGCCCCAAAGCTCATGGAATTCAAGGAGTATTTGGACAAGGTTCTCAGGCATATGGTGGGATGTCCTGTGCAGGGCCATGAGTCAGACTCATGATCCTTGTGAGACCCTTCCAGCTCAGGATATTCTTGGATTTGTTGGAGTCAGTCATGGATATGGACAGGACACCTCAGGGTGGATCCCTTCCTCTGCTCTCTGGTGTCCTGCTGTTCCCTGGCTATCTCCAAGAAACTTGCTCTGCACTAATCTTTTTTTATCAATTGCAGCAGCTTGCTGGGTTTTCATCTAAATCTTCCAGATGTCTTTGATCAGCCATGCAAAACAGTGAGGTGTTTTTATTTTCTCCTGAACTTTGCTGTTCTCTTGAATAAAAAGTGCAGCCATGCTTGCTTAAGCGGCTTCCTTGAGACAGTACCACCTTCCTTCCTATCTTATGGACAACATCTTGCCTTTTAATTTCCCCAAGGGTAGACCTTGGTTGGACAGGGTCAGGGGATTTCTGCATTTGGATCCAGTGGGATTTCCAACCCTAGGCTCCTTGGACTCTGGTACCAAAAATGGATCGTAACATCACATAGCAGCAAAAAAAAAAGGAGCAATTCACTTCCTGGGTCCATCATTAAACCCAGACACAGTCCTGGGGATTTAGACAATGCTGTCAGCAAGGTGGAGATTGTTCCTGCCCTGCTCCACCTCCGCAGAGCTCTGGGAACAGCACATGGCAGAATAAGCTGATATTTATGAGAAGTTGCTGGTTGGTTTCTTAACTGTTTGGCAGCCTTCATCTGCTCAGAATGACACTGGAACTTCGAAGAGCATAAAGGAAAACAGAAGAGAGAAAGAAATGTCTTTGTTGAATCTAATTAGTTGAATCTAATCAAGGGCTGCAAGCACAACCATGCTCGAATTATAACTGCGTCATTATTTCGTGACTGTAGGGCAGAGTTAAAGAAAGAATATCCTGAATGAACACACCCTGGACTGGTTTGGATTTCTTTCCCATTGCAATTTAATTCTGATTTTTCTGACCCTAGCTCCTGGGGCTTGGGATGAGTCCAGCATCTCTGTAATGGTGTTACTGCACCTGCAGCTTCCACTTCAGCCGGGATCTTTGTTCGAAATTGCTTATCTTGCGAAATGGCAGCAAAATCGTGGACTCACAACGGTACGGTTTGGAAGGGACCATAAGGATCATCTCATTCCAATCCCCATCCCCCATGGTCGCAGGTGCCACCCACTAGATCAAGTTGCTTAGGGAGGGCCCCAAAATCCAAAGACCCCCTCCAGGACCAGACCCCACTGTGGAAGAATGGGCACACCTGCTCCCTTCAGTGCCTTCTCTTTGCTTCATCCTTCTGCTATCCTGATGACTTGGACCCTACTGCACCATGCACATCCCCACCTGTCACTAAATCCCACTTTGTGCCAATACTCTGGATAAAAGGGGCAGCAGAAGGGTCAGTAGAGCTATTACTGAGGTCTTAGGATTCATTTAGGCCAGTGTCTCGGTTTTAGGACTGAGTAAATCACACAGAGTATATAATACACTGTGATCCATGAGTATAATTTTTGGATACATAGAAAAACCTTTGTTATGATGAGCAGAGTCAACCACTGGAGCAAGTTACCCAAGGAGGTTGTGCAGTCTCCATCCTTGGAAGTTTTTGAGACTGACTTGACAGAGGTCTGAATTGAGCTCAGAGGTCAGATTAGGGACTTCTTGATGCTCCTTTCAGCCCAAGTGGACTTGTTTTTATCAGGTAATGTGTTGGACTTGATCTTAGAGGTATTTTCCACCCTAAAAGATTCTATGAGTCTATAATTTTCCAGACCACATGGCCACCTACTGTTGATGTGCCCTGTGACACCTTCAGCTTGGTCCCTAAATGTGGTGGAGTCCAGCATAGCAAGTGCATGAACTTAATCTTGTGCCCTTATCCCAGCTGGGAACTTCCCTGGGCATCTGGGCCTGGAGATCAGGGTTCCCACCTGATGGTGGCCATCCCATCACTCCTCATTCATGGCTGTCTAAGGCAAGGACAGGGCTGCAAGAAAGAACAGACAGAAATCAAGGGGTCTTCACATCCCAGGGCTGAAGGTAGTCCTCAAGATGTGTTGTCATGGCATGGCAAACATGGACTGGATGAGCACGGCCTCAAAAATCATGTCAGAATAGCATCCATAGCATCTCTCTGGGATTTGGGTACAGCTGCACCAGGGAAGGAAACAAGGCCTGGGAGAACTCTTACCCTCTTGGGTCAAACCTTTTGTGTTTTGAAGCAAAAGAGAATCCCAGAATGGTTAGGGTTGGAAGGAACCTTAAGGCCACCTCGTTCCACTCCCTGCCATGGCAGGGACACCTTCCACTAGACCAGGTTGCTCCAAGGAATATGTGATGGGAACCCATGACATGATGCTTAAAGGCTGTCTTCCCTCCCTCAGCAGGAGCAGGGCCCTGGGACACTCAGACCTCCAGGGACTGCTCCCACATTGCTGAAAGTGCCAAAGCTCAGCACGAGCCGCAAAAAGAGCCAAAACCCCTTCAATCAGAGAGGACCCTGCTGATAAGCACAGACCCTGTCTGGGGCTGGGGTGCACTGGAAGAGGGCGTAGGGTATCTTGGGCTGAAGAGGAGCCAGCAGTGCTGTGCCTTTTGTGAGCAAAACACACATCAGGCTTGCAGGAAAGCATGCAACGTTATCCATCTGCTCCGCACAGCTCCAGGAAGACCTCGGCTGGATATTGAATCCAGCTTTTGGCACCACACTTGAGAAAAGATGCGGAGTCCTTGGAGAGGATCCAGAGGGGAAGAACAAAGAGGAACGGAGCTCTAGAAAACATGACCTGCGAGGAGACACTGAGAAATTTGGGGTTGTTTAGTCTAGAGAGGAGAAAACGGAGGGAAAATATGATAACAGCCTTGAAGTATTTTGGATTTCCCCACTGTATGGGAGATAGGAAGCAATTCCTCTGTGTCTGCTGGGGCCAGCAGATAAAGTGATTAGGTTAAGGGCAAAGGTGACCAAGGTCAGACTTTGGGAAACATTTTCCAAGGGCGAGAACCAGGATTCCTGGTGTGGGAGGAGGTGGAAACTCCATCACCGGAGGTTTTCAAGAACAAGTTATTTAGCCATGTGTCTGGACAGACTGGTGGATGAGAAGACTGGCCTCTTGGAGTTTCTCTGGCCAACCCTGTCCCATGTGAATTCCTTCTACCTTTGTCCATGTGGACTTCCGAAAGTGCCGGAGAATCATCCTGTCTGCTGGAAATCACATCAACAGCTGCTTCCACTTCTCACATAAGCGCTACCCCAGCAGCTCTGAAGAAGGAGTGAGGACAGGGCTTCCCAAAGCACCAGTCCTTGGGCCACCTGCAGTCAACATCTCCAGGCAGGAATGCTGAGGCTTGCAGGGAAGCTGGACGCTGCCGCTGCACAGCCGGGTGTTGGAGGAAAACAGTCGTGTCAGGGGCGGGAGGTGCTGTGGGTGGTTTCATTGTAGTTGTTTTTGTAATTTATGGCTGGTGAGCCTGGAGTCTGGGAGGAGTGTTCCTTTTTATGCTCTTTTGAATAAATCCAAATAAATAAATTCAGGGAGAATCTCTTAGGCAACCAGGGCCTGGCCAGCATATAGCTGTTAAGATTAATATCTGCCTCTTGGACTGCGCCAGAGGACCAGAGAGGGAGCTGGCAGGGATCTCAAAGCACTTTGTAGAATATGTTGGAAAGTCTGGCGAGTTATATGGTGCTCCGGTGGGAACTGAGGCGTTGGGCAAAACCGGTCCCAGCAGAGGGTGAAACACAGGACGTTCCAGCCCAGAGTGTTTACCTTGAGAAAAAACTATGAGCATTTTTAAAAGGAGAGGACATCTCAGCTGGGAAAGTCACACTGCTTTGCTCAGCCCTTGAAGTGGCACCATTATGTGGGGTGCAGGGACATCATCCCCCTCACTCCCTTTGGATGTGCTGAGAAAGGGAGTGAGAGATAAACCAGGCAGTCCCAGTCTCACTGCATCCCCACCATGGTTTTAGCAGATGGAGGAGGACACCAAGGGTTGAACAGAACAGCCAAAAGACCAAATTCTTTTGGAGGGGAACAGGGTGCTGCCAGTAAAATGTCACCGCCCAGCTGAAGCAGTGACAGAATAATGGATAAGGGTGAGCCCCGAGGAAATTTTGGATCCTGAACGCTCTCAGACGCTGTGTTCAATAATTTTATGACATGGGTGTTCAGGGGAGTTTCTCCCGGAAACATTTGTTTTATAAATGGCTCATTTTCTAATTACATTCTGCAGGGCTGAGCAGCAACAAGAAAAAGGAAGGAGAAAAAAAGAAATAAAGGGAGGGCCACGAGTCCTGCCAAAGCTGACTTGATGCACGCTTGCTGCAGCTCTCACTTTGATGTGAATCAGAAACATCCCCCAAAAGCAAGTGATAGCCCTGGAGGGAGATCTCCCACGCAGGGAGCCCTGCACCTGTGGGACCAGGAGCAGTGGGGTGGCCGGGATGGCTTTAACAGGGAGTGCCCATGGTAGGGGGCCCTCACTGCGGGCGGTCACAGCTTCCCAGCAAGCCTGGTTCCCTCCCACACAAACCATCTCTGTGGTCTTGCTCTTGATTGAAGAGGGCATTTGCAAATGAATCCCATTGTGGGGCGGTGAAGGAAGAGTTAACCACTTCCTTCCAAAAAAGCCAAGGAAAAGGCCACCGTTTCCTGACATGGGGCAAGATGAGCCGAGCCGAACAGCAGGAGATGGTGGGGTGACCCTCGCCCACCCCCTTCAAAGGAGGAGGGAGAGGTTAGAGCTGTACTGGCCCCAACCACCTCCTTCCAGCCCTTAATAGAGGAGTTTTTGGCTCGGTGCTGCGAGGCCAGGTATCCCGCAAAGTCGGGAACGAGCAGCTTTAAAGGATGGGGGGAAGAAGGGAGGTGAAGGACACGGCCCGTCTTCCCGCTGGAAGGGAATCTGGTGGCCACATGTATCCGCGTCCTCCGGCTTGATGATGATGATGAAAGATGTCATGCTAGGAAACTCTGGAGATCAGAGGCACGCGGACCACATACCGGCATTTCAACACGAGAACACAGCTCCCAGCGCCTGCCCAACCTCGGAATTTGCACCTTGTAACACTAGGAATGGACATCTGTAGACGAAAGGAAACCCCTGGTGTACACACGGGTTTTATGGAGCAAAAGGGGGGCTCTTTCATCCCTCCAACGCTGCCCTGCTGCCAGCTCTTCCCTGTTGGATGAGAAATCCAAGTTTTAGCAGCACTGGGGTGTGTGTCTGTGTGTGCCTACGTGCATGGGTGCACGCGTGTGTTATTCTGGGATTAGGAATCTTTTCCAGGCTCGACAACAAAGGGTGGCACATGGCAGCTATTGTCCTCGCTCAGCCAGGGTGAAGTCGGGGGAGGTCACAGATGTCCTGACCATATTTAGCTCTCAGAACAGGATTCATTTAGTTTAGCTGAATTTTTTTTCTTCTTCTTTTATTTTTTTCTCTCTAAGGAAGAAATTGCTGGCTGGCTGACAGGGAATGCAAGTCACAAGTTTTAGGACCAGTAAAGTTGTTGCTCATCCTGGAGAAAGTCTCAAGAAATGGCTGTTTCTCAGGGGAAGGGCAAGATCCTGGTGCTCACCGGAACCAGTCTGGTTCACTGGTCACCTTTGATAATGAGGGAGCTGTTTCATACAAAATCAGGAATTTTGGCTGGGCCCTTTCTGAGTAAGCACTGCCATCTTCTCCTGACCCTTCATTCACGTGGGGGGACAGCGTTCCTCAGAGCAATTCCTTCTACCAGCTGTTTGCAAGCCTGCCCCCTTAATGAAAATAAGAGGGAGGAAAAAAAATCCCCAACCCAGTGACCCTCCTTCTCCTTGCCAGATGGGCTGTTCCTCAGAAACACCTGTCTGGTAAATTAGGGTGGGAATTGTAAACGCCAAGCGCAGCATATTTTCCTTCGCCACCAATATATTGAAGTTGCATATGGTGCCCTGGGGGAAAGGGGATTGTTTCAAGTCAGATTTTCAAATTGTGAGCAAATCCTTGGGAGAGAGATTCACTGATTTACAGTGGAGCTTGAGAACATATCACCATCCCATGCTTCCAGTGAGGAAAACACAGCAGGAGCTGGGGGCATTCACCAGGACCAGGACCAGGACCAGGACCAGGACCAGGACCAGGACCAGGAGCGGGACCAGGAGCGGGACCAGGACCACCTTTCTGGCCAGAGAAAAGGTGCAGAGGAGGATGGTACCAACAAACAGAGGCTGGAATTAGAAGTGGGGTGATTTCCAACTCAAACACATGTGAATTTTAATAATTATAAATTAAAAACCAGGAAGGGTTCCCCCTGCATTCAGATGTTCGGGTTTAAGGCCAGGGAATGGCTTTAGCCACACGCACATTGCCAGCCCTGGTGGGAAGGGAAGAGGAGTAGCAGAGAAACCAAGGGGTGGTTTAATGTCCCCTTTTTCGTGCCCTTTTTCCTGTCCCCATAAGTGATGAGCCTGACCAACCCCACCATCCCAGAGATGGGAGTTCCCATCTAGGAGCCATGCAGGAGCCCTTAACAGACACACACACACACACATAAAGGCAAAATAACTGAGGCTTTCGGATCATTCCTGAATAAATGTTAATGCAAATAAAAAGCATTTAGGTAAGTGTTTTGTCGTTGGGTGCTTCCTGGCTGGAGTAAGTGATTGTTCCAGATTTATGCACTACGTGTTGTTTTTCTTGGCACTTTGTGCAGCGCCGTGGTCTCCGAAGGCTTGCAATTGTAGGGATACTTTTTTGATATTTAAAGAGAGCCTTTTGGCTGAATTCCACACACTGCCTACAGTCACAGATGCTAAAACTTCTTTCCAGTGACTGCCACTGATCAGGCAACACCTTTGTGCTTAACATCTCACCCTCAAATTGACCCAGCGACCAGTGGATCCCCATTCCTGCACACTGAGGTTGTGGCTTCCCCAGAAAATGGTGTGTGGACAGGTCCAGTAAAGCTGGAGCAGCTGGAAAGCTGCTGCCTCTAACAGGTACTGGCTGCAAAAATTCAATAAGAAATAATAATTATTCAATAAAAAAAATTGATACAGGTTATTCAGTGAAAAAAAGAGCAAATACCTGTCTATGTATTTATATGTATAAAAGAGAAAATGAATTTTTTTCTGAGGATGGGACATTGGCAGGGTTCAGTGGAAGGGAATAACTGAAAGGCAACATGGAACTGTAGAATCATAGAATCATCTAAGTTGGAAAAGCCCTCTAAGATCGTTAAGTCCAACCATTAACCCAGCATGGCCAAGCCCACCACCAAACCATGTCCCTAAGTAATGATATAATAATAATACAATAACATACTATAATCTATTGGGAAAAAGACAATAATGCATAATAACATAATACAGAATAATATGTACAATATAATAAAGGTAGAGATGAATCAAGGGAAGGACAGGTATTTTCAGTTATCACCCAAAATGGTGTAACAGATTATTTTTAAAATTTTAGTTTGTTAAAAGAACTTTGTGTGTCAAGTTCAGGCATTTATATCTCTGTCAAACCTTCAAGGGGAAGGAGCAAACATGGATGCTGCTCCCACCTAACCCTGCTCCCAGGGCCACGCTGCTCCATCCGCTCATTACCAACCCCGCTAATTTTATTCCTGATTATTTATGTTTTTTCACGAGCGGCCATTAAATGTTCATTTGTTAAAGGCTTAACACATTCCATTACACCACAAAATTTATATTTGTAACAAAACGATGTCTCGGAGTGATTCAGAATTAAATTAATGTGACACGGACTATTTATCAATATGGCAGCTGGGCTGCTCGGGAACGAGGGATGATTTAGTGGCCTGGATGTGTGCAAACCTATGGGCTCTGCCCTGGTATTTCTCTCATACTGCAGAGAAACTGATAAAATAATCCTCCAAAGTACCTCGACATATGGTTTAGATCATCAAAGAGAAAAATACTTGTAAAAGCACAAAAGAAGGAAACCAATAAACATGTACATCTTACCAGTTAACTCCCTCTGTAGGAAATGTAAACCCTGAAGGGTGGTGGGGTTTGAGTCAAATTCTGTCATTTGTGTATTTTTTTAATTACAGTAACATGCTGGCTTAAATTACAGTGTGTCCATGCAGACAATGGCAGTGCAGGGAGGAGGCAGGAGCTGGTGCAGATCAGCAGCTGATTTTACACCAGCAAACGACTGAGCCCATTCCAGCTGCTGCCCCTCCAAACCTGGAATAGAATGGTTTGGGTTGGAAGGCACTTTCAGAGGTCATCTGGTCCAAACCTGCGTGGGTTTGTTGTTCTCCCAGGCCTCACTGGGTTGTTTTTACTAAAAGAAGAAATTCATGCTACAGTGCTAAGTTTTGCAATCTTTTTATATTTTCAAATAAGCACAGTTTCCTTGTATACGAGATTTAATGTTTCTTTTTAGAGAGGAGCGAGGCTAAAATCAACCTGTGTAGTGGCAGATTCGCATCAACACTTGTCATGCATTTTATCAGTCTCCTATTTCTTTAAAGAAATTGAAAATCTTCATATACTTGTGATTTGCTCTACCATGTACCAGGCTTTAGGTAGTGATACAGACTAAGCTTACTGTGATTATTTGTAAAAAATAGATCCATTTTGGCTACACAGCATTAAGTCAGCAACCTATTTTCAAGGGTGCAATGAAGTAAAAATAAAACTCTCCCTGCATTTATTTGCATATTCCAGCACCAAATTAAAGCGGGAAATTAAGTGAAGCACATCAAGACACCTGAGGCTGATGTGTACTACACCACACCTGAATTAAGATTATCCTGAATTTTCCAAAATAGTCTGCATGATTGCCAAACATTCACCAAATTTCAAGTGTCAGACAATGTTCATAGCAGAGATGAGTTCAAGAACAGATAAATCTTCCCTCCAGTGGAATTCTCTTTATTTTCCCATATCTTTTTAGCCACATGGAAATTATTCTCACTTTTGAATTTCAGTGTGTTGGAAGATCTGCTATTTGCCACTTTTTACTCTTTTGAAGGAGTATCTAGGATTATTCATGGGCAAATCAGCCCTTTCCCAATGATTTTTTTCTGGATTCTTTTATATTTTGTCATGTCAAACTTTGTGGTTGTATCAGTGCAGGAGTTATTTATGACTTCCCTGCACACTCTCAGTTTCCTAGAAGACAATGTCTGTCACCTGCAGCAAGCAGAGAAATTTATGGAGCGCATCCCAAGCTCCATTTGTGATGATGTCACTCTCTCTAAATGGAATGACTCCTCCGCTTATTGTCAATATTTCAAATGGGGAGTACCAAGCTCGACCTTAAATGGATTCCACTTGGATTTCTTTCTCATCGATCACATAGATAAGCTCCATCATTTTGTTATCCCACAGTCTCCGTCTCCTGGAATAAAGAAATGGGATTTCTTCCAGCTCCGTTCTGCACATTTCAGGCTGAGCTCAGCCACGAAACTCCTCCTTTGTACCCCTCCATTGCACCCCAAATCCCAGCACAGATCCAGGATGTGAGCCCAGCCCTCACAGGGACCCCACCACATGTTTTAGCCGGGAGAAAAGGAGGCTCAGGGGGGACCTTCTGGCTCTCCACACCTCCCTGACAGGAGGGTGCAGCTGGGGGATGGTCGGGGCTCTTCTCCCAGGGAGCAAGGGACAGGACAAGAGAAAACGGCCTCAGGTTGTACCAGGGGAAGTTTAGGTTGGATAATGGGAAAAAAAATTGTCATGGAAAGGGCTGTAAAACATTAAAACAGACGGGGCAGTGTTGGAGTCACCATCCCTGGAAGCGTTCAGAACACATGTGCATGTGGCACTTGAGGACATGGCTTAATTGTGAACATGGGGGTGGTGCTGCACTGATGGCTGGACTTGATTATCTTAAAGGTCTTCTCCAACCTTAACAATTCCATGATTCTGTCTCTTGGGAGCAGGTCTTCAGCAGGTTTAGTTGTATCTGGTAGCTGAAGACGTTGCTTTCAGAACAGCCTTGCCTTTGATTTTTAGTATCAGGGAATCCCAGAATGGTTTGGGTCGGAAAGGACCTTAAAACCCATCTCACTCCACCCCCTGCCATGGGCAGGGACACCTTCCACTATCCCAGACTGCTCCAAGCCCCGTCCAACCTGGCCTTGGACACTGCCAGGGATCCAGGGGCAGCCACAGCTTCTCTGGGCACCCTGTGCCAGGGCCTCCCCACCCTCACAGGGAAGAATATGTAACCTGCTGGTCTCTGGAGGAGATGGGAAATTATTGGGCAACGAAAGGAAACGTGACTGAAAAAAGTTTTTTAGCAGGACCACAGAGATTTGCCATCAAATCTACTGAAAAACACAGCTTTTATTTACCCAGAATAACATTTAGAGACCCCAAACCGAGGCATGGAGAGGAGTTTGGCAGCTCAGTTTCTACGCTTACTGATTTCACACCAAAATGAGGAAAATCCATTAGCAGCTGGAAATCCTCCTGACCCAGGGATTTCACCTACAATTAGAGAAAGCCGACAACTGTGTTAACCATCTGCTATTTCTTTTCTGAGGACGATCAAACACTCGAGAAAAATGCTCCTTTTGTAAAGTGTTGTCGGGGGAACAAGTGCATGACGTGGGTCCATATTTATCTAGGAAAGCAAATAAACCGCTCGTCTTGCAAAGGGAATTAGCTGGAAACTCCGGAGGACAGGAATCATGTGTGAAGTCAGCTGCAAGCCCCGTTTCGGGGTGTTCATGGCCTCAGTGTGTTGCTGTTGTGTTTTTCTTCAGCGCACACCTGATGGGACCAACGTCATTCAAACGCTCTGCAGTTGCTTGTTCTCCAGCCAGGCCCGCACGTCAGGACGTGCACCTTGAAGTCTTTAAATCCTCAGTCCCTTCTCGTGCTTTAATTTTTGCTTTCTGCTCTTATCTCAGGGCAGCTTCCTTTAGTAATATATTTTTCTGAACAAAATCCGTGCAGCATTCCATGGCTGCCAGTGCTTGACGACGGTGCTGTAAGAAAACTGGTGAACACTTGCTGGAGGAAAAAGGGGAGGATATGTTGGGGGTGTTTTTTTACCCAAACACCAGATTTTTCATAAATGCTTTCTTCTTTTTCTTTCTTTTTTTTTTATTGAAGGTATTTATTTGTTCTCCTCTCCTCCCAGCTGCCCTCACCTGCCTGATGCTCCAGGCAACCCCAGCTCCCAACAGTGCAGTTGTGCAGCTTTTGTGGTCTCAGTCTGCTGTGGATAAAGTCCCTGTCATGGTGTCTGAGGTCATTCTGGCTCATTTTTTCTATGAAATGAGGCCCTTGGACTGGGGTTTCTTCCATTTCAGGTCCCTTTTGTGAAGACACTGAGCACCTTCCCTGGGTCAGGGATGGAAGGTGTGTGTTCTGCCCTCAGATTTGGGCAGAGACGGATTTCCTGCCAACGTTAGCTTTTAACGATTTGCCTGGAAAACCTGCAGGCATCACAAGCTTCCATACCCAGCCACAAGCCAGGAGCTCTTGCCATGCAGGCTGGTGCCATCTCCAGCCATCAGGAATTGCTTGAGCAGTGGGTATCTCTCTGTACCACCGCTCAAACTCAGGCTGCCTCCATGGGACATCACATCTCCTCAAGGAAGGACCTTGCAACCCAAGCACTTCCCACTGTGGGTGACAGGAGAGTGGGTGGGGTGCTGGACTGGGGGAAGCCGTGGGCAGGTGGCCAAGGGACACCCCATGGTACCCCAGCTGTGTCCACACCACGTGGAGGTGAGTCTGGGTGTGTGTCTGGCCAAGCCAGAGGAGCACAGATGAAACCTCTTTCCAATACATAATAAAAGGAGAGTGAAGCCAGCTGGAATATCCTGTACATTAAGTGTGATGACTAACTGTAGCAGATGTTGGTGCATTTGTTAAAGTTTCCACCAGAGAAGGAGGGACTGGAATATGAGCATTTGAAAATCAAAGGTAGCCCATGAGGGAGGAGAAACGGGAGATGAAAGGGGAACAGAGCTGAAGGGAGGGGCAGAAAGGTGATGGGGGAGATTGTGGTGTGGGGTGCGGGGCCGGGGGGAGCGTGCAGGGCTGGGGCTGCGTGTAGGGCTCCTTCCCCAGGAGGGAAGGGCTGTGGAGCCTCCTGCAGCAGGAGGATAAATGGCTGCATTCCCAAGGGTGAAAGAGACGGAAAATCAGACACACGGCTCTGGGCAGACGTGGAAAGCAGTGCTGGGGAGCTGTGCGGGCATCACCCACCCTGAGCCACCCCCAGGGGAAACTCTGAGGTCCCTCATCACACCTGGACCCCGGTTGTGCTGCACCGGGGTGCCACCAACCGAGAACCTCCCTGGCAAGGAATCTCCTTTGCCTGCTGTGGAATTTCAGGTCTTCCTCCTTAACAGGGATATTCATCTTGTTTGAGTTACACAATTCCCAAGCGTGAGCCCCGAAGTCACATCTTATTTACAGAAGAAAGGATAAAGTCATTTAGTTCATTTTATCACTATGTAAAGGTCAGTAATGTCCTTTCTTGTCAGTACAGTTTTCTGAGGAGAATCCATCCAGGGAAGTTGATCCAACTTCTCAAAACATGACATGAGTTTTCCTGACTGTTCTCTCATTCTGACAAAAAAAAAAAAAAAAAAAATCNAAAAAAGAAAAGTGGCTTGTAGAGTTGCTCAAAACCCCCAAACCCTGTATTTTAAAAGTGTTAGAAGACATATTTTTGGTGACTTAAAATAGACCTACATGATGATGTTTTATCTGTTTTATTTCCCCAGCAGTGTCTCAGAATCAATATTCTGCTTAAAGAAAAAAAATCAGGTCTTACAGAAAACTCAGTTTCCAGTGAGCAAAATAAGCCATGCAAAGAAAATCACAGTTTTATGGAGAGGTTTGCAAACTCTTTATTTCTTCAAATTCTGTAAGTAATTTTTTAAAATGCTGTAAGTGATTTTTAAAAATGCTAAAAAGCATAACCAGTTCTTGACTTCCCCCTTCCCTTAAACCAGTCAAATACTTTGCAGGCATAGGTGTGTCGGACAATATTTCAGCAAAATTCAAAGAGAAATCTTATCCCTTGAGGAAAGGCTAATGCAAATAGAATAGGAAGCACCCAAAAATAATTTATTAACATGGCTGCACACCTATCCAAACTGATCTTTCCCCTTTTTATGTTAAAATAATTACAACATGATGTATCGACTGATGTATGAAGCAATTTCCCTCAATAATTAGTAATTGCCTGTTGCGGGTCTGATGTAACAGTTTGTCAGGTTTATTCAGCCAAGTGTTCCCCTCCACACAGGGCAGCACAGCTCAGAGTTTAAATTCCTTATACCCAAAATTATAAATGGCAACGGGTAGAGAATGCATGTAACTGATCTACGTGTTCCTGAAAAAAAGACCTTCTGGTTATTCCACGAAAAATAGATTTGTCTGTGTTACATGACACTGCTGGTGCTTTTATATGAGTAGTTTCAGCAGTACCAAAAAACCCCCAAATCTCTCAATTTAATTATTTTTTCTTTTTCTTTTTAGAAACTAACCAGATCCAGCAGTTTCAGTTCTCATGTCACAGTTACCAAAGTTAAAAGGCAAGGCGGGTGTTCAGCTCTGGTTAAGACAAGTTCTCTTAGCCCAGTGCACTGCACTAATAAAATAATTTTCACTTGGAATATAATGCAACAGTGCCTTAGCCTTCCCTTGGCAAATGAGATGAACATCAGGGGAGAAAAAATAAGGCACCAAGGTTCAGCTTGGAAAAATGGAATTTCTGGAAGAAAGATTAAAATAAATGAAATATCACTGGCTTGGCGAGCAGCAACTGGGGGAGAGTGAAACAAATATTGGAATGACATAAATCCTGAGAAATTACAGCGTTATAAGGAAGGGCTGAAAGTGAAGAAGGTAAAATTTTGGCTGTCTAGCCACAGAAGTTTCTGGTGCAGATATCCATTAGTGAAGTGGTCTTACGAGGAAATGGTGAAGGATATATAACGTATGACATTTATACCCAGACTAAACAAAAACTGCACAGTCCTTCCTTCACAGACAAGTGGCCCACAAATCCACCTCTACATCCCATGGATCCCATGCACGGCATGAGCAGCCACATTCCACAGGAAGCACAACATGGAGCAGGGACTTTTTGCTTTGAACCACAGCCCAGCCAAACCTGGGCTTTAGATGATGCTGGACTCTGACTAGAGTGGTTTGAGCTTGAACTTCAGTCAGAACCAGTCCTGAAGCTAAATATCTCCTGGCTCAACTCCCTGATTTCAAGCCAGGTTTTGGCAAGAGGTCAATAATAGAGCAAGGGTGATTCCACTCCTTCTTGGTACTTCTTGCACAAAAGGTCTCTGATGATGTGTTGGGATGGCCTTGGGTTTGGGCTGTGCTGGAAAACTCTGTAAGCCTTGGGATTTAGGAAAGTCTTTCTCTCTCTCTCTGGCAAAGATTTAGGTTCTGCTACGTTTAGGGTCTCCTTAGACCCCACCATTACCAGAGCTGAGCATGCTCCAAGAACACAGCACTCAGGTGACCTTCCTTTCCCCACTTTCTAGCGGGGTCAGGAGGTCACTGGTGTGACACCATTTGCTCTGTGAGGGTCAAGGTGGGACCTTTCCCCTGCAGCAGAAGGTTAGAAATCTCCTTAGTTCAGATTCATCCTTGTTTCTTCAACTATCCAAGGCCTAGAGAAGGTTCTGTCCAAGAAGACCAGCAGAACTGTGATGTGCTCCTCACTGAACACTGAAGAGATCAGCTGGGAGAGGTTTCTGCAGGGATAACCCAGCTCTCAGTCCCACATCCCTGGTGCTGGTGGTCTTCTACAAGTCTGCTCCTTGTTAAGCATCCTGGAGCAGCTTTTATTGTACCTCAAGGCCTGAAGTTTCTTTTTGTCCAGAATTTGGAAGTAACTCTCCTCATTTTATCCGGCTTCTTGGAGGTTTTCTTTACTTTAGAAACCAGAGACACACTTGCAGAGCAGGATGAAGCTCTTGGGAGCTATTTTTCTCTTCATTTTTTCTGGCCTGTGTGAAGCAAACTTGGCGAAAAGCTGAAGGGCAACGTGCATGGTGTGGCCATTTGGGAGAGGGATGCAAGTATGCAACCAGCTGGAATGGCTCATCTGGGACTATTTGGATGCCAGGACAGTGTCATCTTGTGGTCATTGTGCCAGGCCAGTGACCAAGACTGAGAAGGTGGAAAGGATAGAATTTTAAAATTGTTAAGGCTGGAAAAGACTTCTGAGATTGAGTCCATCAAGTCCAGCGCTGCCAAACCCACCACTAAACAGGCAAAGCTTCATCATTTAACAGCAGCTTCATTTCCTTTCTCCCCTGTCAAAGACTTTTCCATGAGGGAGAAAAATCCTGTCACTCTGATAACCAAACCAGATAAGCACCCAGCAGTGCAGCAAGCTGACCTTCACAGATTGTTCGTGGCTAAAGTGAGATTTCAGCTTCCAAAATCATCTCTGGACACAAAGCAGAGGAGAATCCAGCTCTCTGTGACACTGCCAGTTCGGTGTGCAGCAAGAGAAGCCTCACACATCTCCCACACATGTCTCCTGAAAGCGAGGGGAGACAATGGGGCCCAGCTATTGTCTTGCAGTTGCTCAGGATTTTTTTTTCCAGCCAGAAAAGAATTGCATTTTGTATGGTGACTCCTCTGCATCCCAAGGGGCAGCAGTGGGAGAAATGTTCTCATTCCTGGAATACTACTGTACTGAGGTTCCCTCTGCAGCCTGTGCTCATAAGCTGGTGGGACATCTCTCCATGATGCTGGCACTTCCACCTCCTCCAAGAATGGATGGGAAAAGATCTGCGCTGCTCCTCTCCACAGGAGTATTGTTAAATAAGAGTTAAATATGGAGCCAGGCTTATTGACCTCTGGAGGAAACCCTGTCAGAGCTTTCAGACATCAGATGTGTTTCACATTCTCTCTGTGCAACGGGATCCTCAAACAGCATCTCTTAAAGCTGGTGGGGACAGCAGAGAGGCATGATTTGGTCGAATCCAGTTTCCATATTCAGGAAAGATCCTGACTGACTGATCCATGGGCTGACTTTTACAAATACAGTGTGTTTGTATAGAGAAAACGTGTTTGCTTGAATGTAGGAGGTATCTCAAATAAAATGCCAGTGGAAATTCTGTTCTTGGTCAGCCACGCAAGCTGGAACTGGTGAGTTTGTCCTGCCTCTTGTTCCTACTCCAAAATGCCCTTTTTTTGGGATCTCTTGCCACCGCTTTAGCAGTGGTCACCAGTACTGTGGCTGGTGGCACAAAACATAATCTCCCACCCAAGCTGGTCACCTCCCCAAAAGCCACTCTCCTGGAGACCCCACGTGTGGTCACTGAATCCATTATCCAGGATGGAAAGTCCTAGGAAGAAAACCATATGGCCCTGTGGACACTGCCCAGGAGAGATTTAGTCTGGGGCTGTGGTGTTCTCATAAACATGAAAAACAGATTGTCCTAAAATTTATGGTTTTCTGGCAATTTGATCTGGCCTCTCTGAGCTGAGCCAGCCTAAAAGTGAATATTGGGCTAAGAGTAATTCTGGTCCCAGGCAGAAGCCTCTGCTGTCAGGGTCTCCAGGGGATTAGTTTGATGGGTGACCACTTTGTTCCTTAAAGGTTTCCTTCAGCATGACAGAGAATTGCCAAGAATTAATGCCAGAGTTTGTCAGAGATGCCTCAAGGCCAACTGTCGCCATCTCCGTTATTGCTGTTGTTGGGATGATGGCAGGATCCCAGAAGATCTGTCCTGCTCCTCTGGGGAGTCCAGGGCAGAATGGTCAAGTCATGGAATCCCAGAAGGGGTTGGGTTGGAAGGGACCTTAAAGCCAATCTCCTTCCAAACCCCTGCCGTGAGCATGGGCACCTTCCACTATCCCAGGCTGCTCCAAGCCCCATCCAGCCTGGCCTTGGACACTTCCAGGGATGGGGTGACAACAAATTCTCCAAAATCACATCCCTAACACCAAGTCTTTTCTCCCTATCTACAAGTTATCCCGTGGCTGGTGCCACTTTTGCCCCTCACCACAGGGAGAGGGCAGCATCCTGTGGCCTGGCATTCCCTGGAGTGCAGAGGTAGAGGGAATTTAGCCACTGGCATGGTTAGAATGACAAACCCTTCCCTGCTTTTATTAAGCATCTGAATTGCTGACATTCCTGTCAAGTGCTAAGTGGGGACCTTTTCAAGATTTGCAGCTGGGTCAAGATGTGCAGCCTTAATGAGTTAATGCAATTTGGTCCTCGGCAAGGAAATTACTTCTCCGTGGGGAGGTCTCTGGTGTGAGGAATGCTTTGGGTTGTTCCTCCAGAAAGAGGGGGATGGATCCAGCTGGGTGGGAGAGCACGGGAAAGGTGTGAGGCAGCTGAAAATCAACCCCCTATGGCCACAGTGTGCCACCTTCCCAAAGCAAACACGGGGGCCTACCTGATCCTCGTGCAGTGGATGGAGGGAGTTTGGTGAAAAGTGACCTGAAACGGGTTGGGGAGGCGGTTCCCAGGTGGTCTTTTGCAGTTGTAGCTAAAAAGCAGAGTCGTGGCTTGGCCCCCTGAGTCATGGCAGGGTGGCCCTGGAGCGTGGTGATGCCACAGGTGCCTCACAGAGGGCACACAGGCCGGGTGAGAGCTCCTGATGTTTTCCATCACTGTTTCACCAGCCAGAACATTTGCTTTTTCCTTTTTTTTCTTTTGTTCTGCCTTGACAATATAAATACCTCCTAAGAGCAGAGCACTTTCCCTTCCCGGTAACCCTTCTTCTTGTAGGAATAGATTCAGCAAGGACTAAAGACAGGGGGAGCAGCTCCCAGCTGACTCTCAGGGATACAAAAGGTGATGGCAACTCAGGTGCTGGTGGCAGAGAGGCCTTGGATGCAGTGATGAGTGTCCTGGCCAGCAAGATGAACTCATTGCACTGAGTGTCTGAATAGCTGTAACATGAATAGATGAGAAGGAGGAACATACCAAATCCCTTTGTTATCCTTGCTTTCTTCCAGCAGAACAGCTCTGATGTCTGCAAAGCCTGAGCTGACTTGGGCATCAACTGAGAGATGGGATAAGGGTGAGGAAGTTTGGGGCTTTTCCACCATTCTCTGGACTGGGACCTGGAGGAGTAGAGCTTAACAGGAGAGTTTTAAAAGGCTCTAAACCCCAGGATTTATGCTGGAACGGCAATAAAACCCACTGGAGTCTACGTTATAGAGGCAGCTAATACACACCTCGGGTGGTGAGACGCAGTCAGGCCATTGCAGTGTGGATTAATGTCCCCATAAAACACGTCCCGGGGAGTGACATTGTTGTGAGGAGAATGGAGCAATAACTCTGCCCCAGCCCCAGCTCTGTGCCTGCACATGGATCCCCACCATGGGGCTGGAGGCTCTCAGGGCTAACACAAAACATTTGTTATGAAGCTGCCCCTGTCCTGCCGTTGGAACAGCCCAGCCCAGGGCCCCTTCCCTGCTGGCTGCTCTTCCATCCCTGCCTGCTGCACCACCGGCATCGCTGGCTCCCAGGTCCCCATCTGGGGCTGCCTGCATGGCCAGCTCCAGGCAATCCTTCAGCAGCCGGGTATGTCCCTGGACAAGCCCAGGCCATGGCAAACAACAGGTCTGGCAGGGCTGAGGGTGTAAATAAAAGAGCCTGACTCAGCCAGGGCTGCTGAGCGGCCGCCACCGAGAGCCTTGAAAACTGGAAAGTATTATTTCATTTATTAATAGGCATTTCTGTTACACTCCCCACCAGAGTGTGCGTGTCCCTGATGACAGAAGTGCTTACTGGTGCTAATGAGGCAGAACGGAGAGGAAAAAATGGCCCTGTGGGTCGGGGACTGGCTGGGGAGCCGGGAGATGTGAGCTCAGCTCCTGGCGCTGCCGCCGCCTCCGCCGATGACCTTCCCCGGTGCCTCCAGCCCTCCCTGCCAGCTGCAGGATGGGGATGCTCTGCCTTTACCTGTGGGTTTTGGGCTCCATAATTAAAGAGGGGGAGTGATTGCTGTGGATTTGCCCATGAGCTGTGTTTTCTTCCCCCTCGCTTGTCTTTTAAGTGTTTCTGGGACCAAAGTCTTCTCCGTCTTCCTCCTTGAACTTCGCACCCCCTTGAGCTTTGCACCATCGCAGAATGGGTTTTTCTGTAAGGGTGAGAATGCAAAATGCAAAGGGGAGACACATAAATGTGGGGTGGATCAAGGCAGACCCTGTCCCTCAGCCGTCCAGCCTTTGGATGCTCCCAGCTAACACAGGTTACCCCAGGCTCACTCCCGGCTGTATCCCAGGGATTTGCCTTTTCTTCCCAGGTATCGTTTGATAGATGGGTCACCAAAGTATCCCCTAGAAATACCCATCACCGCTTCAGGGCTCCAGACCTGAACTGTGCCTCAGATGTGCCCAGAGCATGCCAAGGAACACTGACTCATGCACCTGGAGGGTGTAATTGTTTTCCAGATGGGATCGCAGATGCCTGCGGGGGATTTGTGGGTGCTATTTTAGAGCCTGATCCCAAGGCAACTTTTGGAATCAACAGAGAGCCCATTAGCAGGCTGGGATGAGATACTCCACGTGGTTTGGAAAAGCAGTGAGCTGGGCTGTGCTTGTCCCACGATCCCTGCTCAGACAGGCGTAGGGATGTGCGTTTCCTTGGAGAGGGATGCTCCAAGACACCCACTCCGGTCCCCCAGGGCTCCATAAGCTCTTTCCTCTCTATCCTTCTGCACCGGAGCTTCCCTCGGTGAGTGCCAAGTTGGGTTGGGACAGAGAACCTGGGGTGAGGTGGGACTTCTCCTCCATGGGCAAAATCCACGTGCAGTGCCCTGGGGAAGGCTGCAAGTGATGTGTGAAGGGTCTTAAAGAACCACAGCACGGTTCCTTTGTGCTGACCCACCTTGGTGAGCTCCAGAACCACACGAGAAGATGTGAAGACTCATTCCATAACCACTGGAGATCTCCAGAGTCCAGGCTGGCCCAGGCAGGCATGAGACTCATGTATTACATGCTGGGAAAGGCAAATAATGAGCAGGCTGCAGTGAATTTCCACATCTTTAATTTTCTCCCCTTCCTCAGAGTGGCAATGTCTGCTCAGCACATCTTGTGAGCAGAAAGCAGCTGAAGTAGAGCAAAAATAAACTGGAGAGCTGAAACAGGAGAAGAGAGCACAGCTACAGCACAGCTTTGTGTAAAACCTCATTCCTTACTGGTAGTAAATAAAAATAGTTTTGTTTTTTTTTTTTTCTCAGTGACTCACAGTGCAGACATTGCATGGAAAGGACACTAGAATCAACAGCCAGGGGGAAAAAAATAGAGAAATGGAAAAATGATCATCACAGTGCATTTTTCCCATTCCCCTTTCATCTCTTACACCTGTGTTTGACTTCAGCCAACCTTACATAAATCCTTTAAACATCTGTCTAAGTCACTTATGAAATAAGCTGGAATGGCCTCAGCCAGGCTAACAGCTCGTTCTGCTGGGTATCTGAGTGCTTAACCCCAGGGGCTGTGGGGTTTGCCAGGCGGGCAGCGGGCTCTTCCCACCAAACCCACTCATTCAGAGTGTTCCACACTGTTTGTGCCAGGCCCTGCCTTATGAAAGACCCTATTTATAGCTGTGAACTCCAGGCGGAGGCTGCGGGAGTTTGCCGGAGCACAGCACCTGACCCTTGTAAAATCACACAGGCTGAACGTACCCAGCAGGGGATGAGAGCCGTGAGGTGGGCAAACGGGAGGGAGTCCAGGGCAATCTCGGCAAGATGAAATCCTGCCTGAGGGGTGGAGTATCAGTGCCAGTGGTCACATCCTCGGAGTGGCAGGGGAGGGATGGATGTGGCCCTGCAGGAGGTCAGGGCACGGGGTTGTGACTGCGGTGGGGGCTTTGTGCTGACGCAAGGCAGGGTTGTGCTGTTGCTCTTCCACTTCTGTGTTTCAGGGGTGATTATTTCATGGAATCACAGAATCATGGGGGTTGGAAAAAACCTCCAAGATCACAGAGTCCAACTTGTGGACAATCTCCACCTTCTCAGCCAGACCAGAGCACTGAGTGCACGTCCAGCTGTTCCTTGGACACCTCCAGGGGTAGGGACTCCAGCACCTCCCTGGACAGCCCCTTCCAGTGCTTGACCACCCTTTCAGTGAAGAAATTCCCGCTGATGCCCAACCTGAGCCTGCCCTGGCCCAGCCTGAGGCCATTCCCTCTCCTCCTGTCCCTGTTCCCTGGGAGCAGAGCCTGAACCCCCCGGCTGCCCCCTCCTGTCAGGGACTTGTGCAGAGCCACAAGGGCCCCCCTGAGCCTCCTTTGCTCCAGGCTGAGCCCCTTTCCCAGCTCTCTCAGCCACTCCTGGGGCTCCCGCGCCTTCCCCAGCTCCATTCCCTTCTCTGGACATGCTCCAGCTCCTCAAAAGACATTATCTGATTCTGTAATTTCTTTCTTGCAGTGAGGGGCCCAGAACTGACCCCAGGATTTGAGGTTCCTCATCAGTGCCCAGCACAGGGGGACAGTCACTGCCCTGGTCCTGCTGCCACACTCTTCTTGGTCCAGGCCAGATGTGATTCAAATGTGACCATATGTGAAATCCTCTTTGCAGCCACCCGTTCTGCTGCCTGGAGAAATTCACTGCATCTGCAAAGATGATTCCCTTCCATTCCACATTCCTGGCACTCCACGGAGTGAGTCTCCACAGTGGGAGACAATGAGCAACAGTTTGGGTTCGTGTTTGGGTCTAGACTGATCTTCTGGGTTCCTTGAGTTGAAAGAACTTCTGTTCTGGCATGGAGCTTGATCTGGAACTGGTCTGGCTCCCTGCCAGTGTCTGAGGGCGTCAGAGTCTATCCTGGGACTGATTTTATATTGAAATACATTGAATTCTGCTGCTGAGCAAGGTTAGTCCCTGGCTGGTGGGTGCTGGTGCTGCCCTGCTGGAGACGGTGGGACCACAGGCAGTGTGGGGAGAGAGGCTCCTGGCAATGCCACCCACTTTGGGACCTTGGGAAGTGCCAGCCTGCTCCTCAGAATGCCCCTGCACTGCGTGGGCCTTACACAGAGCTGGTCCTGCTGCTTTGCACAAGCACAGCCCCCCCAAAAGCTGAGACCCCTCCTTCGGCTGAGCAAAGAGAACGAAGACCAGCGGCTGCCAAGTTGAGATCTCCGGCTTGTCTTGATTTACTGGAGAGTTTAGAAGGAACTGTAAGATTTTTCTTTCAGGGACAAAATATATTTTTCCCTTGACGCCAGTCAGGAATCGTCGAAGGGATTTGTTTAAACACATCTGATAAAAGTCTTCCTTGGGCTGTGATCAGGGCAGGTCAAGTTCTGCGTTGGGTTTATCTCGGCTCGTGAATTTGAGCTGTCTGCTTGCCTCTGGATTGGTTTCTGCCTCTGCACAAGTACCTGCTGCTCTCCAGTATTTATTGGTTGTTTGTCATGTGGGTTTTGCTGACCCCTTTGCTTCACTGGGTGTATTCACACCAGCAACGCTTCAAAAGTTGAGGATCTCTCTCTTCCCCTGAGTCCTTCTGCTTTCCTGACCCAAAATCCTAACAGGAGAACCTCGCACACGTTAACTGCTAGAAAACAGCTCCGTAAAACTGTAGGATTCTTATTCTAGAAATCAGGAATTATGAAAAATTCAAACCACTTGCCTGATGCCAGGAAGAGAAAGCTGCCAGCCAGGCACTGAGGGTCCGTGTGGGCTCTCCAAAAGATCTTCAGCCAACAAGGAGAGCTGCAATGTGAGCCACTGATGGAAGATGCACAGAATGGTTTGGGTTGGAAGGGACCTTAAAGCCCACCTCATTCCAACCCCTGCCATGGGCAGGGACACCTTCCACTGTCCCAGGCTGCTCCAAGCCCTGTCCAACCCGGCCTTGGGCACTTCCAGGGATCCAGGGGCAGCCACAGCTTCTCTGGGCACCCTGTGCCAGGGCCTCCCCACCCTCCCAGCCAGGAATTCCTTCCCAATAGCCTACCTAACCCTGCCCTCTGGCAGTTTGAAATCATTACCCCTCACTGTATCCCCACACACCCCTGCAGGTTGGAGTATTCCTGTGTGTCCTCTCCAGGACTGGGCTTTCCCAAGCTTTGCCTGTGAAACACCACAGCAGAAGGTGAGGTGGAGATCAGAGTCTGCAGGCAGTGAGTTTGATTACTGATAAGGTCAGCCTGGGCTCAGGCCTTGCTGATCTACCTCATGAATCTTTTGTTGTCCCTTCTGAAGCCAGCAGCACCGGCTCTGTGTGTCCGTGCAGAGGAGGTGATTTGGTACTGCCCGTTTTCTCTCCAGGGGGAAGACTCCACTCAGGTCTCCTGTGCTCCCAGACACGTGGGAGGGCTGGGATGTACCCACAATGGATTAATTTGCCAGACTTTTATCAGCAGGATGCTTCCCTCTGCTGGCATGTGAAGCTCACCTTCCTGGGATGGGCAGAGGTGTGAAGGAATCTGACCATGATGAAAACACACAAAGCCTCAGTGTCCTGATTGCTTGGACAGACTAAAAAAACAAAAGTACTTTAGCCCAAAACTACCCAAAATCACTCAAACTGAGGTGCCTACAGTTGTGTTGGGGGTGAGGATTAGCTTTGATACTAGGAAAATATGAAATATTAGGAAAAGGCTCTTCCCCCAAAGGGTGCTTGGGCACTGGAACAGCCTCCCCAGGGAAGTGGTCACAGCTCAGGACAGAGCTCAAGGAGCATTTGGACATTCAGGCACCTGCACAATGCTAAATGGGACATGAAATGGCAAAAAAACCCCAGACAGAGCAGTTATTCCTCAGGAGTTTTGTCATATTTTCCACGGGACCACCACGATGGCAAATTCCAGGAAGAGATGTGACACTGCAGGTGAAATGCACTGTCCACTGTGGCTGCTCTTGCAGGAGTTGTGGAGATGCCTGGATGACGAGAAAAAGCTGCAAAGTTGGATAAGAAGCTGCAGGAGAATATAAAAATCCGTATAAAAGTCAGAATTCTTCTTTTGAGACATCAGTAAATAGACTCCAGGGGAGAACAGTGTCACAGTGGAACAACATCTGTTCCAGCTTTGCTGAGAACTCCCTGGTCTCCTTGTTTTACCAAGCATCATGTTCCCAGCCACTGATCCACACTGTGCCTCTAAGAAGGATGTTGCATTCCTTGGAGATGAGATCACTCCAGGACTGGTCCAAGGGAAAGGACGTTGCAGATGAAGGATGCAGAAGTTCAGAGATGTTTTGCTCTCAAGTCCTGGAGCAACTCAAGGTGAGTCACCACATCCTTCAGGACCTTGTCTTTCCTTGGTAGAGCAGAGGTAGACTTTTTTCAGCTCCTCTAAGTTTTTGAGAGGGTTTTTTTTTTTTGCTGCGCTTTGCACAGTGAAGAGCTGGAGTGTAGCTGGGAACACAGCAAATAAAAGAATAAAAGATGAAGCTCATGAGGGAAAGAAAGGGAAATTTAGCGAACATGACTTTGGGCACTTAGAGATACTCACTGGACTGAAGATCTTCCAACTGGCATTGCTACCAAAAGCAATAACAGTAGCAAAAGCTCGTATTGGTAATGAATTTTTTATTCTTGAATTAGAATAATTCAAGGGACTGCTGGAATGTGCCGTAAAATTAGACAGGACAGAAACCTGCAGTGCCACCAAGCGTAAACCGGTGCATTGAACAGGTCACTTCAACATGTCTGTGCTGGTTGGGTGCAGGAAAAAGAGAAATCAAACCTCTGGACAACAAATAATGGGCAAAACCCTGGTGTAGAACCACTGTCACTGCCAAAACATCCCATCTCTGTGGGATGTCACCACAGGTAAGGCAGTCACCAACTGTCTGCCACCTTCTCCTGGGGTGCAGGAGAGGGCTGGAGCATTTTGTGACAGCTTTTCAGGGCTGTGCGCTTCAGGAACAGGGAGACAGACCCGTTTGTTGGCTCAGCTGGGCCCCAGACAAGGCAGCCCTCTGGAAAAACTCTGCATGAACATCCAGTGCCTTGCTTTAGGAATATGCTTCTCCTCGCAGCCCATCCATATCACAAAGTGATTTTTCAGCCCATCTGTTTAGGGATTAGGCATTGCTGCTGATACAAAGGGCTCTGCCAAAACCATGAACCGAGTGCCTCAGTGTGGACAGACCTTTTCTGAATTTCACCAGGATTTCCTTCTGTCCTAAAGCTCCCTTGATTGAATTACTTGGTGGTTCCAGCCCTGCAGCTCAGGAAGGCTCAGACTGCACTGCAGCATCACCAGCTGTGAGTTCCCAGGGTGTGACAGGGCTGGGCAGACTGTGGGCACGCAAAAAACATTCCTCTCCCCGTGTGCTCGGGTGCCTGCCCATGATCTTGCCAGAGGTGGTGGGAGAATGATCTCCCTGAGACATCAGCTGTGTCCTGCTGCACAGGAGAATGGAGCACCCCCTGAGGGAGAACCAGAGACGCTCCCTAAATGGGTTCAGCTGACAATAAGCGTGGCCTCTCCCTGTAGGAAAAGCTTTTCCGGGGTTGGGAGGATACGTGTTTAGGGCCAACAGTTCATAACAAAGCGTCAGTAGCTCACTTCCATAGACCCTGGCGTTTGCAGCATGAAGAGCACTTCATTCCCTTCATGCTGATCTTTTCCAACTGCTCTTTACTGCCTGCAAGGTATTCCCATGTGGAAAGCAGCTCGAGCCTGCCGTTTCCAAGCCTCTTCCAAAAATTATGTCAAGCACGAGCATTTTATCATTAAGGGCACTAATACTTTGCACATACACAAAATTTGTCTTCTGATTATCCCCAGCTTGTATTACAATGCGTTTTGTAGGCACTTAGCCAAACATTTTACCTTCAGTCAGATATATGACCTGCTGTTTTGGAGAGGCTGGTCCGAAGCCTATTAGACCAGGGCAAACCTTTATGCTGGTTTAGCAGAATTTGGATCGGTCCCTAAAGGCATCACACATGATCTGAATTACCAGAAGTGATCCCAGGCAGTTGCAAGTAGGTAGAGATCAGCTTGCCAAGGTATCTGAAGAAGCTGGATCAGGGTGTTTTCAGATCATCTGATGAGAATTAGCTCAACTTAATCAAATCACAAGGCAGCTGGAAATTCAGTCTAGACTAGATGGAATAGGGTTATGGGCTAGATGGAAAGCTGAATGTAGTGGAAGGAAAACAAGCAAACACAAACAAACAAAAAAGAATATTCATTAGCTGAAAATGCAACTAAACAAGTTTCTGACCAGAAACCAGGTGTGTATTTTTTCCATTTGCCTAAAGTGATGTATTTTCAGCTGTGCAGAGTTTTTACTTGACACTGGGTGTCTTTTCAAAGGAGATCCTTTACACATTCGTTTCGTCCTTACTGGCTTTACAGGCTCTGATTTGCACAATCACATTCAGTTGATCATGATTATTTCTTTTTAGGTTAAAATGTTGAACTTACAAAAATCTGAAGACAGGTGGGTGTCAAACAGGTAAAGCTCCTATTTCCAGAAGACCAAAGCTTTCCTGGTAGCAGCCAAGTGCATGCAGAACCTTGGCATGGCACAAGTGGAGCCAGATGAAACCGTTGGTGGGTCTCACTCCAGCTACAGCTTCTAGGAACCCTCATCCAATTAATATTTCTCCTAGAAATTTAGCCCATCTGAAGGGCAGGTGATTGCCTAGATGAGTTCATCGTATCCAAATCATCCTACCTCAGTATAATTTCCTTTTATTCCAAATGACTGTGATTACTGCCATGTCTTTCATCCTGCCTGCTCCAGTTTTGCTCTCTGTGTCACCAGATATCTGCTGGGAAAGGGTGGCTTGCCATACATTCCTGCCCTTTTTATAGGGAATTTAAAAGAATTACAGCAAGGTCATCCCTACCCTGAAGCAATATTTAAAAGGTATCAGGTTTTAATTCCTTCATCTTCCCACCTTCCTCGACCCTGAACGCCAGACCCAAATTTCCTGTGTAATTTGTGGCCCATTGATTTATTCTGCACAACCACATCTCTGCTATACCAGTTAAATCAGCTCACCTCTTGCCAAGTCAAATATGAGAGAGCTTTCCCATGTTTGGTGGTGAACCCCTGGAATTAGCACAGAGCCATGTGGCATTTGATGGCTGGTGGATGCTTTGCTCCTTGTCCCACTCTGGTGAAGCCCTGCTTGGAGAGGTGCCTCTCTCTTTTTATCCTTTATTGTTCTGGCCGCTGGAAATTCAATACTTCCCCACAAATCCTTCTCATCTACATCCTCCCAAACCTTACAGCCACCTACAGTGCTTGTGGTATGAAATAAATCCTCAGATGCTTTCCCAGGCAACCGGTGGGTTCTTCACTGTGGCTGCATTCCCTCAGAGCGGAGGCTGAGGTGACCGAGGCAGGGAAACGACAGGGAGCAGGACTTCAGGAGCAATCCTTTGGGTCATGCCATCAAACATCCTGCCTCTGGAAGTGACCAAAGCCTCTGTAGGCCTGGGGAAGAGCAGGAGATTTGTACAACCTCCCCTAAGAATCACAGGACATTAAGGGTTGTAAGGGAACTTAAAGATCATCCCTCCCTGCCATGGACAAGGACACCGCTCTCTAGACCAGGTTGAACCTACTCAGCCCCCAAAAATTTGCAGATCAGGGGCTTTCTGAGCCAGACATGGCTGCCTGTAGTTCCCTTTGGAGGGTTTCTGCTCCTGTGATCCTCCAGCACCCTGTCTGCAACCTGGTCTTGGGACAGGAGTCCCCCTCTCCAGGCTGGCGATGGTGAGAGGTGGAAAAGCTCTTCACCACTGCGCTCTTCATTTACAGATTGGCCAAAATTCATGCCCTCTCCATCAATCCTCCTTTCCACAGCAAATCCCCAAGTGTCTAATAAAGTTAAATCACATCCATTCTTCACCACCAGGCATCGACACGCATTGGCAGCCCCCCTGCATTTCAGAGGAAGCTGCTATAAATGGACTTCCTTCCTCCTCCCGGCTCTTCCCTCCTCCAGCTCTCCCCATCCCTTGCAATAGCCAGCCCGACAGCCATCGCCACATATCGGCCCCACCCCTGCAGGCTTCTTGCAGGAAATCCGAGCTCGCTGCTCTGTGCGAGGCCTGAGGCACTTCTCTCTCCCCTGCCTTCTGACCATCTGTGCACATCCAGCAGCAGAAGTGCCACGCACTCACTCGCTCTCCCACCAACTCACCCTCAGCCCCTACCATCTGGAGATGATCTGTTTGTCTATTTAGACTCCAAGCTCTCCAGGGCAGGAACTGTCTCTAATTGCATGTTTGTACCGTACCTACAGCTGTGTTGGACTGAATACACCCACTGTCATCTTCTCTTGGAAACTCAGTTCCTCCTGGGAGTCTCCGGCACTGAAAAGTAAGACCACTTGGAAATCCAAGTTGCTGGAGGCACATGCCAGAGTTCCTTGGTTGCACTTACATTAGACCACAGAAAAATTCTTCCAGTGGCTGCAATAATCATCCAGCCCAATTTTTACTGCCAAGCTGACAAAAAGGACTTAAAAGCAGTGAAAATGTTGCTTAGCATGGTAGAGCTCACATCTGGCTGAAGCTCCAAATGTGCCTAATAAGTACTCTGCTTCACCAGGGAAATGCCTGGGGAGGCCAGATTTGCCTGTGCCTTGTTTGGTGACCTCTGGCCAGTGCCACCAGGGAGCCAGGTGAGAGGCCAGGAGCCTCCCAGCCAGATTTTGCAGCCTGAATTTATTTCGTCCTCACCCCAGCACAGCAGGATGACCTCATGTGTTCGTACCTGCTGCTCATTGCCTCTCTGCTTCAGGAGGATGAAGACCTAAGGTGCTTTTGTTCATAAAAAGTACAAAAATTGATTGTTTTTCTCCCCTTGCTATTTAACAGCTTTAATTAAAAACCTTCTGTAACTGACTTTAGGCCTCTGAGCTCCAGTTTTTTCATAGCACCCCTTATAACACATTTTTCAAGCTCTGTATTTTCACTGAAACAGGGCAGGTGGTGGAAAATGGAGGTGTTATCACGAAAAAGAGGTTTAGAACAAAGAAAAGAAAAATGCTTAACAAAGTTTCCAGTCTGATCCAAGAGAAAGAACGAATGTATCAGCACAGCAAGCCTCCTGCAGATGGTGAAAAGTATCTCAATTCAATAATACAATAAAATTAAAAAGTGCATCTATATATTTTCCCATTTGGTTAACTCCGGAGCACCATTTCTGCTTGTTTTGGCTGCTTTTTGTTCCTGCCTTTGAGTGTAAAGAAACGGTAAGGAAGTTTATGAATGAGGTCCTGCTCACATTCCAGACTCTGCTATGTACACGGGCTGTTTTCTGCCGGGATCTTGGGATGAGGTCATTCCAAAACCACCAATTTGCCCAGTGTGCTCACTCAAAAAAGATTCGAATGGACAGATCTGCAGTTTCTGCAATACAAACACACATGCAGTAGTTTTCCTGCATGCCAGCATCCCCCAAACTCGTGGAATTAGGGGGGGGGAAAAAAAAAAAAAAAAGGAAAAAAGAAAAAAAAAAAAAAAACAAACCCTCAAACCAGCCCTTTTTCCTCTAGGAAAGGCTGTTTATAAAATCAGTTTGATCAGCTCAGGAATGAGCTGAGATAATGTTTATCCACACAAACACTGAAGATCATGCAACTATCTTAACATGCCAAGCTAAGATAACTACTCGGCTGAAAAAGAGGAGGTTAGAACAACAGGAAATTACTCATTTACTACCAGTTGCTCAGGTATTTTAAAGAGCTCCCAGAACATTTGCTTTTGTGTACCTAAGAGGAAAAAAAAAAGCCGCTGATGGTGGGGGAAGCCCAGATGGGTAACATGAAAGTGACTTTCCTTGCTGAAAGAGCAAAGGCAGGAGAAGGGGGTTGTGACAGGAGGATATAAAATACCCTGCAATTCATCAGCGAGGAGAATCAAACTCCGCCGCAGCGATCGGCATTCCTGGGGATTATGGAAAGGATTACGGTGAGTTGTTAGCAGGGCGAGGGAGCCACTGAAAGATGGGCTTTCCTACTGCCCTGAAATAAATGGGACAATTAAGGCTTTGGGAAAGTTAATGAGGTTTGTTTTTTTTTTTTTTCCCTTGAATTTTCAGAGCAGCTGGCCAGTCTGTGTGGAGGAAAAGCCATTTACTGAGGAGGAAAGAAAAATAGGCAGTGAAAATAAAAATGTTTGCATTCCCCCAAAATATACTTCAACCCTTCCGAGGGGGAAATCAATTATCCACAAGGCCATCTTGCTGTCGGGGAGAAAAATCTAAGGCATTTTCCAGCTCGGCTGCCCTGGGTTAGCTGATCTCTCTGTCAGATGGGTCTCATCACCGTGGCATTCAGTGCCTCCGAGTCTTTCATGTGTTTAATCTCACAACCCACCTGTGAGAAGAGGAATTACAGTGAAGGAGCTGAGGAAAGGGCCCAGACTTTTAAAGGGATTTAGCTGCCCAATTACCTGGCTCAGGGTTAGGCTGGAAATCCCCAGGAGAGAAGGATGTTGCACCTGGGTCTGCCAAGCCCCGGGTCAGTGCAGCTCGCAGTAGCAATGCCCACTTGGACCTAGGACAAGAGAGAGCTCCGTGCCCCCGTGAATGGGCCATTGTTTCTCCCGTGATTATTGCCGAGAAACATTTTGAGGCCGAAAGGAAATAAATAAATAATCAGAGCCTGAGTTCAGGGCATGAAGAGCAGCTCTTTCTCCCAAGGCCGAGCAGGGTCTCGCAGCAGTGGTGCTTTTGTTTGTTCCCAGGAAAATGATTTACAATTAACCTGCAAGTGCCGTGAAGAGGTAGAGCTCCTCTCCTGGGTCGTGATTTTCCTGCCTCTTGATGCACCAGCACTGCTCACTCACCCCAGACCTCAGCAGAATCCTGCTAAGAGGGTCAGCAGAGAACACCTGCAAAAAACCATATTCATCCTTCTCCATCAGTGAATCTCTGTCTGGCACATGCAAAAAGCCACCACAGTCAGTTCTGGCTTAAGCAGAGGAATTTCAGCTGTGTGGCAGCCCAGGGTCACACCGTGTGTCTGCAGGTCTGGCCCCTGGCAGGGGGTAGGACAGGTGGACGTTCTCTGTGATCCCTCCTTTTGTAGGGTGATTATGGTAAAAGATGCAAGCAGAAAAGGACAGGTGACAAGTAACAGGGATGACAAATAGCAGAGAGCTGTTGGCAGTGCACTTGCTTGGGTGTGAAGATGTATGTTTGATTTTTAATTGTTATAAATCATCATTCATTCATCTCAGAGTCTCCACCTATTTTTCTCTCTGTCATGGCATGACCCAGGAAATGCATTTCATCCTTCAGGAGACTTGAGGCAAAATCACTGCATTCTCCAGATCCTATTTTATAACTCAGTTTTCCCTGTGAAGGGCTGCCATGGGTGGTGCATGTTGACTTTTTGCCACGGCTTTGCTATCAGCTTCTGGCGAGCCATAAACCCCCTCCAAATTCCCTCAATCTGCAACTCTGCCTGACACGGAGCAGTCAGTGCCTTATAAATCCACGCTGGTACTGAGGCAGCTCCCTCCCCATGCCCTGTTTCTTATTAAAGAGATATCCATCGGCCGCTCACACGTGCTGTGTCCCAGAGCCAGGTATCCAGGCAACCTACTCAAAACTTGCCCGAGTCAATGGAAAGGGTCTGCTGTCCCTGCACCACCACGGGCTTTAACGTGAGGCTGCACTCTTCGTTAGGAACCAGCAGGATTCTCCACGCTGTGCCAGCCGTGTGCAGGTGCATGGAGCAGGGACTGAAGAGGAAAAGCATCGAGGAATGATAGAACGAGGGGGAATGGTTTTAAACTGAAAGAGGAGAGGGTCAGATAGGTATGAAGAGAAAATTTATGCAGTGAGGGGGCTGAGGCCCTGGCAGAGAGGAGTGATAGATGCCTCGTTGCTGGAAACCAAACATTTAATGTCAGGTTGGATGGGGCTATGGGGAACTTGGCCTAGTGGAAGAAGTCCCCGCTCATTGCGGATGAGAAGGTCTTTAAAGGTCCCTTCCACCCTGTTCTGTGATCCTACGGTTTGAAAATTCCAGCAGGTCGGAGTAGTCAGCCCACCTGAGTCCACGTGGCTGCTGTTCCCAGTGGGATGTCTCCCACTGTGCCCATCAGGAGCAGATCTGATCCGCAGCAGGGCCGGGCGCTGTCGTGCGCGGCCTCCGCCGGCTCCCCGAGCCAGGCCGAGCGGAGAGGTGGAGTTTGAGACAATCGGCACCCGCCTGCCAGCTGAAGTACAAAGCCTAATTGAAGAAAGCTGTTCTTTCATCCCCACAAAGCATAAACAGGCAGTGTTATGGTGACAGACTTTCCAGCAGCTCCGTAGCTGCCGCTCCGAGCGCTCGCGTACATCGATGCTGAAAGCAGAAAAAAGGAAAGGCGACGTCCTCATTTTTGCAAATCTCCTCTGGCTGGTTCCAGAATGGGTTTGGGAGCTCACGCCCAAAATCTACATGTCTGCGATGGTCCTGAATCATGTACCAGATAATTCCTGCTTGGGAACTGTGGAAAAACTGCTCTTTTACATAAGCTCTTTATTTCCCACCCTTATTAGATAAGGTTTTGGTTTTTTTTCCCCCAAAATTTCTGCTGCTTTCTCCTCTTTCCTGATGGCTCTATGGACACTGTGCCTTGGCCAAAGCAATTCTCTTTGCTTTGCAGTCACAGACTGTCCCCTCAACAGGGAGTATTTCCCAACACACCACCCCAAGCTCTCCCAAGGGGCTGATGGTACCATTTCCCCTTTAAATGGACCTGATCTGGCGAGGATCTGCCTTGATGCTGGGATGCAGGAACCACGCTGAGGGGCTTTGTGTGACGATCCAAGACTCTATTTTTGGGTTTGGTGAGTGCTGGGAGGAGTGGCAGAAGGTTAGGCCTTTCCCATCACCTTCCTGCCAGAGATTCGCCCGGCCCCGACACTCTCCGCTGTTGGCTGCTCATCACAAGGCCCCCTGTCAAAACCAGGATGGCTGATGAGCTACGAACAAGCTCGCAGTTAGATAATAGATGAAAGAGCCTCAAGATAAATTAGGTGCCTCCAGAAAACCTGGCCAAATGTGTTTAAAACAGGAGATCCAACACCATTAATTCTCATCAAGCAGCTTTAAAAAAAGGCAACCCGGCACTTGACTTATGCTTAGAAAACGTTATCTTCCCTTTTAACAGGGGTTTTATAGTGTATTTTGAGAAGATGACAAACAATAGGGTTATTTTGAAGTCATGCCAAACACTACATTCGCTGGAGGAGAGGAACAACGTGTCCTCCTATCTGTCAACTGACCCTGCAGCCATTAAGCCATTTCACCAACAAACAATATTAATAAAAAAAGGGAAAGTGCCGTCCCTAACTTCCTTACAACCAGAGCTTGGGAAATGTCTTTGAATGAGGTATTTGTTCCTTTCAGGAAAGATCATTTTTGTCAAGAGGGAAACATTTTAGAAGAGAGCTGGAAGAGAGACTTTAGACAAGGGCCTGGAGGGACAGGACAAGGGGGAATGGATTCACGCTGCCACCGGGCAGGGTCAGATGGGATATTGGGAAGGAATTCTTGGCTGTGAGGGCGGGGAGGCCCTGGCACAGGGTGCCCAGAGAAGCTGTGGCTGCCTCATCCCTGGAATATTCCAGGCCCGGTTGGCTAGGGCTTGGAGCAACCTGGGATCGTGGAAGGTGTCCCTGTCCATGGCAGGGGGTTGAAATAAATTGGTCTTTAAGGTCTCTTCCAACTCAAACCATTCTATTAAAGCATTGGTTTCATTGCTTCTCAGGTAAAAAAATAAATCCAAAAGAAGTGTTTCCATAATCTCCACGGACTGTGCTGCAAAGGTCAAGGGAACATTTGGGTTTTTTCCCCCTCCCAGTGTTCAGTCTCTATGTCATGTAAAATTCAAATGAGATGGATGAACTCTGAGCCACCATTCAACGGCTTGGGGAGCTGGGATAATTTAAAGCTTTTGGAGCAGGGACTATATTTTTTGCTTTGTGTCACTTCAGACCCTCTGACTTGCTACTGCCGCACAAATAAATTTATAGCAAATAATAACAATAACAATAAATACATAACATGCTTTCACCAGTGGCAGTCTTTCCCAAATTATCCCCAAACAGAGGGAAAAAAACATGTAAGGAGGACAGAAACAGCAATTTTACTTGAACAGCTGGCAAAATGAGCACCTGCTCACAAAGAATCCAGCCAGCAAGACTGCGAGGTGCCTTATCACTAAAAATGCTCTATCAACCCCTTCAGAATATATCAACAAATTCACCTGAATATTTTCAAGGAGCAAATTCCTTGTGTTCTCTCATAACTGGAATAAGCTTGTTCTCACAGGACACCTCTGGGTGTATTTGAGCTGCGCTCACCAAAATGGCAAAGAATAAGGTCCCAAACTCACAGGAGCTACTGGCACAGGTGAAACTGGAGGCACGTGAGGCAGCCGAATTAGGAGCTGGTAACAGCCACCACACCCAAACAGAGACCAAACCGCACTTTTATCGCAAATTTGGGTGATAACGATGCTATTTCATCTTTTTTGGCGCTTGTCATCTTGGGTGCTCAGACCGCAAACTCGAACACATGGTGAAGATGGTGGTGGGGGGGAGGAAAGCAGCTTCTCCTGGCCCTGATCCGCTGTCTTTTCTCCACTCCCATCCCTGTTAAACTCCGGGCAGGTGCAGGGCTCCGCCGGGGAGAGCTCGGTGCCTTTGCAACCCGATCCTGCCGCGGGCAGGAGCCGCTTTCATGTGCTGCGTGTTCGGGCAGGTCCGGGTCCCGCGGCCGGCACAAAGAAATCCACCCTAAGAAAATAATTGGATGTTAATTTCCTCCAGCTTTGCCTTCATTAAGCACAATTTGAGAAAACAGCACCGCGCCAGGGGAGAGCAGTTTTCTTTTCAAGGTGCGCTTGGCTTGGGTACCTGCGGGGGCGGCTTTGCAGCAGCCCGTGGGAGCCACAGTGCAGCCAGGGTGCCCAAATTCCTTGGAAAACTTGAGTGGGAGACATCACAGCCCCCCTGGGGAGGTTCTTGAGGGGTTCTGTCCTCACCCCCACGGGTACCATCCGAGCTGAAGTCGTGCTTGCCCCTGCTTAGGCTGAGAGGGGATTACTTAATTAACAGTGCGGGAGTGCCAGGTGAAAGCTTATCTATCCAGGGAGAACGTGCCCCGATTCCTCGGCGTTGTACACATGTGGTATCGTTTTTCCATTATTTGGAACATACAGGACTAAATTAATAGCAGTTCCTACAAGGCCCTGGGGCTCCGCGTGGAAGAATTTTGATCTCCTTAGGAAAGGCTCACCATTTCTCATAGGAGAGATGCACTTGACTCCTGACCTCTTTTCAAAGGCACCTGTGTGAGCTTTTAAAATCCACTACCACCAATTATCCACTTTCAACCTGAAGTGTTTAAACCTCGGACCACATTAACTGAGCTTAGCACATAGCCATGTCATTGCAGACTTCCTGATGTGAGGAGATGCCTTGACACGGCTGAAAGAGAGTTTAGGGATGAGGCATGAGATTATCAGCTTCTCCTCCTGACAGCTTCAAACAAAGGAGCCTTTTAGCCACCTGGTTTGTGTCTCCCACACCTGCATTAAGATTGGGAGACAAACCTTTGTACTGCTGCCTTGATCCTATTATTTGCATGTACCTGTCCACAGTCACCCTGCATCACTTAATAGCCTTCAGAGAGACCAAAGGGAAGAAGATGCACATCTACTATTTCTCTTTCAGGTTTAATACCTTTTCTTTTCCTTTTTTTTTTCCTCTCTCCAAGGCTGCAAGACTTTTAGGACACTACGGCATTTATTTAAACTCTAAGGAGATTTATTTGGCATGGGGGGTGGAGGAGGAGAGGCTGTGAGAAGGCTGAGGATGTGGATGAGGGATGAAAAGGGAGAGGAGGCCGTTTTAAGGGTTTCTGGCTGGGCTGCAGAGAGCAAAGCCCAGTTCCTGCTCCCAGCACCAGGCAGTCGTTTGGCTTTGGGACTCCTCTGCTCCCTGCTTTGGTCTGACACTGAGGCCACCTCTGTCCTCTTGTCCCCGTGAAGAGTCACCTGCAGCTCTCCCTGCTGCTGCCTCCAAGTCCAGACAGCAAGGGATACCCGAGTGCTTCGCCTGCACCCCAGGCACCTGCTTCCCTTCTCAGCCCCTCATTCCTCCCCCTGAAATGGCCCTGCTTCCTTACACCTCTGGGCTCAAATGTCCCAAGAAATCAGCTCCAAGGCCAGACTCAGCCGGGATGCAGAGTTCAGGATGTGCCCTCCTTCCATCTCCCTCTGCCTGCTGGTGAAATTAGCTTTGTGTTCTCTGTTCCAGAGCTGAAGGCATGTCTAGATTTTAAATTAAATTCATATTCTCTTTCCTTTGAAGGACAGAACATTATTAACCTCCTGGATCCAGCCCTGGCTGACAAGGTGTCCATGCAAGGGGAGGTTTCCTCCACAGCCTGTGCATATGCATTGCTGCATTTCAGCCCCAGCCAGCTCCTTGACTCATCAATGTAACTGAGGAAGGTAGAAATATTAGAGTTGCATTCATATTCCAGGCCTGGTTTAAATCACCAGCATTGTGGAAAGCTCTGGATAGGTCCAAAAAAAAAAAAAAATAGGGAGGGAAGAAAAGAGTTTTCTGGTTCTAGTTTTTCACATTTTCTTTTCCCCTCTGAAAAGTGAAACCCTCCAGCTGCCCAGCATTGCACAATGGCCCAAATGCTGCGAGTTCCAGCCCTAATCCCAGCCCGCTCTGCACGCCAGGCCCAGCAGGGCTCGGCAAAGTGCCCCACTGCCACCCTGCTTCCCAAGCCCGTCCCTCCCAGGGGCGTCCCTTCTTCCTGGGGTCACAGCAAGGGGCTTGTCCCCATCACCAGGCTGTGCCTTTGACCTCGGACCTTGTCCGGCAGCTGCGAGAAACACAGGAGGACAAAGAACAGGGTCAGCTCCCTCGGCCATCCTGTGATTTGTGCTGCCACAGGAAGCAAAGTGAATGGAAATCTCCAGATTTCGGACATGCTTTCCATTATGGTCAAACGAGTGCTGCCAGTGTTCCACCAGCATGCCAGGTGGGATGGAACCAAGCCCAAATGTCTTCCCCAGCTACCAGATGATGGATAAACTCCTTGTTCTATCTCTGTCTCTGCAGAGGTGGCACTGCCACTCTGCTCTGATCTGTCCAATCATGGGTGCAGGTGCCAGGCATCCAAGAAAAACCACGGAGATCCAGGTCTGGTTTTGGCATCATTGTTTTTATCATTAATGCTATTATTATTACTGTATCAGTGGCCAAGCCTAAGATCTCTGCCAGCACTGCCTGCGCTCAGTGACACAGAGAAAAGTTTCACCAGGACTCTGGGTCTCTCCAGGAGGGATTGATGGGAAAAGAAGGCATCATGCATTATGCCCATACGCCAGGTGATGGACTGGATGAATCAGCCAAAACCCACTCCAGTAAGGGGCCTGATCCTCAGCAAATAATCCTGCACCAAGTGCCATCCCGTGCCATCCCCGAGTGAAGAGCAAAGGCTCAGCCAAAAGTCAGTAACACCAGAGGGAAAGGATGGTCTGTGGTTAAAGATATGTGCTGAGCCTTCCAAGAGGGATGGATTTAGTTCCCCTTCTTGGCTCAATGTTCCCATGATCCTGACGTCAAACAAATCACTTCATCTTTTGCCACCTCAGTGCCCCATCTGTTAAAGCGTATTTTTAGTATTTTTCTTTTTTCTCTTGCCCTTTGCCTTTTCTGTTCTGAAGTCCTCAGAGCAAGATTGTCACTTGCTACACAAGGTCCATCAGAAGAGGGCTCTGACCCGAGTTCCTGCTGCTGAAACATGAATTTTATCTAGATCATAATGCAGTGCCTACCATGTTTATGACACCGGTTGAGAAATCCCCATTACTATCCATGGAAAATTTTGATTTGAATGAAAATGTTGAGTGGTTTGTTTGCAGAAGGAGAACCCCGAGCACAGTTTCGATTTTTTCCCAGAAAAATCTCTGAAGAAAGTTTACAAACCCCAGAAATTCTTGTGAAATCAGAAAAAAAGGCATTCATTAATCAGCGTTGCGGAGTCAAACAAAAGACAGTATCGTCTGTCCCACGGGTGGATTTCCTTCCTCTCTGCAAGGAGCTGGAAACCCTCCTCTGCCGCCCAGCCTTGGTCAGGGCTCTCATTCCAGAGGAATCTTCTGCGCTTGTGTGTCAAGGAAAAATCTGTTTCCAATAGGCGTGGAAGGTCTGTGCATCGCGCTCCTGTTTCACACAGAGCACTCCCAGCCCTGCACTGGCAGAGCCTCACAGGGCGTCTCGCGCTGTTCCGCCACCTCCAGAGCTGTGCCAGGTCTGGAATGCTCCGTGTGGCCCAACCCCAGCCCGTGGGAAGGGTTTGTCCATCAGCACCATGCTCTGCCCGTCTTGACCCAGCCAGCTCTTCCTGTGGCTCCTCCTCTCCTCCCAGGAGCTGCCGGGGATGGACGTGGACAAATCGAGTTTCTTCCACCTTGCTTTGCCTCATTTGGGAAGCTGCAGTTTCCCACCAGCTCAGCCGGCAGGTCCTTGGGTAGGGCGAAAGCTGCCCACGAGCAATCTTTTCTCCTTGCATTTCTGAAATTCCAAAGAACACTCCAGTGTGCAAATTAATAACTCGGTACTTGAAGGTGGCAAAGTAGTTCAGGGACCATCAGCCAGTCCCTCTTAAATTCAGCTACAGGACAGGATGGCACCTTTCTCCAAGCAGGGGAGGTGGGTTTGTGCAGAAAACAACACGTCTGCAGGTTTCTCCCCATCACAGACAGGGCTGTGGTCTTACCTGCAAGCCCTGTTGCCCCTGAGGCAAGGGGCACACCAAGGATTCGTGCTGGAGAGGTCTTGCTGTCCCCATGAGGCAGACCTTCAGAAGTGATGGGGGAGATCCAGAGCACTTTCTCCTCCTGCTTTGTGCCCCATGTACCCCAGGATGCGCTGCTCACACCATCGCCTTGTCCCCACCCCACCTCCAGGAGGGCTGTCCACCAGGCAAGGCCCTGTTTGCAAGGATTTGGGAGCTTTTTCATCACCCAGTGTCGTAAAGCTCCTCAAGTCTGGGCAAGAATTTGTTCCATGTCTCCATCCTCAGGAAGCCAGAGCATCACCAGGGGAGGTCAGGGCGGATTCCCAAAATGTGACCCATCCTCTCAGCAATGTGAGCGTAATTCAGAGCGTGCCGCGGGCTCACCGGCAGCTCCGGGGGTTGCTGCCGTGACTCCACAAAGTGCTGCCCTCCCCCAGGAAGAGCAGTCCAAAGAGGAGGAGCCCAGTGGTGCCTCTGCTGCCCTCAGACAGCGGGGGCTCGTGGTTGTGCAATGTTTACATGAGCACGGAGCTCACCATGGCTACAGAGGACTCAGGAACAGCAGCTTCAGAGGAGACTCAGAGGAGAACAGCCCAACTCCCCTGGAGCCAGAGGAGCCTGTGCTGGCCTGGACAAGGAGCTGAGTGCTGCAGGGGGAGCAGGAAAAGTCTCACACACCCTTTTGTTGGTGTTCTCCATCTCAGAGCCACCACTTCCAAAGGGGTTGTCTGCACAACTGGAGTTTCTGCAGCAGCCTCATCCTTCCCCCAGATCCCTCCCGCTCATCCCAGCTGTATTTTGGGAGGATGCTGGGGCGTGCACGTTCTCTGAGCTCTCTGCTTCACAGCAGCATCAGCAGTGAGCAGAAAGGGAGGGACAGGACCTGCTGATGTGGCCACCTGCAAGTGGCAGGTGCAAAAGTTTCAAACACTCTGCAGAGCATTGCAAAGGAGCACTTCAATCACACGGGCTGTGAATCATTCACAGAACCACAAAGTGGTTTGGGTTAGAGGGGACCTTAAAGATCACCTCATTCCACCCCCTGCCATGGGCAGGGACACCTTCCACTATCCCAGGCTGCTCCAAGCCCTGTCCAAGCTGGCCTTGGACACTCCCAGGGATCCAGGGGCAGCCACAGCTGCTCTGGGCACCCTGTGCCAGTGCGGGTTCAGGGCTTCAAGGGACATCCCTATAGGGTCCTTGCTCAGCTCCAGAGTCCAGCTTTCTCTTGGCACAGTCATGTCCCTCCTCCATATTCCAGCAAACCTCAGATCCATTAATATACTTCCCCCACCTGCTTATTGAGCTTCCTTTGCTCCCTCCCCATCCTCTGAGTTCCCTTAATTGCAGTCAGCTGTTTCCAGTTTCTCTCACCAAGGTGGCACAGCAGTGATCCAGGAATGCTTTAGGATGCATCCAACCATCCTGCTTACAGCCCACAGGGGACAGTCTTTGAGAAAGGTCAGGTGGACTCCCAGCTGAGGATTTATATAGAAAATTTTATAGGAAGGTAGATCCAGGCTTTGCAGGGGATGAGCCAGAGCTGAAGCATTTGTGGTACAGAGGGAGCCTGGAGAGACCAGATTCCTTGTAGGATGGAGGCCTAGACAGCAACTCTTAGGTCTGTTCTTGAATTTTCCATGCGTTTCTTGATCCCATCCTTATTGCCTGCCACCAGATCTCCAACACTGCAATGTGTTATTCCCACTGGGAATGTGGAAACGTGGCTCTGTATGGACAAGGTGACATGAAGAAGTAGCTTTCAGGTGGTGATGAGCCTGTGAAGTATATGCTGAGGGCAGTTTTCCTGGTTGTCCAGGCAGACCAAGCTGCACATCCAGCCATGCCTGGGCAGCTGCTGAGCTGACAGTCTGTGCTAGTGCCCACAAGCTTGGGCATTCCAGCCAGGAAAAGGACAGAGCTGTATCCAAACTCCCCAGTCAGAGCATCACTGCTGTTCGTGCAGACAAACTCCTGACTGATGTTGTTCCAGTGGAGATTGTGGGCTTGACTTGATGTAGAGCAACTTCGGATGGCAAACATGGGAGTGGGGTTTGTTGGCCAGTTGGAAGCTGTTTTCTTTGGTTTGTTTGTTGTTGGGTATTTTGTGAAGATTTGTCTCAAAGCGTTTAGTGCTGGTACCTTTTTGAGCTCCAAATTTGGATGAATAAATGTCCTGGTGAACAAACCCCAAATCTTTGCCAAACCACATCTTCTGGGAGAGAAGGGGGTCGGCCCTTCAGACAGTCCCTGGGGAGCCTTATGGGGACAAGTTGTACGTGCTGGCATTCAAGAGGCCCTTTTCTCTAATTTCCCTAAACTCAGAATCCCACAGAACCTTTCTCTGTCATGGGATCTCTTTTTTATCGGGTTGGGAGAAGATTTTTCATCTGGGAGCTCATAGGACTTTTCAGGGTCTCCCAGTCCCTCAGACCTGAAGGCACAGTGGTCTTCCTGATGGACCATGACTGGACTTGTCAGGATGTTTAACTCTGGTGCACGACAGCCCAGGCTCTGGTGGTGATGGGGATGTGTGGCCATCTCCCTTCTTCCGTGTGGCATGGCTTGGGGAGAAAAAAAAGCAGCACAAAGGATTTGGAGAAGTTCTCAGTGACTGAAGACCACACAGGTGAAGCCTGTCTAAGGGTAAGTGCCAGAAATGGAGTTCAAAGAAAATGCATGTTTTGTCTACGTGACTTTTCCATGGGGCAGGAGATCATCCAGGACAGCACTGGGAACTTTGCTGGCTGAGACAGCATAAATCAGGAAGAAGACTCGTTGGGATGACTGTTCAAAGCCTCTGGGCTTTTTTCACACTTTAAATGCCCAAACTAGGCTGATAAAAACTCACGCAGAGTCGTGGATAGCCCTGAGTACCACTCCACGCTGGTTATGCTGGTCAGACTCTTGGCCTGGCACGCAGGGCATCAAAACAAGGAGGGAAAACACATAAGGAAAAAAAAAAAGAAGAAAAAAAAAGTGCCATGGGGACCATGCACCACCCACATGGAGAGCTCCAGATGTTCCCAGCACCAGCCCAGCAGCCACCAGCCCATTAGACACTCATTAACAAGTGCAGACACTGGAAGCAGCAAATTTGGGGGCCTGCAGTCTGCAAAAGTGCCCCTCTCTTCCCTCCCCAGCCCCTGCTTTGAAAATCCCCAGCCTCCTGCTGGCACACATCTCGTGGAGATGCCTCTAAGTGAGAGGTTCCTCAGCACCACCCGGTGCACTGCGGGTACAGCCTCTGAGGATGGATGGTATCCAAATGTTTGGCAGAAATTCCAACTTTCCTTACTTTTAGGCGTATCTGTGGCTTTTTGATACTGTAAACAACTGACATAGGCTTGGAAGAATAGTGTATCTGAAACAGTTTATACAAAAGAATTCCATCTGTCAGTCTGTTTACAGTTCACATGTGAAAAGGCAAAAATCTTTAAAAGGAAAACCCCGAGGGGAAAAACATTTATATATCTAAATATGTGTATATATACCCCGTACATATATATAGGATATGCTACAAATAATTGTTGAAGTGGAACAGTATCAGTGTAGATTTTCTTTTTCTCTTGAATGCAGTGTTTTTTTTTTCCTGGTGTAAATTAAATTTTCCCAGTTTGCTTTCTAACTTATTCAAAACAGCACAAAGCAGGCAGACTGGAATTAACAGAGTGGTTTGGATTTTTTTTTCCTTTTCTTTTTTTTTTTTTTTTAACAAAACACTTTCCAGTTTTAAAGTTGTCCTGTTGTCCTAAAGCTCCTTGAAACTGTGCACAAGATCATGGTATTGCAGTAAAGAAGAAATACTGCTATTACACCCTTGAGAATAACCTTGAAACGCGGCTGCTGTGTTATCTGCAAGGGGATTTTAGAAATTGCTGTGAGAGCTTTAACTTCTGCTTGGACAGGCACCAAGGAAAGCCAGAAACGATCCAGGTTTCGTGTCTTTTCTCAAGGGAAGGAAAAATCCTGCATAATTATCCACCTCGCTCCTAAATGCCAGAAGGCAGAACCCTGGAGACAAACGTGGCAAAGGCCTGATTTTATAATATTTGTGCTGAGCTGAACCAAACCTGGATAATGCACAAGCTCATGCGTAGGTGTCACACAGGTTACGGGCACAAGCAATGAGGGTGGGTTTTAGTTGCATTTTTCCTCTTTCTGGACCCAATCCTGTGGGTGCGAACTGCGTAAAAATAATTTGGTGCTTATCAGGGGTGAGGGATTTGTCCTTGGCTGAGGGGATCCCTGTATGGGATCAGAGAATCACAGCATACCCTGAACTGGAAGGGACCCGCAGGGATCATTCCCCACTGCTGGTGGCAGACACGTGCTGAGGACCAGGGTTCTGGATACATCACCAGGGAGGGTGTTTCAGAGACCAGACATGGGTTTTGCACCTCTGGAACATGAATTTTCCATGGACATGCGTGACAGTCGCTTTCACATCACGCTCAGGGGAAGCTGGGAAGGCTGTGAGAAAAAGGGTGCTCTCAAAGGGACACCCCTAAGGGCAACACCAGCACCATTCCATGAGTACTGTGTTGATCCAAAATCCAGCCAGTGTCCCATCCCAGGCTCTATTTGCCCTCCTGGCCTTGCTGGCTTGGCTGCTGCACATGCCAGGCCCTGCTCTAATGGCCAGGGCTGTGTTTTGCTGTTTGTTTTTCGGAGCCCCACAGATGAAGCGAGATGGGTAACAACACAAATATTTACATGTGGCAACCGTTTGTTTTAATTGCATGGGATGAAATCAAGGTTTTCTGTTGCCCCCGCAGCAAGGGGAGGAAGTGGGGGGTGTTTTTATGGGCATTCCAGAGCCCAGCCAGCCTTGGGAGGTGAAGGAACAACGTTGCCCACCAGCTTGACCAAACATGTGCTCCTCATATTCCTCTACCATGAAACAGCTCTTTTTTATTGTGTCTTGGCAGGGCTATGAGCCTGCAGTCCTGGTATGATAACATCCCACTCCCGCAAAATTCCGTGGGGCCAAATTCCGCCTGTTGTGTCTCACAGGGAGCGGGAACAAGTGCGGAGCAGGAACACACCTGTGCCCACCCTCCTGCAGATGTTATGAGCTCTGGGAGACCCTCTTTCTGCTCCATCTCACACAGAAGGCAGCCCCAAAGAGGAGCAGAAACAGTAAATACAACGAGGTTTCTAATGGGATGTTGTTGCCAGTATGTGGAAGCATTATGGGGCAGTTGGGGCTGGTGTTGGCCATAATTTTTTCCCAAGAGATTTGCCCAAACTGAAAACCCAGAGCAGAAAAAGGTCACCTTTTTGGAATGTCGTGTTTGCCAAATCACTTCCTATCTCCTTACCCAAGCTGTGTGTGATCAAAACTGTCCAGTTGCTAAGAGACAACAAAAAAATTGAAGGAAAGATGCTGACTTATTAACGTTAAGAAAGAAGAAGAAGAAAAAAAAACCAGAAACAAACATTTTTGGGAAAAGTTCGTAATAATTATATTCCCATTGTTTGCCAGCCTGTGCCTTATTTTACATCCTATGAAGAGCTTTGTTGAGGTGATATCACAGACTCTCCAGGGATATTTCATAAAGGAAAAGGTATATTTCAGAAATACGGATACGTGTATTTTTCTCTTCCTCTTTTGGGAGATGCTGTCATAGTCTCACAGTCTCTGGGGTCAGCACTGCTATAATGGGAACAGCCAAAGGCACGAAATGGAAATTAAACTTTTAAACTGATATTCTCAGTTTTTCTCAGTTTCACCTGGAGAGGTGGGAAAGTGGTTTTCACCAGAGATACCCATCCTGGGTAGAGCTATTGGAACAAGTTCAGCTTAATTTTAGGAGAAGCCTAGTCTTGGACTACCCTGTGCTGCCAGATGTGGATCCCAAATAACCTCTCTGCTGAGAGGCAGTTGTGCTGCCATCCCCGAGGAGGCCTGGCCTGTGCCACCACCATGTCTGGACATTTGATGGGTCAAATGGGTGTCTTTGTGCACAAAAGATCCACCAGACTTTCCTGAGGCAACCTGGCTTCATCCAAAGACCAGCTGGGAGCCAGTCTTGCTGCTCATTAGAGAGTGGCAGTTTTATTTGTCTTTTTAATATATTTGGCACTTGAAGGCTGAATTCCCTTTCTTTTGCCATCCAGCCCCTGCTTGAGGGTGTCTTCTGTGCAGCTATCCCTATTTTTTAAGATGGTGTCGGGAGTTGGTGATTTATGGGTCATTTATTTTTGCTTAAACAGGAGCCCCAGAATTTCAAGGACTTCATGGTGCCTCTGTTTTAGGAAAAAGGGTCCAAGGAGATGATGTGGGACCTCAATTAGTACTGCAGGACAAGGGAGAGGGATGCTCCACCCATGGTGTGGACACCCAGACAGATGCCAAGGTCAGCCTGTGAAGTCTTTTGGGTGTTTATGGCTCCTGTCTGGGACTAACAGAGAGCTTTGAAACACCATTTGGCAGGAGGCAAAGCCAGTGGATGAAGGTGGGTTTTCCCCTAGTCAGAATTCCCATTGAAATGAGGGGCAAAATCCCCAGAGAAAAAGAGGGCACAGACCCCCTAATCCTGGCCACGTGGGGATGTCACACTGTCGGTGGCTGTCAGATAAAGCTGTGGGGCAGGACAGGCAAAGCAGGTAAAGGGAGGTTGTTTATTTTCCTTATGAATTAGAAACATGTTATTTAACAGCATGGAGCAGCTTTGATCAAAGGCAGGTAAAAATGCAGGTAAATCCAACTTTCCTTGTTCGCTGGCATCCTGTTATGGAATCATCTCATGGAGCTGTTGGTATTTAAGTGGGCCACAGGAGTCAGGAGTGTGGGATCCCTTCTGAATCAGCACTGGCACCGCAGCCAGTGGGTAGTTCAGGTCTGAAACAGTCATATGGTTAGAACATGAATAATTACCATGATCAGCCTGACCGTGCTGGCGCATCCCCCATCTTTCCACCAGCGAAGGCACAAATCACCTGCCCAGGACAATTAACACCAGTGGTCTCCTCCCAGTTTTCCAGCAGTGACACCATTTCCTTTCCAGGTCTCCCATCCTACTTCTGGTTGCAGCCAGGTGAGAGCAGCTGAAGGCCCATGAGTGACCCTTGGCAGTCTTTGGACAGGGGACAGGTTGTGCACTGAGGTGGCCCTGCAGGGACAGAGAGCATGGAAGGCACGGACTGGGCGGGACTGCCACGGATACGCAGCATGGAAGCAGGAGCTCAGAGCCTTCAAATTTCCCTGCATAGCCGACGTCCCCTCCCTCTTTGCTGTGGAGGAGCTTCGCCGTCCTGGCTTGGGATGGCCGGACACAGTTGGGATGGCCGGACACACGCACGCCTTGGTGATCTCCACAAACACAGCCGGCCGGGCCATTACATCAGCCCTGGGTGGGGTGGTCCGGCCGGAACGGCCTCCAGACAGCGCAGGATGTGACCCGCTCCGCCAGTCCGGGCTCTGCATCCCGGGATCGCACACAGACAGCTCCCGGCCTGCGATCCCCCTCCCTCCCTCCCTCCCTCCCTCCCTCTCGTCTTTTAACCTCTTGTTTCTAAAGTGGTTTCTAAAATAAGCCCAAGTCTCGGCAGCTGTGAAAGGCGTTTGCTGTCAGAATTGGCCCCTGTGCAGACGGACTGGATACTGCAGGCGCTTGTTTTGCGTTTTAAGCCTAAACATTCCGCGCCCCCCCCGCTTTTTTGCAGTTCAACTCTTAGTTTTTAATAGTCCTTGTCATGATGGAAAGTGCCAGACTCCAGCTGTTCTTCCCAAACCTCTGGGAGAGGCCTGGTTACATCTAGTTCTCATAAATCTTGAATCCAGTTCTAGCAAGTCTTTAAGCCTGACCACTACGCTGCCTGGGCAGTCTGTGATTGAAAACAGGAGCAGAGGAAGAAAAGAGGAAAGTGGGGAAATAGAGAAGAAACTTCACACTTGTGGACTGTTTCAGGAAAAGCCACCAAGAGGCACAGCATGTAAGTCACACTGAGATGAGAGTCAGGGTGTTCTCTACAGCCACCTTATAAACAACCTGTGGCATCAGAGAAAAGGATGGTGGAGACAGATTGTGTGCAAAAACAAAGGCAAGATTCACCTGGCTTCCACAAAAAAGGGCTGGGAATATGTTCTTGTGTCAGGAACTTTGAGGACCTGCATAAATGAGATGCAGGGATCCTAAATCTCTCTCAAGGATCTTCAGCCGGGACAAACTGGCCTGGGCTCTGCACCTCTGATTTATGTCTGTTGTGGATTTGGCCTTCACGGTTGAAAAAGATCAGAAGAGCAAAAGGCAAGAAAGGGAATGCAGGAGTACACTCATTTAGGAAATAAGGTACCCATTAGTGTAAGTCCATCTTCCCCAGTGCTTGGTGAGCAGTGAGAGAGTTTAACCACCCAGAGCATTGGCATCTCTGAGCTGGGTCATTCCTTGAGCTGTGAAACGCTGGAAGTCCTATGGGATCCAGGCACTCACCATGCTCAGTGATGGGTTGGATTCACCAGCACAGGTGGGGACCTGCAAAAGGCTCCTCTTGAGTCTGAAGAAGGAGCTTGTTAAGTCTGTGGATGGGATTATGTTTTGAATCCCTTCCTGGTTCTATGGGAAGCTGTTCCAGGCCTCTGCAGTCTTTGCTACAGACGTATCAAGAGGCAAGGAACAATAAATGTGTTGCTATGTGTCCTTCATTCCCCGTGGCATGGAAGAGGCAAAAAGGAACCCGACATTTCTTGGGAATAAGATAGAAAACAGCCAATGACCACTTAGCATATAAAAGATCCCGGACAGGAATACATTGGCTTTCATAGAGTGGGAAGGACTGAAACCTTGGCCAGATTCAGTATCGTCATCATCCACGGAAACTTCTGCTGTTTGCATCCACGTGTGAGACTTCGGGAACCATCGCAGAGAGAATCACAAGGGAAGAAAGGTGCAATTATCTGAACATACACACACAGCCTTCAGCCTTCTCTTAGTTATGAGACAGAGATCCCTTCCAGCAAGGAACGGAGAGCTCAGGCAGTAGCATTGAAACAGGCACGTGTTTGGATCACGGAAAACCTGTAACTCAGGGGAAATGTGGAAGTCAAGTGTCCTGTGATGGATGGATGGGCAATGGCTTTTTAAGTACCTGCATTTCAAAGGAGCATAAACACCAGATTCTGCAAGTGCAGCTTAACCTCACCTGACTCCAGGGACACTTTTCTGCTGCCTCCAGGGACTGTTGGATGGGGCCTGTCAGAGGCACAAGCTTCCAGGGAGAAGCCGTGCACTTAAGCAGCTACATATTTAAATACTCTAGATGAGCCTCCTTCCTGGATTTCCCAACATCTGTGCTTCCTCGCCTTGGAAGCCATCCCCCTCTTGGATCTGGACACTCGGAGTGTGCGGAAATGAGCGGGAGCAGCTAAGGACAGCATTTGTGCAGTGGAGCAGAGCTCTTTGCAGCGATACAAGAGAGCACCTGCGGGTGCTGTGCGAGAGCTGCAGCCGAAATTCCATTATCGCTGTCGCTGCATTAACTGGGGCATCCCTCCACATGGCAGGAGGGACATTGGGAGCCCACAGGATGAGGCAGAATGCTCTTCTTCTTTTGTCCCTTCTGTCTGGAGCCTATGCCAGGGCTGCCTTGCCCCCTGTGGAAGAGCCAGGCTCATGCCAAAGGTGGTTTTGCTGCGTGGCTCATTTCTTACCACAGACAAGTTACCAGTGCTGTTACAAAGCTTATCTCCTCCTGTTATTTCCCAATATCAAATCACAGTAAGAAAACAGATTTCCCTTTGCTGAACACAGGTAGTATTACGCTGGGGAGTGTTAATGGCTTAAGCAAAGATTTTTCCACCTACAGGCAAGTGACTGATAGTTTATCCATCTGCTGCATAAAACCAGTGCTTAAACCCCAGCTTTAATGGGTCATATCACCTGTGATTTCAAAATAACTCTGGATTTTCCCCCGAAGGAAGATGCAAAATAATGAAATTAGTACTTGGAAGTGAAAGGGGGTTTTTTCAGTTCAACAAACAACTGGGAGCCCATCACTTTTTCAAGTTAAATTGTCTTGAGTGATTTTGTCGTAGGTCAGAGGGAGGTCAGACAAGTTAGGCTTGGTCTTTTTCCTGCGTTGTCGTCTCTCAGCAGGAGGAGGAAGCTCACCTCAGCAGGTGTCATAAACACCAATTTCCCAAAATTTCATAATCATTTAGATCTAATTACAAGACACACATGGTTTTTGACTTTCCCCAGGAAGAGTACAGGGAGTGTCCACCACTAAGCCAAATAAGGAGGAATTTGCAGTGATTTTGCTGCATTTGATGGGTTTGCATTTTTAATCCAGGAAATTCAGTTTGATTCCAGAAACTTATTTTAACAGGCTGCGTTGCTCCAGGTCAGTTCACTTACTCCAGCATCACAGAGACAGGGAAGGAAATGACTTGTGCACTTTGTTTCAGTGTGTCCATCAGGAAATACACGCCAATAAACTGAGTTGGGGACAGAGTGGACGCTTGTGCTGCTGTCTCAATCTCTGCCTCCTAGGACAGAAATTCCCCTGCTCAATAGCAATTTGACCCAAAGCTAAAAAGCTGAGACAAACCCAGTTCATTTTAAGAAGGTAACGGGTGTCACGAAGCCAAGAATTCTGTTTTCCATGGAGGTCCCCAAAAGTGCCATGAGGGACAGCAGCGTTTTTAGCAACAGGTATCTCATGGTAGACTCCTCATGACATTGCCAGAGCTGTTTATGGCCTTCAGGGGTGACTAAGACTGGGTCACTTACTTAAAAATCCCATTTTAGATATTGGCTGGCAGTGTTTGTCTCTCTACACTCCACCTTCCAGAGCTGCAGCTCTGTGCTGGTGCCATCTTTCCTTCTGAAGGCCATGCTGAGGTGTTTGTCCTGATGGACCTCCATGGTCCCACTCTTTTCTTCAGCCTGAGGGGACAATTCACTGCCTGCAACCCCCAGGTGGGTGCTGGTGTGTAAGTAAAGAGCAATTTGCCTTAATGGAGCGGCACAGGACAGGGACACCTGATTTACTTCATCTCTGGCTGGCCCTTCAGAGGGAGCTAAGCCAGCACAGAGAGGGAACACTGCTAACACGGACACTACAGTTACCCTTATCTCAGCTCTCTGTCCTTGCTGATCATTAAATTATCCCACAGCCCATCACAGACAGACCTGCAACATCCACAGCTCTGTTAATAAACCTTCTGCAGCAGTAAATCCCCGGGCCTGACTGTGGACTGTCAGTACCTCCTCTGATTTATTCGCCATTTACCCACCTTTTGCTTCAGGGAGAAAATGGAGTGGCCACCAGTTCTGCTCCCTCTGTGACCCCTCAGTGACAGCAGTGACAGCCTCGGAGAGAAGGTGCTGAGGCTCCCCATGGTTTGTGACCATTTGCCAAAAAAAAAAAAAAAAAAAAGAAATTTAAAAATCCTCATGTGGAGATGCCCAAATGCAGAATATGCTCCTTACCCAGCATCTGTGGGCCCAGACCCACACGTCAGCCTAGAATGGTGGAAGCAGCTTATTCCTGATCCTTTCTGAAGTTCACGAATCATCTTTGCCACAAACATGGGCAACAACACGAGGAATTTGGGCAATGCTGCTGCAGCCGTGTCCAGCACTTCCATGAGGATGTTCAGCAGTGCCACAGGCATGACCTCCCTGAGCAGAGAGGCCAGGACAATTCTCAGGCCTGGGCATGTGCAGCTGGACCTCCCAGGAAATGCAGGGAGATTGCAAAGGAGCAGCTGAATATGAGCCCAGCGTGTGCCCAAGTGGGCAAGAAGGCTGATGGCACCAGGCCTGGATCAGGAATAGTGTGGCCACAGGACAAGGGAAGGGATTGTCCTTCTGTACTAGGCACTGGTGATGCCACCAAGTGCTGCGTCCATTTCTGGACCCCTCAGTGCAAGAGAGACACTGAGGGGCTGGAGCGTGTCCAGAGAAGGGAATGGAGCTGGGGAAGGGTCTGGAGCCCCAGGAGCGGCTGAGGGAGCTGGAAAGGGGCTCAGCCTGGAGAAAAGGAGGCTCAGGGGGGCCCTTGTGGCTCTGCACAACTCCCTGACAGGAGGGGGCACCCGGGGGGAGGTCAGGCTCTGCTCCCAGGGAACAAGGGACAAGACAAGGGAAAACGCCTCAAGTTGTCCCAGGGGAGGCTCAGGTTGGATGTCAGGAAGAATTCCTTCACTGAACAAGTGGTTAAGCATTGGAAGGAGCTGCCCAGGGAGGTGGTGGAGTGTGCATCCTTGGAGGTGGCCAAGGAAGGCCTGGACGTGGCACTCAGTGCCCTGGGCTGCGTGGTGAGGTGGGGGTCGGGCACAGGTTGGACTCGACGATCCTGGAGGTCTTTTCCAGCCTCAGTGATTCTGGTGTTTTGGGATTAAAGGGACTGTGGAAAGTCAAAGAGAATTCAAGGAGGGAAGGTCCTGGCCAGGAGGTGACTCTATCCCGAAGCACCAGACGTGCATCCTGGGGCTCCGAGGCTTCCCAAGGGAAGCTGGGCGAGCAGGAGGCTACTGACCCGTGCTCTGGGGTCCTGACCGTGGCAAGGCAGAATGGCCCCCCTTTCTGCTGTTCATAACTGACTTGTCCCTGTGGGGGGAAGCTTAATTGCCTGTCTTGGCCTGGACAATACTTAAACTGATTTTCTGGACTCCAGAGGGATTGTGGTTGGCCTGTATCAGCCCCAAACACACTTTGATTCATTTTATTTCCTGGACTCCTAAAGGGATCCTTTTTTTTGGCCTGTTTTGGCCTCAAGCCCTGTTTGATTCACTTATTTCCTAGACTCCCAAGGGAGTGTGGTTGGCCTGCTTTGGCCCTGTCTTGCTGTCACTTTTCCATGCTGGTATGCAATGCATCTGCACGCTTTAGATTCCTCCACTGCTTTTGCTTTCACTGTGGGCCAAGGCTGGATGTATTTTGCAATATTTCGGGAAATATAAACACAACTTGGTCTGCATCCCTGCATTCACCTTGCTCAGATTTTCCTGCAGCCTTTCCCTGCCTCATCATAAACTATTGTTGCACAAACTATGCACTATGAACTCAGTATGGCCAGGCCCTTGCTGGGGAGGGGCTGTTCCCTGTGGGATCTGCAGCAGGGAGCACCCCAAGAGAGGAAGGGAAGGACCCAAAGGGCGGGGGGGAAGGTGGGGAAGAGCTGTCACCTATGTGGATACTGTCCCTATTAAAGGTGATTTCATGGTTGTGTAGCTTTGTCACTGAGCCTGCCAGCTGCTTTCCCACCACAGGGAAACCACAGCTGTGAGGAGATGTCCCTGGTCATGCTGGTCTGGGTACCATGGGTGACACACTGGGCAAGCCAAGGTGTGGGTCTGGCTTTGTCATCATCTCATGGGCGACTTGGTCCTCCAGGACCATGAACAAAGGAGCTGCCACAGCTGGTGGCCCCTGCTCAGCGCACACAGAGCACAAAGCACAATCCCCACCCCTGCTGTGGCACCACTGACTGCCCTGTACAGTCCCTGTACCAATCCCTCCTCTCCACACAGGTACAACTGAGCAGGAAGCTGAGATGCAGATGGCCTCCACTCCATGGAGAAGACGTGCAGAGAAAAAGTGCTTCATACTGTCTTTGAAAAAAAAAAAGTTTTTTTCTGATGATGTCACTTACCTCTACTGCAACAAGTTCAGTGGTGACTTCCCAGTCCCAAACCAGCCTGACACTGGGAGCAGTGGCAGAACAAGCTGAAGAGGTGATGGATATTGCTGTTCTCCTACTTCTTCTTGAACACCTCTTGGACTTTTCCAGCCATCTCTTGATCTGTGTCTGCTCACACCGAACTCAGCCTGTACCAATGTCCCTTGTCCTGGCAGAACGTGCTGCCAGCACACAGGACGTGAGTACTGTGGAGGTCTGGCTTCCCAGTTAGAAGCCCAGCTCTGCTTTGGAGAGCCTGTGACAGTGTCCAGCACTGACATCTGTAACTCTACAATAGCATTTTGCTCTTTGCTCTTTGAAAATTTCAAAGGAGTTGGTCAGAATATTGATAGGTTTGTACCCCATTAAAATCCTGAAGTGTAAAGCTGCCTGGGCCAGAGTTGCAGGCCAGACATGTGAGAATAAAGTCTTGCTTTCAGTAACAATATTGTCCCAGAACTGCAACAACAGACCTATTTTATTTCTTTTATAATTTAAAAATATCACCACAGTGCAAACTCATTCCATATCCCACAGCATTGCTTTCCATATAGACTGTCTGGAGATAAATGTTTCATCACAGAATTTATTGTTTACAGAGCTTACTCATTTACTGTGCAAGTCCTTTTTATCAAGATCTCATTTCATAGCCTAAGCAAGAAAGAAATCCAATAAATCCATGAGTCTGTTAATGCTGTGAGGAGAAAGCAGCTCTTTACTGAGTAAGCAAGTTTCGTTGTCCAATTGTCCCAGGAAATTTAAAGCAGAATGTGTTTTTGACAGCTTCGTTAATGGCACTTTTTTCCCCCCTTGCCAGAAATTCAGGCATAATTGAGACATAGTGTTGAACTTCAAATGTTTCCCTGAGACTGGAATAGAGGACTTGATGAAGCATGTAATATGGCATAACCTCCCAATTATTCACACGTTTAGATAACCATAATCACACAACGCCCATCACAGCCAGGAGGTTATTCCAGGCAGATATTGGCAGGGGCTAATGGACAGCATATTGCGAGGGCAAGGAGGCTTTGGAAGGAAACATTAATCAGAATTTGGTAGCAAAGTCATCAATCACAGCTTAACAAAGCTGTCACTCACCGCTGCAGTCCCGGGACCTCGATCAGCTCAGAGTTCAACTCATCAGTCTCCAAGAGCAGAACTCAGCAAGGGAGAATGGCATTGCCTCAGTGTGACTGTCCCCAGGACACCCAGCCCTTGGCAGCGTGGCTTCTCCAGGGAAGAAGCAAGAGAAATCATCGCCAGGATTTGTAATAATTGGGTTCTGTATTTTTCAGTCAAACAACGTCGCTTTTGATTATCGCTATTTGATGTTTTCTTACTCTGGGTTTGGGAAATGCAACTGCATTCTGCTATTGGAAATTATTCTGAACAGGAGCTTTTCTAACTTCTTGCTGACACACCCATAGCACATTGTGACATGTGAGAAATGTGCAGCAGGAGCACAGCAAGCAGATGAGAGGTTGTGATTATTCCCATTTCCCAGGGACCATTAGGTCTTGTCTGGGATGCAGCGTCCCGGTTTGTGTCCCCAGCACAAGTGAAATGCCAATAAACTGGACTGAGTGTAGCAGATGGGCACCAAGACGGGCTGGATGGTCCTACAGGGAGGTGCAGAAGGATCAGGTCTTGTTCAGCCCGGGAAGTGGAAGTTCATAAGGGGACAGTCAGGAGTTTGGAGAGTGAAAAACTGGAGGTTTTCTAGATGCGACTGGAAAAGCCCTGAGCAAACTGATCTGACTTCAGTTCTGACCCTGAGTTCCAAACTTGCCAAGTCCCTCCCAGCATGAGCAGTGTTGCAGTTCCGTGGCTGAAGGAAAAATGCTCTGTTCTCCACACTTTCAGGAGGCAGAATACGGGGCAAGTGTTCAAGTAGCAGCACGGAAGACTGAACTTTGGGATCAGGACATGCAACCCCTTTGCCCAAGACCTGGCTGGGAGGTTCAACCATGGGCTCCAGAGCATCTGGGAGTGCTGTTGCCTTTGTCCAGGTACCTTCTCCAGTTTTTTAGACAAGTCCCTCATCCTAGATTAAGGCCAGCCAGCACTAGTCCTGACACTGCTCCTGGAAAGGGGCAGTTCTCCTGAAAGAGGATGTTTGCACTTCACCCTTTGCCACAAACATTTTGTGCAGAGTCACAGAATCACAGCATATTCTGAGTTGGAAGGGACCCACGAGGATCATTGAGTCCAACTCTCAGCCCTGCATAGGGCACTCCAAGAGCCACCATGTGAGTCCACACACCTTTCCAAACGAGGCTCTCTAATCATCTGCTCTTCTGCTTTTAGGCCCTGCCTCTTCCACTGTTTTACCTAAGCCCACTCTCTATTTTGTCCTGTTTTGTGCCCACCATCCTCCCAGTTTCAGCTGTTAGGGGGTACCTCTGTCCAGGCCCTCCCCCAGGGCACAGCTGCAAAGCAGTACAGGAGTGGGGCTTTTCTTTCATCCTCCAGAGTTGGCTTCAATCTGCGCTCTGTGCATTAAAGGGCAGGAGGTGAGAGGTCTCTGAGTGCCTGAGGAATGAGGGAGCTGCTGCAAATGAGTTCCTGAAGACTCAAACTTTCTGTGCCCTCCTCGCATCGTCCCGTGTTGGCCGAGACGCTGCTTTTCGACAGCACTGGAGCACATGGAAACCTTGATCCACCCAACACATTATGTTGAAAAACTTCATGCTTTGGGTGCATAAAGTTTTCCACATAAACAGGTGGGAGTCTGGCATGGCCGGCACGATTTGAGGCCAGTGCATGGTGTTTTTAACACTGTGTGGAAAACTTTTGGGTGCTGGCTGTCTTGTGAGGGGTCAAGTGAGTCATTATTTTTGTTGGCTTTCCCCTGGCCAGGGTGTCCCTAATAGGTTTGCGTGAGGTTCCCCTTGCTCCTCTCGCAGAGCTGAGGAACTCCCTGCTGATGCTGCTGTGCAAAGATGATGAGGGACAATTCCCGGAGCGGGCGGGGACTCCAGCAGTGCCTGTGTCCTCTGGATGAAGGAACAGGATCAGAAAATTTGCCATCGTGGTTGGTTTAGTCCATCACCAAATTGCCAAGATATGGTGTCACGTATTTCTTAGAAACTGGGACCCTCAGTGATACCTGAGTTGCTCTAAAACAGAAAACCAAGAGGATGGTGGGTCTGTACCTGTCCTGTCTGGGCTGAAGGGTGGCTTTGAAGAAGTGAGACATCGTTGCTGACACATGATGTGAAGCAAAAAGCCCTTGAGATTTAATCACATCCCACCTCAGCCATGTGTCTTGTGTGCTCCAGGGTGCCCTCCCCCAAAAGAAGGTAAAACCAAAATCTCCCAAGAGGAGGCTGCACCTATTCCATTTGATTTCAGGATGGACTGGTGACTTCAGGGCTTTCTCTGGCTGCTGCCTTGGTTTTGCTCGTACCTGTCAGCCTCTGGCAATGGGGAACTCTGGAGACTGAGAGCCTGCAGGTGGTGACATTGCCATGAGGAACAAACAGACTCTTTTGGCTGAGGTTTTGTGTTCAGGTAGAAGGGGAACCACGCATGAGACGGTCGCATTTGGCGCCAGAAAAATGGAAGCACTTGAAGGCACTCCAGAGAGGAGCAGTAAGGACATGGGACACATCACCCACAGGGAAAGGTGGAAAAACCTGGGGTCATTTGCAAGTCCAGGTGCCTGAATCTCTCTCTGGCGCTGCAGTGAGTGGTTTGAACATGGCCCAAAGCCTGCTCTGTGCTGCGGTTGGACGGGAGCTGCCGGGATTCCGGTTGGATGTGGAGCTGTCTCAGTGGCGTGGAGCCAAGGGACACTCAGTGTGCCCAGAGAAGGATGCAGTGAAGGCTTCCCAGCCGGAGGCTTGCCAGGTTGTGTGGCCAGCAGCATCCAAGGGAGGGACCTGGTCATGATCCCATCTGGTGTCCTTGAACCTCCCTGGGCCAAAGGGACAGATACCACTGGCAGCCAGGTCAAGTGGGGACAGCTTTTACCAGGAGCCAAAGCTCCTCCTTACACCTTCTTGAGTGGAAATGAGACTGTTCTCCCACCACACCCACGAGGGGAAGGGAGGGGACAGGGTGGGGAATCGTTATTTTAGTCATTAGCTGATGGGGAATTTACCAAGGAAGACTGACCTCAAAATCCCACGGTTTTCTCGTTGTAGAAGTAGCAAGTGTGAGGAAAATGTCACGTACTCCAGGACTGGGACAGAGAGGAGAAATCCCTCTGCTTTGGAGATTCTGCCAGGATGAGCTCCCATGTCCCATAAACAGATCGTGTTCCCACTCTCTGGACTTTTTTTTTTTTTTCTCATCACCTGCAGGCCTTGGCTGAAGTCTCTCACTGTGGCTGATGGACCAAAATCATCTCCCTTGTGGGAAGAAACCAAACCTGGGCAGGAGGCTGCATCGCATCCTCAGGGGCGCAAAAGGAGAGTGCTTGCAAACACATTTTTTGGGGGTGACCCTCTCCACTGCCTTAGCAACAAGCATTAGAGCCTTTTAACTCAAATTTATGCTTGGAAAGAACGTTCATGTGTACCTTTTCTTAGAACTTACTTTGGGCCTGAAGAATCTGCCACCCAAAGCTCTTTTATTTGGTGCTTTACAGGTGGTGGCTGTGGAAAGCCCTTTTGCTCATCTGGTGGCAGGCTGAGGACAAGTCCCATCCAACCTGCAGCACGAGCCACCAGTGCCCAACGCTCCTTCTGTTTGTTGATCCATCCCAGAGGAGTCACGTGAGTGGTTCCCGCTCTGCCATGGTTCCAGGGCTCATGATGGAGTGTAACATTACATGAAACCTGGGCTGTTTATTTAAACAGAGAGGGTCCCACCAGGGTCACAAAGTGACGTCGCGTTTCCCACCCGCCTGACGGAGCTGTGGGGAGACCAGAGGGACTGTGTTTGGGATGCTTTCATATCCCACACAGTAGGGAGAGAGGGAAAGCTGATTTAAGGGGGGTTATTTGGAAGGAACAAAGTCAAGCCATTCTTCTTACATCAGGCCCATCTTGGGAAAATGACTCCTGATGGTATAAGCTGCAGATCAAGGCACTGAGATGGAGAAAGTGAGTGTGAAAAGCTATTAAAACCCTTTCAAAACCTGTAATAAAATAGTCATAAAAAGTCCTTGGCCAACATTCTAGCCAACACAGACTGATCTAGGGTCTTGGAGGTCACACGTACAAGCTGTTTTACCCCAAAGGAGGGTCTGCTCCATCTCCTGGCCCCAGCATTAAATGATGAATTTCCTTTCCCACAGCACCCTCAGAGGAAGCCTTGAGCTGTGCAAGACACATTAAAAAGGGGGCCAAACATGGAATCGTAGAATCATTTAGGCTGGAAAAAGATCTTTGAGGTCATTGAGTCCAAAGAGTTAAGGCAGCACTGCCAAACCCACCACTAAGCCATGCCAGTAACCAGGTCTTGCAGGGCAAGCTGTGATCCCAAAGCAGAGCATTTTCCCTTGGAATTAGATGGTGGAGATTCACTGGGGTGTTCCCATTGCTGTACAGGGCTGTGTCCCGGTGGCAGAGATGTTCCAGCTCCTCCTTGGGTGACCCCACCACTGCATCCAACCCACACCTGTCTCCTGCCACACTCCATGTACATGGAAGACCTCCCAAGAGACACCCCAAAAAAAAGGCATAGAAAAAAATTCTTGGCTGTGAGGGGCGTGGGGGCCTGGCACAGGCTGCCCAGAGAAGCTGTGGTTGCCCCATCCCTGGAAGTGTTTAAAGCCAGGTTAGATGAGGCTTGGAGCAACCTGCTCTAGTGGAAGGTGTCCCTGTCCATGGCAGAGGGTTAGAATTAGGTGATCTTTAAGGTCCCTTCCAAACCAAACCATTCCATGATTCTGCATGTCCAAGAGAAGGAAATATTCATCAGCAGGTGGCCACGGGCCAGACCTCGAGCAGGCTCCTATCTGAGGCTCTGCCCTGGATGTGCTTGAGCTTGGATGCAATGACTCCTGATCCCTGCGCCTCCCTCACCCCCTGCCCTGCCGTGGATGTTTTTGGAGCAGCCTTTCCCTGGCTGGGTGTTTGTACAGTGACTTGCATAACTGGAGGATGATGATTTTACCTCAGGGCTCTCAGTCCCATGATGCAGCCCGTGGTAATTGAATGCAGCAAGTGCTGTGACAGGAATCAAACAGGAGTGTAAAAAGGAGAGCTGCCTGTTCAAGGGAGGAAGGAAAAGCCTCCCGATTTTCTTGTCATGAAGTTTGTCCTGGGTTTGCAGAGAGGAAAGGCAGGGGAAGGGTGACCTGTCAGCAGAGGTTGCACTACTGGCTCATGCAGGGAAGGGGGAACTCTCTGCTTTGTGTGTGTCTGGGTTTAACAAGCGAATAAAGCAAAGATTTCTTTAAAGATACCAAGCCCAAGCACACCACAGCTGGGAAGCGCACATGAGCAATAGCTTTCACATGCTAACAAATAAAAGAGCCTTGCAAAACAGATGCTGAGGTTTGTGGGGCTGGCACAGGCTCGCTGCTGGCAGGGATTTAACTCACAGAAAGCCGAAAGGTTCAGCGATGGAAGAGTATCCAGAGACTGTTTGTTCATAAACACAGCTGAGGGCCAGCAACCTGCTTTATCCCCTGCCCGAGCTGCACTGCCCCAGTCATTCCTTGCAGGGTTCCTGCAGGAGAGAAGGCAGATATGCAACTCTTCTGCAGCCCACGCTCTAGAGAAATAATTAAACAGTTTTTCTTAACCTCTTGAACTTTTCATTTATTATTGCCATCCATTATGTCTACCTTCTCAAATAGCAGGATCCTGAAAGCCAGCTCCAGGGGTCAAGGGTTTATTGTTTAATGGAGATAGAACATTCTGTAAATTGCACAAAGTCACAATGTTTAGAAGAGAAGCTTCTGGTGTACTGAATCTTTTCAATTTAACAAACAGTGAGCTTTGACATATGTTCTTCCTCCATAGCAGGAAATTTGGGATAAGTGCAGTACTGGCATGGACATGTTACCAAATCCTTCCTGTAAACCAAATGACATCTGCATTCAAATAAAAACATTCCTTGCACCAAATACCAGGAAATACTAAAAGTATCACTATTCTTCTAAGGTCATGCTAAAATGAAGTTTTTGGCTTTCAGAACACAAAGTAAGTTTGTACAGGGCCAAGACGTTTTGTTCAACACACATTTGCTGTTACAAATCCCAAGAGACATCCTTCTGGGTCAAATATGTGCATGTGTCTGTAGAATTTTGCAAGCATTTAATCTTCTTCATATGAAAAAAGAATAAATATTTTAGGAGCGTGGACTTACATTAACAAATATTGCTGTTGCCTTTGTTTTTACTAGTGCTCTGCTTTTCAAAGGCAGAAAAAGGATTTGCTTAAAACAAAGCAAACATCCTCAAAATGCACCATGCCAAAATAATCAAGGGAATAAATACCTGGGATTTACAAAATATGAATATTCTTCGGTAAATAAACTGAAGCAAGAGCAGGCAGGGAGAGGAGGCTGCTGCAGTGATGGGGAGGGAGTGCTGAGTGTAAACACTTTCATCTCATAGATGGCAAATCAAGAGCATTTAAAGAAAATAAATGTATGCAGAGCAGATTCTTCCTTCTCATGTTACTTTCGGGGGATTTTACTGCTGATAGTTAACGCCACATAAAACCTTTGGAATATTATGCCAGCAGATGAAAAACTACAATGGCAGAAGGAGTTTCCCATGGATAATTAGCATAAATATCTGCTTAAAGCTGAGTAATTTGTTCACTGTACAGGATGTACTTCAGCAGTTTTATGAGCAGAAAAACACAGGGAATGTTTTGAATGACTTGCATTTGAAACAGCGCAGGCAGATACCAGGGACTGCTCAGAGACTGCCACACAAAAAAAGCCTGCTCTGAGTGAATGAACGCCCATTCCCACCAAGCTCAGGGCCAGACATCCCTAGGAGGCTTCACCCAGACACATCCCTGCAGCTTCCCACTCAAAGGAACATTTTCGTTTAATGGGAGGACTGGAGGATCCAGACTTTGGAAATGGAAAAGAAAAAAGAGAGAGAATGAGAGGAAAAAATGAAAATGGAGGGGAAAAAATAAAATAAAAATCAGCATTTTCCAATGTCCTTATGAAGAAAAAAAAAAACAACAAAGGTGCTGTTTCAAAAACGACCAAAAGGTCGTTTGGAAAAAAAGGTAATTTCTTTTAACTGATACTTTGTTTGACAAGTGTGGCTTGAGGAAGCTGCTGGGAAGGTGGCACTGGCTCAGGGGAGGGTCCAGCAGGGTCACTCCCAGGTGTTGGTCACTCCCACCTCCAGCACTCCTCCAGGATTCCTCAGAGCACCCCTGTCCTCCAGGGCCAGAAGCCGGGGGTATGGTCTGTGTTTCCATTGGCATCTCCAACCTCCCCTGCTCCTGCCAAGGCAAAAGGGAGAGTGAAAGGAGCAAAAACACTCCATGGGAACAACCTGAAGGGGAGGTGGTGGATGGTCCTGTAAACCTAATGCAGTCCAAGGCCCTGGAAAAGACCCTGAAAAGATCCAATGATTAAATTGTGAGTGGAAGAAAACCCAGCCTTGCAGTCCATGGGACAGTCCAGCTGAAAAGACACAAATATTCAGATTTTAATGGGGACCCCAAACCACTAAGAAGGCTGCTCATTTCAGCAGATTCTCCACCTGGCCTTTAATTTGCCTGTGATGCTCCCAGGGCCAGCTCTACTTCCTGTGAGTGGTGTGTCTGCCCCAGAGTATCCCAGGCAGGGCATAAGCAATTCCACAGCATCCAGAGAGAGCTGAAGCAATCAGAAATGAATATACCCTGACAGCATTCACTCATTTGCACTGGCCCCAGCTGCTGCTGAACTCACCAGGACCTTTATAATCTTCTGATACCTGTGCACAGCTGGGCTGTAGTCCCTGTGGTTTCCATCCTGGACCCTGTGGCAAGACCTGAGGGAGGGGAACTGTGTGTGGACAAATGGGAAAAAAACCCACTTCTGCTCTCAAGGTTGCACTTTTCATCTATCTTTAATTATTTTTTTTTTAAATTGTTGTTGCAATTCAAGCAGTGGAAAAGGACACTAGAAAAGCCCAATGCAGGCAGTAACACTGGTCCCTTCACTGCTGATTTAGAGTTATCTTGAAGGAAATTGATAAGGATTGCAGGTTGGCATCATTGGGATCTGATCAAAATACTGCCAGGTGGGGGAACCCTCAAGGATGGATCCGAGCTCAGCAGTGGTTGCTCACCTGGCTGCAAATCCCCTCGGTGCCCCAGTCCACCCAGACAAGGATCCGAGCTCCTGGCTGGTTTTGCTCTGTTTGTTGCCCCAAGAAAAGCCATCCCTGTGGCTTGGATGCAGCAAAAGGTGTTGCTGGAAGCCTGGGCTGGCCCCACGCAGTTGCCCACGTGCTCCAGCCCCGATGGAGCAGCTCAGCTTCCCAGGAAACCCCCCATCCGGGATGCAATCCTGAGGCACCGCCGGAGGCAATCATCCCCCTGCTGAGCAAAACCCCAGCCCTGAGCTGCAGTTTTCCTTCCAAGAGAGAGCTTGGAGCTGCTATTCAGACCTTATATTTAGAAAAATGTGGGAAAAGAACTAGATCCATTTCAGGGTTTGTATTTTTGTTGGCAGGATATCTGGTATCATTATGGAGAGCAAACCCAGGGTTTTTCTTTTCTTTTCTTTTTAAATTTTTTTTTTCAAAGTATGCATTTTCTTGCCAGAATCATATAGAAGAAGTGGGATCTGATGAGGGGAATTTGTGGCTGAGAAGCCTGAGGGAGCAGCAAAATTATTTCATCATCACATCTTTTGCATGCACAGATGTGTGGGTCACAGGGCTGGGAGCACTCCAGAGGTCTCCTCCTCCATCCTCCTGCCCCGTGGCAGAACCAGCTCGACCTGGTGATGGAGACACCACATCCTCCCCAGGTACTCCCATCCTGACGTTGTTATCCTGCCTGTTAGAAAGTTCCTTGAGTTTGCTGCAAGATACATCCAGGATGGTTTTTCCTGCCAACGGTGGATGCAGGGACAGATTATTCCGTCCCTTTGCTGCCATGTGTGACCCCAGGAAGCTGAAGAGCACAGTAGGGAACCCCTGAAGGGTTTGCAGAGCAAACCAGGCCTGCCTGAACACTCTGAACAGGACAGTGAGGTGTGATTCATTTTGAGGGCTGATTTTTGCAGCCGTCTGGTATTTTATACATTCTCAGCAGAGCAAGGGATGTCACCAGCACCACATTTAAGGACAAACCCCTGGCAGGCACTCTGACACACGTCCTCTGGCAGACGCACTTGCGTGTCGCTCTTGAGGAGCCTGCAGGACATCTGCTCTGCCAGAAGTCGTGGCAGGGCTCTGGCAGATGGGTCAGCAGACGGCGGGGATGGAAAAACACAACGATCCTGAGAAAATGACACCCGCCCTTTTCCTCTCTTAAAGAATTCACAAAATCACCACCAAAATACAGCACCACGGGCTTAAAAAGCAGACAGGGAACCTCTGGGAAAAGCCAGCTTGCCTCTAGCAACAGGGACACGTCATGTGCTGCCTGCTCGGCTGACAACTTGTCCTGCTATCGCTCAGTCCTCAGAAGGTCAATGATTGGCTTTGCTTATCTCCCAAAGGCACTTTACTCTGGTTAATTGGCACCCCTGGTGAGCGGGTGGATTGATGGGCTCCCATCAGGCCTTCCACAGCCATCCCAGCAGGACACAAAGCTTCTCCTCACCCCTGCCTACTCATCTTTTATGGTGCTTCCCGTGGAAATACAGGGGAAGGACTCACTCGTGGGGAAGGGATGGGTGGAATGGCACTAATGTCAAGGCCGAATGCTGTGAGAGGAGGGTGGGAGAGCGGCCTCAAGCTTCTCTGTTCACGTGTCCATCCCTGGATGTCACTGTGCTGCCTGGAGATTGGGCTCATTGCCTTGCCCTGGGCCTGTGACAGCACCAGGACAGTATTTGCTCCTTTTAGACAGCACTTTGTCACTTGAGGGCAGCTCAGGTGCCTCCATGTGGTACTCCTCTGTGGAGCACAGATGGATTGAGTGTCCTCTAGGGTGATCAAGGCCGTATCTTCAAGCCTGATGCCTTTCTCCTGCAGTATGGAGAATCTGGGACCAGAAGGAGGCATCAAAGCAATGTCTCCAAACCTCACTTCCCCACTTGCATCCCCAGTTGTGCTGAAGGAAAGGCTGCTCTGGACACTTTCCTTCCCCAGAGAAAGCCTCTTTCTGCTGGCGATCCCTGAAAAGGACCTTTTAGCTCCCTATTGGCTCTAATCTCCCTCCTTCTTTGATCCCAACTTTACTTAAAAGAAACCCCATATTTATTTAGCTCCTCTTGGATGGTCCTTGGGGAAAGGCTCAGCTATTTCTTACCCTCTTTTTGATTTCCCAAGGCTCATGCCCGATGGTATGGCAGGAGGAAAACAAGCCTTCACCCCTCCCAGGGCTGGGGGCAGATTTCTGCAGAGGGGATTTGGTGAGTAAAATTGTTATCCTGTGCTATCCTGTGACTCCATTGGGGTGGGCAATCCCAACAGCCTCAGGGGCTCGTCTTTGCCCTCTAAAAGCCAAACCTCTCATGCCTGGCCAAAGCTCTCCCTTGTTTTCACAAACATCTTCACTTTTGCATTCTCAAAATCTGTTGTTTGCTGGGTAGGGACAGTGGGGCCGTAACTTGTACCCGCTTGCCAAGAGTTCCTCAGACTCTGGGCAAATCCCACATGTATCTACCTCTTCTATGCTCATCCTGGCTTGCAGAGCTACCATTCCATGCCTGATCCCTGATATCCCAAGCTCACAGCTCACACATGGTGTTGGTGACCAGGATCCACCATCTGCGTCGGCAGAGTGCCGCAAAGCCGGAGTCAGAGCCTTGTTTTAAGCAAACAGAAATGTGCAGGACATACCAGACTGCTCGCTGGAAATCAGAGCCATATTCTTCAAAACTCTGACCCTTTGTTCAGACGCCCTTTGGAGACCTCCCGCAAATACCTCACTTGGACTTCCAGATGCAAGAAATTAATTTTATTTTCTTAATTCTGTGCCACAAATCCTTAATTTTGGAATGTGCACTTTTCCTGTGCGGTCCCTGGCTCCTAGAGACTACAAATACATGTGAAATTGCAACAGACGTTGATAACAAAAGTTTGAGGGTAACCCAACAGCTTTTCAAAGCCTTCTCTAGATAATTTATCCTAGACTGGCGAGTAGCCACAAACTCCATGGTGAGGAAGGAGGCTGCTTTTGATTTAGCTGATGTTTAGGTGTGAATGAGGAGGAGAGATATGCGATTAATCACTGGAAGCAGGGAGATGGTATTATTTTGATTCATACTTGACAAGTTTTCTAGGAATGCTGAACTCGAGTAGAAGTGCATGGCGGACCCAGCTGTTCAAACAGCGTGATTAATTAAACTGATTCCATGTGAAAAACAACACTGACTCTCACTCTCAAATTGCAAATCATTTTCAATATATTGGGGAAGGGCCAGCCCGAGTTTTTATTAATTGCTCTGGAGGTGATGAATCAGGGTTGTCTGCAGAGACCCACACAGGCGCACATTCCTGAGGACGTACGTGATGGTGGGCTGGTTTCTCGGCTGCTCGGAGCAGCAAGGGTTGCTTTCCCGGAGATGCTGCCACTTGCACACAAGGCAGGGATGAATCCCTGGGGTGCACAAGTTGGGATGAGCCTTCCCCTCCCAACCCTGCTCCGAGAGATTTGCAAGACTGCAGCAGAGCCGGTGCTTGTGCTTCGACCAGCGCTAATAATAAACCCTCCTCTCCCCTCATTCACCTGCCAAACCACGGCTCTCTCAAAATATCAGCACGCTGAGAGCGGGCCGTGCACTGTATGATTTGCCCAAGACCACACAGGAAGCCTGTGGCCAAGCTGGAAATTGAGCCCAAAGCTCCAGACTCCAGGATTGGGGCTCGGCTGCCCATCCTGGGACCCTTCCCCACTCAGGGCTGGGGAAACACAGGGAGATGGGTTGGACCGAAGCACCTTGCCTGCACATATTTAAACCCAGCCTGGCATTGGGATGCCCTTGCAGCAGGTGCTCAGTGGGATTTATGAACCCCCAGGTGAGCGTGCCGAGGACTCGGCCCCATGAAAAGATCCAGAAAAATCCTGCCCTGTAGTGGAGGCTTTTGATTTATATTTTCTCCGCCAGCTTGTCTGTTTTACTCATGCTGCTGACAAGGAGAGGGATATTTGATCCGTGCTGAGGGGCAGATGTTGAGCACCGCAGAGCAGGAGGCAGGGCTACTCCTCAGGTGTAAACCTTCTGATGGCCATAAAACGACTTACAGGGAGGTGGGAGGGAAAGAAATAGATTAATCTGCCTGGTGCTCACAGATGTGGAAAAATACCCTTGAAACAGCTCAACTGGATGTTTGTCACCGCAGCTGCCACAGAGGGAGAGTGACAGCCCAGCAGCAAGTGCGCCGACACCTTTCAACTCCACCAAATCCCGCAGGGCACCCCCGATACCAGGCAGTGACCCTGTGCTAACTGGTTTCAAATGTAACGTTTGAAATACCTCGCAAATACACATCTGAGCCAAGGTTTCCACCCTGAGCCTGGTGGGGAGGCTCTGAAAGCTTATTGCAAGCACCTGTCTGGTCTTCAGAAGCATTGATCTCCTACTGAGGTCAACAAGAGGAATTAGAGGGGCTGGTGGTTGCCGCTCTTTCTGCAAAACCCCGAGCGCGATCCCAAAATTCGCTACCCAGGGAGCCCTGTTCTGACCCCTCGTGTTTGATCCCAGCAGGAGAAGTCATGTGCATTGAGATGTGTCCCAGACACCTCATGTTGGTGGAGCCCATGTGGCTCCAACCAGCCTTCCTCAGGGGCAAGGCAGCAGGCTGACTCCTGGAAAATATTGCTTTGTCCACCCTCTCCAGACCTTGCAGGCTGCCGTTTCTCCAAAACAGCTGAGTGATAGTTAAAAAATGCTTGCCCTCTTTCCCCTCTCTCTGAAAGGAACGGGTGTCTCTACGGACCCATTTATATTGCTGGCTCAACTGAAGTTAATAGGAATATTCCCCTTCTTCTCCACAGGGGCCACGTTTTTCCCTCGGGAGATCTGCAGGGCCATTTACTAATTTCACAGACATCTCAGCAATTCCCCCTTGTCAACCTGAGCTTCTTAGAAATGGAGAATGTGATCCCCCTCTGTCTCTGGGTGATTGTGACGCCCTTGCCTTCATGCTCGTGCTGCTCCAAACAACACATTTTCTGAGCACACTGTGTTTGTCTGAAAATACACCAGGAGGGCTGCCCAATTTGGAAATGACTTGAATTACAAAAAAAGCACAGCTGTCTTTAACAGCTCTCGAAGCTCATGCAACTAGTCTGCAATTTATTGACTAGGATTAGATGCTTATTGTCTATGACACTTTAAATACCATTACATTGAAGTTTATACAAGAAAGTCCAAGTTTTCAAACTGGAATCTTAGCAATAACAGCTGGACCATTTGTTTATATGATAGACAGAAAAGAATGACTTCTGTAATCTGTGTATTTGGCTTTAGGATTTTCTATGACATGGGGAGAGAGAAACCTGCCCCATCCCTAATTGAGGATTGTGCGACAGAGCTGAGCAGCGCTGGCTAATTTGTCCCTGATGTTGAGACTGCAGCCAAAGCTGGGGTTGAGTCCTTCCCTCACACCTGACGGAGAAGCACTTGAAACCCTCTAGCCCACCTCTGACAGGCAGGGCTAAGTCTCCCGTCTCTCTCCCCCAGGCTGCTCACATTCCGCATTTTGTTTCTAGCATGAAAGACTTTGTTTTAAATCATAATAGTAACCAGGCTGTAATCACATTATAGCACACATGGAGAACTCGCAAAAAGTCATGTGCTTTGGATTTGACATTCTGATTTATGGTTGTGCGCTCCAGTTACACAGCTGCAATCTCATTTTCGACAAAGATGTTTTCTATTTTTCTATTACTTTGCTTCACCCTGTCTTTATGTTGAAGAAAATGAAAGCCACCAGGTGAAGCCGGCACAAGAGGACAAATGTTTGCATGTTCTGGATCAAAACCATGATCAAATATTTTATGCTCTCCTTTCATAAACAGCTTTGTACAGGCACATGTGGAGGGAGTGTAGATTCTTCATTTTGAGCCATTTGAAGTTAAAAAAAAAATAAAAATTCCAGACTTTTATTTATTCAGAAACTAGATCAGCCTATGAAATTCACATCCCAGCCACTTGATCACGGTGACTTCACCGAAGAGGGAAGAGGTTGCAGAATTATTCCTCAGACAGTTGAACAGCCTCTGTGCTTGCCAGGACCCAAAGCTGCTCCTTGAGTAAATTTTACTCCTGAGCAAAGCCCAGCAGAGGTGGCAAAGCCTTTCTTTGCTCAGTTAATTGTAGATTGCAGTCATTAGCCCTTCCCTCTGTCAGTAACCCATTGGCTTTGCATTCCTAGGAAGAGTAGCAGCATTCCAGCTTAATTAAAAAAGTGAGCACTTTTGCAGTAAATTGCATTAACGTTGGAAAGGGGCCAGAGCTTATGTTTTACATGAACCTCTCTTGTCTAGAGCAGAGTAAAGAAAAGAAAATGTCATCAACATTCTTTTCACAATTTAAACACTGATGATCTGTCTTTAGGGCCAATGTTGGCTGAGCATTACAGAGAGCACGAAACCACCACTGCGTCCCTCACCAGGGGTAAATTATGCATTGCAAACTCATAAACCTTCAAGTGTGGCGTAAAATTTTACTCAGGCCATCATTTTCAGTATGGCTTAGGAAGGGCCTAGATGGAAAACATATTTCTGGTGGTTCTAGAGCACGTGTTAAGGAGCTGAAAACACACGTCAGTGGAGCCTCCGTGGGTCAGACATTGGCCATGAGTCCTCACTGCAACAAGGCTTTGACTGTAGACTCCCTGGGCCAAGACCCTCCTTGGTCTCAACAGTGAGTTATTTTATCTACTCTGTAAATTCTGTAGGCTCTAAATAAGGGAAGTTTCTGTGTTCAGGACAGTGCTACTCCCAATTAACAACTAAACACTGAGCTGGGACTCAGTAGAGTTGAGCCCTGAAATGGAGAATCAGGGTGTTGAAAATGCCCTATGGAAGGAAAACTCCAGAAATTCTGCGTACCTCAAGAGTACCAGAATTTTTTAAAAATCACATTTTTTTTTTCCTAAACCAGAAGTTCCCAAATATCAGGGACTCAGTTCAACCACAGCCTTCAGCTGCTTCTGCAGGGACAGGTATCAGAGAGGAGACACTGCCCTGAGCCGTGATCTAAAAGGGACCTTGGTGAAAATATCTGCTGCTCAGTTTTCCATCAGCAATAACTCATCTCTGGGGATAATGAGGCTGGTCAGTGCTGGACCTACTGGGTGGCAAGAAAATGAAGAGTTAAAAAACCTTGTATTTTTCAGGTGAAAACTACAGAGTGGAAACTTCCCCTCTTGCTCCACAGAACTCCAGAACTCTCATGGGATGATTTGTCCAAAATTTGAGAAAGAGAGAGTCATTTTTTTATCGCTGTTGGCTAAATCCCAGTATTCTGGCTGTGGTGATAACATTCATCTACTGATCAATGTACCAGGTCTGTCGATCCTAAATATTTCTCCTACGGGGCATGAAATGGGCAGGGACACACTGGAGTGCAAGATCTGCTGCCCCTACGCCAAGCAGAGCAGGAGACCATCAGGACTTCTTTTCCCAGAGAGGTGGGATAATCCCAGAGGATCTCTGGGTTACTGTCAGGGCTGGTCCCACAGCAGAGTGAAGAGCAGAGCAGGACAGTGGGACTCTGTGACTCTGTAAGAGGGTGTTCCTGGCTGTGTGGCTGTTCATGTCCCATTCCCAGCCCCACTTCAGTCTCACAGACCCTGAGATGGACGGGGTAGCACTGAGCAGAACGCCTCCAGCAGAAATCCACAGCAGTTCCTCCTCCTGAACTCACCCTCCATTTCCGTCCTTGGCACAGCCAGTCAAAATATTTTTGACCAAGAGGTTTTCCACTGGAAAATGCAGTTCCTTCTGAAATCAAGAAGGAACTTGTTCAAATGTCAATGACACTCTTTGGTCAGGAAAAAGTCAAAACATTGCATTTTGATAGTGTAGTTCCAATTTGTGACATTTTGACTTTTCTATCATAATACAATCGTGTTCTATTAGAGCAGATTATGTAGCTCTACATGTTCAGCTACACTTAACAGTTGATATAATGTAAAAGTCAAAACAAATTACCTCCTTCAACACAGTCTAACAAAACATCCCCATCCCCTCTTTCAGTATTCTTATCCTGGAGGCAATTGTGACTTTTAGCTTATAGTTCTAAATGGGAATGATTCTCATTTTACAAAACAATGAAAGCCCTGGCAGAATAGAAATTCCTGCTCCTGGCCAGTATTGAACATGTGCCTGGTGGTTGGTACTTCAGAATCATCTTTTAAAATTCATTAAGTGATGGAATTAATTAAGGAGTGTCACTGCTGCACTCACAGCCACCTGTCCTTCTGCCCTGGAGACACTTGATCAACTTAAGAGGTGTTATCTTTTAACTTTGTTCTCAATGCTATGGGTATCTTCACCTGAGCAATTTTTCTTTATACTGGCTGGGAAAAAAGATCACCTTTCACATGGTATTTTCCTGGCAAAATGTAGGCACTTACTTCAGGTTGAGGAGGATGGATATTCCTCATGGCCATCCATGTGGCCTAAACCCCGTATTGATCACACCTCTGTTGCCTGTAGAGGAATGTAAGGTGGGCTGCTCAGATGGAGACTTTGATTTGTTGAGACATCAGGTGAACTCTGTCCCTCGTGCCTCCAGTAAATACATATTTTATTTTCTCTCCATATCTCTGGTTAGTGCCATTGGGAAATCTCTCACCATGTGCTTCTTGGGACTGGCCAAAGCTGGAGTGTCTTGGAGTAACACTCATACAGCTGAAGATTAACTAGAAAGGAAAATTTGGAAGCAATTTCAAAACAACTCCCCCTCCATGCTGGCTTTTTTTTTGTGATAAATGTTTCCCTTGAGAAATTCTATTCATTTGTTTTACAGCAAAACTCTGAGTGCTATTGAAGTTCAAAGTTGCCTGAGTCTGGTGTGGTGCACTTAAAGATTTCCCTTCACCAGAAAGGCCTTGTTTCTACAACAAAATTCCTGAGGAAAAAAATTCTAACATCACTGAGACATCTCTGAGCTTTACCATTTTTCCACAAACTATGTAAACAAAATCATGAGCTGAAATGCTGTTTGTAATTCTCCATGTCACAGACAGCTGTTCAGCCATGCACTTGCTAAAGACAGGATTCCAAGCACATGATAATTGAAAAAAAAAAAAAAAAAAAGAACAAACCCAAAAACTTCTGTGCATTTTTGAGGGAAAAAATGTTTGTGGAAAAATGGCTAAAAATAATTGCCAGGAAAACAGGCCCAACCAGCCCTTGCAAAAGTGAAAACATTTGGGGTATTTTGCACAAAACCATCTTCCCACTTCCTTTGCCAAGGGTCGGTGCAGGTGCAGAGGGATTTGTCTGGGAAGGGGTGACTCATGGTTCCCTTGGGAAAACGAGGAGATCCAGGCCCTTGCCCTGCAGGCGGGTGGGATGTTGGGGTCAGGCCCTCTGCAGATGGTGGAACAGGATCCATGAGGCCATGCCAGGCAGCTCTGCTCACCCTTGCCAGGCCTGGATGGCTCCAGCCTGCTCAGGAAGGCCGAGATGTGCCACACGCTCCTGGAGAGAGCCAAGGCTTCCTTAAGCACCTTTACCTGCCCCAGAATTATTTTAATAGGAGTTTCCCGTTAGCTGGTGCAAATCCTTGGAGAAAAGATGCGTTGGCAAATCCTTGGAGAAAAGATGCGTTGGCAATGATCACAGCAGTGCAAGGCCAGGCTGGGAGCTAGGGATGGTATTGCACAACCTGGATAAACATTTCTTCCCGAGGCTTCACGGAGCCTGTCTGCCATGGGCAAAGGCTTTGCAGAGCTGCTACGCTCCATACCTTGCAAAAAGACCCTGGAAGAGAGATTATGTTTTCACATTGTTTCCCAAATTACTTTAAATGTCAGCTTAAAAGGCTTTTAAGGTTTTTATTTCAAACGGAAGTATTAACTGTAACTGCCAGGGGCAGTTAGCTTGAGCAAAGCAATACCGTGCATCTTAAACAGGGTAGAAATTTTTATGACCCAAATTCTTCATTTATTATACACAGATGGTGGGAGAAGGCTGCTGTCCCCAGTGCCCAGCAGTGAAACAGGCCTGACCAAGCTCTCCTACAGACAAATGGTGCCTGCCCAGAGCTCCCTGAATGTCAAATGATGCTTTTCTTCTCGTTCCTTCTATGGAGGGTGACACAAGGACTGAGCCTGATTTGTAGGGCTGGTGAAACCCATCACATTCCTGCCTTATTTTAGGCTGAAGGTGTAGCAGGATGGGGCACAGCACTTCCCACTGCCAGGCATGATTTGGGCTCTGGCTGACACATCCCTGCAGGGGGACCACACTCACCAGTGGTGGTCACATTGTGCCACGGGGTTCTGCAGGTGCTCGGAGACACCCACCTGCCCCTACACTCACACTGGCTCTATCTGAAAGGTCTCTGCAAGAACCCAGTTAAACGTGGGGAGAAAACACAGCTCCAGAGTGGCAGCTGGAGCCCTGTGCCTCAGCAGAAAAGGTGTTTACAGGAGATGAAAGAGATGGCCATGGAGAGAAAGATAAGGAGCACTTCCGTTCCTTTATTTTGACATCCTGAGAAGGAATCTTTGCCAAAACGGGTTGATCAATTAATCATTGATCAATCAATCAATCAAAGGTAACTCCTGGAAGGGAGAAAGAGTGTGTTTATCAGACTTACTCTTCTCCTATTCTCCCTGACACCACCTCATCAAAAAGAGTGTTCACTACCTTTACACTGTTAGAGCTTTGTTTTGCTCACAGTGAAAACAGGTGAATAAACTCCTCCTCTATGTAATGCAGCAAGTGCAGCAAAAAATCACCCAAATTAAGGGCAAAAGTCACAGCTTACCTGTGGACAGGTGAGCAATTTTTATCTACTGACTCGACAGTGTGATGGTACTTCTTCCAGCCCATGGGAAGGGGGAAAACCTCACAGCTGAGCTCTCCAGACATGAGTTCAAAAAGCCTCAAAAACTGCAGCGTGGCACAGGAAGAAAAGAGGAGACATCAAGCTTGGACCATGCAGGAGTATAAATTATGCCAGGGGAAAATGCAAGCGGCCCATGCTACATCCTGTGGGAGAAGTAGGAGTCCCAGCCATAACTGACTAATTAAATGGGAAGAAAATTTGTGCTTGAGCACAGATCTACTGATGCTTTTATGACAGAGGCAGTGGGCAAGGCCCATCTGAAGAGCATCTTGGTGTTGTGGTCACCAGCTCTGCCTGGGACCAGTCACTAGGCTTTAGGGAAAGGCAAGAAAACAAATCCAGGAGTGAGATTGCCCAAGGAGCAGGAAAGGAGCTGTGGTGAGGAAATAATGCTCATCCCCTGCAAGAGCCAGGAAGTTCCAAAGCCTGTGATTAATTTAATGTGCTGTAAATGCTCTATGACAAACATGGGCATCAGCTGTTCTTCTAATCCCACTTGGAAATTCCAGACAGTCGGACACCCAGCACATCATACCACAAGCTTTCATTTCCAGTCCCGGGACTGTGCCTACTGGCGTGACACAAGAAGCTCTGGGCTCTTCGTGCCCTGAGTTTGGTGAGGTGTCCAGACTCCCACGTCTCTCAGGATCTAATTCCTTCTGATTTTCAGCCTAAACATGTCTGTGACTAACATATCTGCTATTTTCATGCTGGTGGTCCCTGGTCAGCCCACAAAGAAGGAGTGTATCCTGCTGTATCATCTTCTGCACTTCCAAACCACTGCTGTCCAGTCCAGGGAATGGTTCTGGCTTGCACTTGACCTTGCATTTGTGTGGCCAAGTGTCTGCCACTCCACCAGATTACTTTGGCTGCCTCTTTGGTATTGCTCAGGTTTGACAGTATCACCCAAAGTTGTGTTACTGTTATTTCTCACTCCTTCAACAGGTTCTTCAGGTGTCAGGTCAGCCTCCAAAAAGAAAGAATATTTTTCTTTGACTTGTTGCTCTGTTGAAGGTACAAGGTGTTTCTAGTGTAATCCCCACTCCTTTTTTATTCAAACCCAATATTAAATTGCTTGGGGCCAGATTTGGAACACGGGTTCCCCTTACCAAAGAAGTGAGTTATCTTAATGAATATCTATGATTATATATTGAGTTAGAGCAACACAATCTGCCCTTAACAAAACCACGTGGGATTTTCTCCCTCTCCCATGCTCCTACTCCCCCCTTGCATCAAACTCTGCTCTCAGACCCTCCATAAAAATGAGGTCAGACAATGGCCATGTGGTAGCCATGAGCATCCTGCCCTCCCTACCTCACTTGTGTGAGTTTAGGCATTAGTTTTTCCTTCTCCAGTCCCAGGACAGTGGCTTCCAGCTGATAGATTCATTACCTTTCCTTGCTACTGAAGCTGCAGTCTCATGTGCTGTTGCTTTTAATACCTTCAGTGTTACCCATTCACTTAAGCACCAGTTATTCCTGGGTTCAGCATGGGGCTAAGCAGGCAAAACTCTCCAGCCTGCATTATACAGGTCACAGTAGATGATCTAATGATCCCCTTGGCCTCAGGGACTCCAAATGTTAAAAGCATTATATGGCACATCCTTTAAAAAGCTGGATATTTTTGGCACTGTCCCCTTTCTCACTGTGATCTTATCAGCCCTCACAAGCTGAACGCTGTTGAAATTTATTGGTTACTGAACATGAGCGGAGGGCATCAAGAAATGCTCTGGGGAGCGTTGCAGATGATTCATATGTGGGAAACCTTCCCCCCCAAGCTGGATTTCTGTGCAGGATGTGGGAAAGGAGCAGCTCCATGCAGAGGAACCATGCTCCAAATAAACAAAAGAGGCATTTTCCCCCATGGTGGGGAAGGGACCAGTGAAAATCTTTGCTAATGGGAGCTCTGGGTGTCCGGAGTGACTGGACAATTACCTGGAGGAGCACTCCAGTGGGATCATGAGGAAAACGGGTCACATCAGGCTAAGGAAATTCTCCAAGGTGGAGGTAGTGGGATTTTTGGGGGAAACACCATATGCACATCTGCCTTTGTATCTCCTTGCTGTTGGAGACAGAACCTGGACTGACTGGACCAGGTTCAGAACATGTTCTGCCTAAAATGCAGCCTTGCAGCTGAAAAGGGAACCCAAGACCATCCCAACCACATTCCCACTGAAGGTCCTACACTCCTGTGCAGAAGATGAGGGTCTGTCCATCCACCAACACATAAATGTGCAGGATTTTTTCTGAAACTGTTGGATTTCCCTTCCCAGGGCATCCACTGTTGGGTATAACTGCATTGTTAACACCAGCACAACAAGTCAGAAAATAGAAATTTTTTCCCGTGGAGAAAGTGAAAACCAAAATTGTATAGGTAAATTTTTATTGGGCCAGATTTAAATTGGAGAAGGGGGACAAAAAATAATATCATTTTTATCAAAAAATTATCAGAGTGCTGGAGCCCCTCTGCTCTGGAGCCAGGCTGGAAGAGTTGGGGGTGCTCACCTGGAGAGGAGAAGGCTCCAGAGAGAGCTCAGAGCCCCTTCCAGGGCCTAAAGGGGCTCCAGGAGAGCTGGAGAGGGACTGGGGACAAGGGATGGAGGGACAGCACACAGGGAATCGCTTCCCACTGCCAGAGGGCAGGGATGGATGGGAGATTGGGAAGGAGCTGGGAGGGTGGTGGGGCCCTGGCACAGGGTGCCCAGAGAAGCTGTGGCTGCCCCTGGATCCCTGGCAGTGCCCAAGGCCAGGTTGGACGGGGCTTGGAGCAACCTGGGATAGTGGAAGGTGTCCCTGCCCGTGGCAGGGGTGGAACTGGATGGGCTCTAAAGATCCCTTCCAACCCAAACCATTCCATGATTCGACAATTCTACGATGAGAGGTCTTTTCCAGTGTTTGATGTTCAGGCAAGCATATTTCCATTTAAACAAATTTTGAAAATAACTTTTCATTTAGGGAAACAAAAAAGAAAAAAATATAGTTTTGTGGTTTTTTCCACCAGCTCTACTGATCTAATTCCAGGATGGATAATTGTATTCTGACTGATTATTGTGTAGGACTGGAGCTCCAGTTGGGTAGAACATTCTTTTTATTGGAAAGCATTATGTGATGCTGGTTTCCATTAAGGAGGCAACCCCAAGTCTCCGCTTTTCTTGCCCTGCTCCTGCAAGAGAAACATTTTCTATAATCCTCTGAAAAACATACAGGAGAATGATTTTTAAAACTGATAAATATTCTGAAAAATAACATTTCCTATGCTGGTCACACAGTTATTTTACCTTGCAGAGAGATTTTCCTAAGACTATGTTTTGAAATCCTCATCGCTTCTGAGCTGGGCAAAAATCTTACAAGTTTACTTAGATCAAAAGTCACTTCTTTTTTGTTCTTTATTTACATAAGTTTCCATTAATGGAAAAACAAAAGTTTAATTTAAAAAATACTGTAAATCAATAGCTATATAAACATAAAAGCACGGGGTCTTAGTTAAGGATTTGCTCTTGAATTGCTTTTTAAAGTCAGTGTGGCAAAAAAAAGAATATACCATGAAAAGGGTTGCAGGAATTATTTTCCATATTTCAAAAGCAAAAAGAGAGGAAATAAGTAAAACTGATTTTTTTTTTTCTGATAAAAACAAAATACACGTTTAAAAGTTTACTTTGTTCCTTACAGAACTGGCCATTTCAAGCCTTTAATTTGTGTATTTCAAAGAGCTGCGTATTTGTTAAAATATCTTCCTCATCAGAAAAATGCAACCAAATTATTACTGTCCATAAGCAGAGCAGAGGTCTGACTGTTCTGTGGTACAGATTGATCTTAATGAGCAAATGATGGCCGTGAAGGACCACATCAGGCACCAAAGTGAGTAACCATTTGCAAAGCTGCCTGTTAAATTTTTATTAACCCTTTATAAATTTCGGATAGGATGCGTGACCAACCTAACTTGGCTTTTCCTTCCATAAACCTCGGTGCACTTTATGGGTTGTGATCGGTGCCCTCAGGGAAGCTCAGGGACTCAGCTCTTTCTACTGGGAAGGGAAAACCCTGCAGGTGAAAGCAACTCAGTGGGAAGTGGGGTCATCTTCACGGCAGGCCTTTCAGAGGTATTCAAAGACCGGAGACCTTGAAATCACTCAGATATCATTCAGATATCATTCAGATATTGCCTCTAGACAGAGGTTGTGATGCTTTCTGTTGAGCGTTTGTTGCTCTGCCAACAAACAGGAGCGTAGTCCCACTGCAGCGAATCCCTGAGGTCTCAGTGCCGAAACAAATCATAGGAACAGAGACATAAACCAGAGAATGGTTTGGGTTGGAAGGGAACATAGAGATAATCTTGTTCCACCCCTGTCATGGGCAGGGACACCTTCCACTGTCCCAGGCTGCTTCAAGCCCCATCCAACCTGGCCTGGGACACTGCCAGGGATCCAGGGACAGCCACAGCTTCTCTGGGCACCCTGGGCCAGGGCCTCCCCCCCCTCCCAGCCAGGAATTCCTTCCCAATCTCCCATCCATCCCTGCCCTCTGGCAGTGGGAAGCCATTCCCTGTGTCCTGTCCCTCCATCCCTTGTCCCCAGTCCCTCTCCAGCTCTCCTGGAGCCCCTTTAGGCCCTGCAAGGGGCTCTGAGATCTCCCTGGAGCCTTCTCTTCTCCAGGTGAAGACGCCTGGCTCCAGAGTAGAGGGGCTCCAGCCCTTGGAGCATCTCCATGGCCCTTGATTAAACGCATGGTTGCATATCGTTAGACAGCTGGGGAATTGGAGTTATTCGCCACTCAGCACTTAAATGACACCCACAGAACTCAGAAGGTACAAATTCAAATAATTCTTCTTCTCCTCTGACCCCCTGATTATCTCTGCTTGGTTTTCCCCATGGATGCATTCCCACAGTGCCCTTTTGGGTGATTAGCAGGAGCCAGGCTTTGCCAGAGCTGTCTGCCCAGACAGCAGACCCCAAGGACAGATGGTTTGTATAATGCTCAAAATTAATGCAGCATTTCCTGAGAGGTTGTTTTTCATCATGATGTTTGAAGGACTCCAGAGGTGCCCCATGGCAGAGGTACAGGGAGCAGATGAGTCTAACAGCCTCCCCCATGCTCCCTAGATCCTTCCAGGCCTACTTCAAAAAACAGGTTTATTTTCCTCTGCAAGTACCACTTTTCCATATGCCAAACCCCAGCACCTGGAAAAGAGGCCAATTAACACAAAAATGCAGAAGACCACATGTCTTCCAAGAGAGCCCCTGTGACAGAGGCTGTTTGCTCACCTTCCCACAGATCTCAGAGGTCTTTTACATGGGGTCTCAGCCTGGCTCCCACCTGGCAAGGACTCAGCATCATTCCCCAAAGGGCAGCAAGATTTCTTGGAAAGCTCCACGCTTTCCTGCTGCTCTCCCTCCTCCTGCCCTGCGGTTCCTCTCTCCACCCGCCCTGGCTGCTGCACCTCGAGCCATTCCCCTCCCTCCATGCCCAGCCAGGAGATGCCACGATTTAACAGCACTCACACAGGCAGCAGCAGCTTTCAGAGCAGTTTCCCTGCTCCAGTACACATCTGCAACTGCAGGAGCATCCTGCATCCCCCGTCAGAACCAGGGCCCCTTGGCATGAGGCACGGAGTGGAGGCATGTGAAGACATGGTTTCCTGCCTCGGAGAAATTCCCTCCCCAGAAACGAGAGCCCGCAGAGCAAAACACAGCTGCAAATGGCACTTGGAGCCTCGGGAGGCCAGGCTTTAAGAATAAGCAGGCACCTTGGCCTGGGAAGGTCCTAGTACATTTTTGCAGCTATGTAAACAACAGTAAACTGCTCCTTTTGGCCAGGCTGGAGGCTGATGGCATAACAGGAAATTCTGGTGGATGATTTTCTTTTTTGGAAACCACATGAAAGTTAACCAAACTTTCCCAAAACAGATGAAAGATTCTGACCAGGAGCAGTCGGAAGATGAAGCGGGAGTTTTAAGGGCGGTTGTAATCCGGTCTAACCCCAGGCACGGCCGTGCCAGCAGGTTCCTGCCATGGAAAACAGGCTACTGCTCCTTGGCTGCTCCAGGAAAACCCCTCTCTGCCAGCTCATGGCCACGGTGGGTGATGCAGCCAAAAGTGGGACACCAAGGACAGGCTGCTCTGGGGGTTACCAGGGTGAAGATGGCAGAGCAGAAGGGGCTGCCCTGCCCTGCCTCTATCCAAGCCTGGTGGTGGAGTTCCAAAGAAGCTGTGGACCTGAGGAGCAGAGAAGTGTTTGAGCTTCAGGGATTGCATGTGGCTTTTCTTTTACAAGCCAGAGGCTTTTTATGGGGACTCAAACCAGATCTGCAAACCAGCTGATGTGGCAAGCCAAGGTGGTTCAGTTGTTAACTCCATTAATCCTCAACCTGCGCAAAAGGCATCAGGATCTGCTCAGCCCTGAGCAGGCTGGTGGCTCCCAGGGTTCCTCTTGGCCTGGTTAGAGGATCCACGAGGGAAAAAAATTAAAAAGGAAAAAGAAAAAAGGGATTTTTGCAAAGCCAGTAGTGCCCAGCCAAGAGGCTTCCACACACAAGTGGCTTCTGAAACACGAACCAACCACAGAGGTCTCAGCTCTTCTCACAGCGCAAGTGTGTGGGCTCGGCTGGAAACCCTGCTCCAGGGAAGGCTCTGCCTGCTGAACGCCGGCCAGCAAGCGGAGCAGCCCAGCACTAGACCCTGGGAAGGAGGCACACCGGGTCTCCCAGGCCACTTCCCAGAGCCCCGTGGCTTCATATGGGGTCAGGGTGGGCAGGGAAAGGGAAGGGCTGCCTCTGGGAAGGGAGCAGGCACCGCAGCTGCGAGTGAGGACGTCCTCTCCAGCTGCGGAGACCCTTGGACCCAGGAAGTTTCCGTGGGTCAGGACTTTGGAGGCTGTTCCTCAGTGTTTATTTGGGTTGGCTCGGGAGCTTCCCGGTGCATGTGTTTACTGGGGCGGACACATCCCTGCAGGGCTGGAGAGGTGCCCTGGATGTGTCTGTCCCAGGGGTAGCTCGCCATTAGGAAGTGGGGGTCCCCATGATGCATCCACATTTAATCGACATTGACTGAGGTCTTAAACGAATCCAGCCACAACCCTGGAAACTTTCTCTGGAGGAGCAGATCCCGTCTCCAAAGTGCAGCATTCAGCGAGCTGAAGGGAATGGTCTAGGCTGGGTTGTAAGACATGAGCTAACTGCCAGCTTCTATTTCCATCTGGGAGGACGACGGAGCCAAAATCAATAAATCATCATCATTGCCACCAAGAGTTTGGTTTTATTGGATGATAATATATTTCCTACTGGTGAGACCATGTACCAGCAGCTGGAAGAGGAACAAATGACTATTTACATTGCAGAGCAGGGAAGACAGAGGAAAGAAATAAGTAAACATATCACATATGTTATATGGAGATTACTGCGGGGTTAGTCTCCCTTATGACATCTACCTCGGAGGGGAGGGACAGAGGAAGGTGACTCATAAATGTCCCAACACTAAGTGAATTATTCCATCACTTCACTGCCTTGTATCTCCCATGTACACGAATCCCTTCTTCTCCCCTCCTCTGCGAGCGCAGCCCATGGGCCAAGTGTGTAATTAGCAGATCCTTGGATGCTTGCAGAGGCTTTGCTGAAGCACAGAGCTATTGAGACCCCCACGAGAGGGGGATTAAGGGCATTATGTTGTCCCTTTGAGAAGCTCTTGCCTTCAGGAGCCCCTCATTCCCACCCCACAGAGACAGGGCACCCACAGAGGTGCTGCAAACAGCACGGGGGGCTGGTGGGAGCGGTGCCATGGGAACGGCTTCAGAGCCACTGAGTCGGCAGGGAATATCTGCGCTCAGCCCTGTGCTCACCACGTGCTCCAGGCCTCCAGATTGTTCCTTCTCATCTGCCAGGCTGAGGTTTCTCTTGCTCATCTTTGGTCTGCAGCATCCCTGCTGCCTTCTCCCCTCAGGCAGGATGTGCTGGGGGGCAGTCACCAAAGCATCTGTTACAGAAACCAAGCTGGAATTGAATCTTTGTCTATACCAAAGTCTTCCTGGCGACGGAATTTTTGTTTCAAAAAGTTGTCAGTCCAATCAGTTCTTCTTTTTCCTTTTTTTTTAATAGAAAGCCTAATATAAACATAATACAATGTACAGCCAAGACATCTCAATGTTCAAACTGTATTATTCATCCCTTTTAATGCAAAGGCCTTCCCAGGAGATAACCCCTTCCTCCCCAAGTGCAGCTCCAAGGTCCCTGTACCGCGAGGAGGACTGAGATCCACACAGTGCGGGGAGCTGGTGCTGGCCGCTCCATCCTCGCTGCGCCAGGAGTCAGTCCCATTTCCATTCCTGCCTCTCCTGCTTCTGACCATTAGGTCTTGGCCTCCTAAACAGGCTTTCATCACCCAATTAGAAACAGAGCAACCTCCTGCTACTCAGTTATATTTGGCACAGTGAGTGCTCACAGGGAAATAATCCATAGTGCTCTGCCTGGATCGGCACGTGCTCCGGAGCAGGGTTTGGCTGCCTGGCCCTCCAGCCATGTCCCCCTTCTGCATTTGGCTGCCTCCACTGGTCACTGATCACTAGCAGATCATCAGCTCCTTAAAGCAGGACCAACACCTGGTAAAAGAGGGGCTGGAAAAGGGTGCATGTCCCACTGTGTGAGGCGCTGGGATGCAGGATCTCTTAGGAAGGAAAGGTGCAAAGGTGCTGTTTTCTGACCATCCGCGGTGCCCCCCAAAAGTGACATCTCAAAATTTGCTGTCCCAGCATTCGGACAGCTCAAGTTTCTGCAGAGCTCCTCCAGCTCCAGCTGATGCTGCAGGATTGGTACAGTTCCCAGGACACCTCTTATACCTGGGTAGGAACCAGTGCACAGCCAGATCCGCCTTTCCAGCTGACACCAGGACGTGGTGGCATCTGCCAGCCTTCCCCAGTGAGGAGACATGGATGTGGAGGGTCTAGCACAGCTGTCTGATGGGGAATTCCTACTCTGCGCTGTGCTGGGGCTGGTGGAGCACGTCTGGGTCTGTCTGTGGAGAAACCACAAGGTTTGCTTCTCCCCAGATCCCTGTGAGCTGGTGTGGCCTGGCTCAGGGACGAAGAACCAGGCTCAAGGAAAGTTGCTGGGCTCTGTTCATGCTCCCTGCAGTCCTTGGAACGAGTCAGTGCTGGCCACATCCATCCCCAAAGACGCAGAACCCGAGGGCCAGCAGCCACCTGGACCCTGGAGAGCTGCCAGTCAGCTGCACCTTGTGTGTCCCAGGGTGGAGGAGGCTGTGACCATGGGGTGACAAGGAGAGCGATGCCTCTGGCACTGCACTGCTCCACATCACACCCTCCCACAGTCATCCCATGCCAAGCCCAGTGCAACATCTCCGGATTAAATCCAAAACCCAGTGAAAAGCAGGGGGGTTGGGCGCAGGTTCCATCCCCACAGCAGGTGCAAGGCTGAGCACGCTGAGCTGCATTGCCCTGCTCTGGTTATTGGGGAAAAACAAAGCAGCAATTATTAAATCTTCTGGAGAAGGCAGATCACAAGGCTCCAGGGACCCTGAGGAGCTGTAAGAAGGCAGGCAGTAAAAAAGCAGACCCGGGAATAACCCTTATTGAGGTGAAGCAGGTCATGGGGAACGGAGCAGCTGCAACACCTGATGGGCACAAAGGCATCCAGCACCGTGGGAGCATCCAAGAGCCCCTCTACAAGGGATTTTTTGAAGCTTGGGTACAAAATTCTGCCCAAATGTGATTTTAGGCACCTATGCCCATTTCTGGGCCTCATTCCCCCCAAACCCAGAATTTATATAGCTACTGTGCACTGGTGTATATACACACACCATCAGTCTATGGAAAATAGTTTCTAACCCACTGATGATTTCAGCTCAGTTTGGCAGATGAGTATAACTTTCAAAAAGATTTTGTCTTCTGGAAGTTTTGTGGAAATGGCTGGATGTGAGAGATCTTTTTTCTAGCCTGGGTGAGGGAAAGACTCATCAGAGAGTCCACACTGCTCAGGGCATTTGGGCTCTTGTAACTCCTCTCCTTTCCAGACCCACCTGACCAGACACAGCAGCGAGGGGGCAGGACAGGAGGAGGGAACAGCAGTGTTGCATGTTAATGAAGTTGGGTAATAATAATTGTTTTATTTATAAGCATCCCCCACCCCTATTGAATCGCTCGGGGCTCTGCACAACAACCACAAAAACAATTGCTCATTAATTAAAACCACACCAACCTCCCCGAGATTGCAAACAGATGGATAAACACATCAGATGATATAATATCCCAGGAACTGGGAATGGGAAGGGACCACCTGTACCAGCCAGCTCGGGCAGGCAGAGGTTTGGCCTGTGCCTCCCTGGAGTCCCAGCCTCAGAGCACTCACCAGGACACCAGAAAACCTCAGGATCCTACTGGCTGCTGTATGTCCCCCCCAAAAAATCAGGAGAGCACTACTCATGTCCTAAAGCCCTGCAGTATCCTGGAAATACCCAGAGATCTTGGAGGAACAGTATCAGTTCCTCCCATGAAGACTAAATAAAAAAGCTTTTCTTCCTACCAATCCTTCTGTCTGAGCTGGGATGGAAATGCCCCTGCTCCAGCTCTGGAGAGCAACACCATCCTCATCCTCAGTGCTGTCCATCAGCCTGGCGCTGTCCACTCCATGCTGGAGGCTCTCCAAGGCTGCAAAGTGCTCCAGGGGAAAACCCAGAGGAGGTCCACAGGTGGACTGTTCATTGTGGAGTCTGCTGGGTCCTGTAAGTGCCTCCAGCTCGGGGCTGAGAGAAATACAACACATGGACTTAACAAGTCCCTTCCCAGCCCTTCGGCTCCACACGTGTTTTTCATCTCTGCATCTCCAGCCACTTGCAAGCACCAGTTACCTCCGGATCACCTGCACTAAATAAGGAAAGCACCATTCAATCCATCCACCCCAATAAACTCAGGAATCACGGAGCTAGGCTGGTTGTCTGTGATTTAATCAACAAGACATCAGTGGAGTAAGAAAGGTGACTGAAAAATCCATGATCCCCAAAACCCATGGGCTCCGTCTCTCTCCGTGGAGAACAGAGCCCTGTGGCAGCCAGGACTGAGCTTTCCACCTGCCCTCCTTCCCCACACCTTTTCCACACTGCAGAGCTTATTTGAGAACACGCTCCTGCAGCCGTGTCCCTGGGACCCCACGAGGGGCTGCCAGTGTTTTCAGAAAGGTGAGGACGGGCTGAGCCGGCTCTCCTGACTCACTGAGGCAGCTGGAGACTCTCCCCAGCCAGCTGGAGGGTGGGAACAGCTCGTCGGAGGATGGGGACGCAGGGTGTGGGCTGAGCATCACCAGGGATCAGCCACACGTGGGGAGGAGCCGCGGGGCTGCAGCTCACGCAGCACCGGGCGCAGGAAGTGATGGGTGGCGACCTCGCACCCCTGGGAAGGCACCTTTGAGAAGAGGGTGAGGAAAGCCCGCTGGCTTCATATCTGCTGCAGGGCTGCAGCCCAGCTGGGGCTTTAGAGGAGGACGATTTGTCAGGACTGTCCAGCCCAGCTTGACCAGTTGGGAGATTTCTCACCTCAAGGTGCCCAAGGAGATGGCAGCGGGTGAGCCAAGAAAAGACCCCAGCCTCACACAGACCCCAAACAGTGCTCTGGGCACAGGCTGGGAACACTTAAACCCTGATTTATGCTGCATAAATTTAGTCCTTTGCTTCTTTACAGCCCATTCACCCATCCCCATTCTTACATTAGTGTGTTTTATTGAGCAAATGAACTTAAGGGGTTGTTGAGGGAAATGCTGAGGGTGCCACCTTGGGCATCTGTGTCTCCATCTTGGAGAAAAATCCTGAAAGAGCACTGGGAATTGGTTTGCAGGTGGAAGACTTTGTCTGCCCATCCTCCCAGATGGTTTGGAAATATATTCCTGCCCTGCACCAACGCACAGGGCCACCCTGTTCCCATCCTTGTCACTCAAGCTCAGCATGTCCTGAGAGCCCGCAGACAGAGCTGACACCAGCGGAACATTTCCAGGATGTTCCATGCTGACCAACACCTTCCACCCTGCAGCCAGGACACCTGGCAAATTCCTCGTCTGGAAAAGCTGCTGTTAATGTGATTGACCTCAGTTTCACCTGGATCCTTGTGGGAATACACCACGTGCTTTGCCTGGGGCCAGGGATTTCTCTTCTCTCAAGCCTACATATCCCTGCTCGTGAATTCTGACCCATTATGCCACGTTCTCACCCAGTCTCAGTGGTCCCCCTTGGACTGGCACACAACATTACATCCCTGGCTGGGTGGTTCTTATCACACCTCTATTTCAGGTGCCAGGGGGAAGAGTGGGACCATGCTCTGCACAGGAGCACACCCTTGGCATTCAGCTCGCTCTCCAATGCTGTGTCCATCTCCACATGGATCTGCCTTGAAGAGGGACCAGATGTCCCCAACTGCATTTAGAGTCCGTGGGAGACAAGGGGACCTGGGCTGTGGGAGGGCTGAGACGAGTCCCACGAGCTGCCAGGGATCTATGCCTGAATAGCAGAGGTCAGAGTCTGGCCCAGGGTTATTAATTCTCATTCCTCCGATGACATCCGCAGCTCTGTGAGGCCACAGCACAGCTGGGGAGCTGCTGTCTTATCAGCTCTCACTCCTGGAAGGCTTCTCCAGCTCTTCTCCTCAAAGGCTGACTTTCTGACCCAACGCAGAGCTCCATGCAACCTCCGAGGAGCCAGTGGCCTATCTCAGGCCTGGATTGGTCCCCTCAGGAAATTACTGTGGGTCCTGACTGATCTCCAGCGGACCCATCCAAAAAAAGAATAATACAGCTTTTCTGCAGACAACTCTATCTTTGCTACATACCAATCCCATGACAAACCAGCTGGCACGAGAGCACAAGCACGAAAGCAATTTGGCTTCCCTCCTTCTTATGTTGACAGCTTTAAAGCCGCTCTCTTTAAACTCACCTCCTGTAGGTGGTTCGGCAGCAGAGCCAAAGGCTGTGATTACACTTCCAGAATGTTTGTTAGCTGCAGGTCCCCAGGCACCGAGTTCTGGAAAATATTTTTCAAGCCATGTCCTCAGGGTCAGAGGCAGGTTCTCTGGCTTGTTCCTGGCTGACTTCACACTGGGGTATGCACGCTGCAGCCAGTGTGTTTTTTAGGACTCACAGGCAGGCAGACAGATCTGAGAGTCTCTCCGGGTACCGGTGCTCTCAGATCCCATCCCGGAACCAGGAGGATCCGCTGGCTCCCCACACGCACAGCTGAGAACAAAGCGCCCGCTGAGGCTCCCCGGGCCCATCAGATAAAGGGGACATGACTTTCTGAATTTCATTACTAAAAGCTCTGCTCTACCCCTGCCTGGCTGGCTGGAGAGTCACAGCATCCACAGCAAGGTGGAAAGATTTTGGGAAGTGTAGGGTGGGTAATAGAGGGGAAATTTAATTGCAGCAAGTGGGAAACAGGGTGAAACACCCTTCAGGCAGCCCCCCAGCACCGAGCCTGTGTCACTGGCCTGGGTCACCCACCTCCTCACTCCAGAAACTCTCCAGGCATGCCTGCAACTTGCAGTGCACAAGTTAGGTGCAAACACCCGTGGAAGCAATTAGGACCTCAGCTTGGTGCCATCTAATCAGCACCACACTGATCACAGCTTTCCCAACAGGGCATTTCTGCCCCTGGGTGAGAGGGGGTTTGAAAGGTGGGAACGCAGCTCAGGCCCAAAATAAGGCTGGCCTGGGTTGGCTCATCCTCTCTTAGGAGCTGAGTGGTTTTGTATCTTTAGGGCATCGTTATATTCCTGTCAAACTCAATCACAGAAGTTAAACCTGTGCTTTAGTGCTGAAACCTTTTATTCCCACAACCTCAGCCCCCAAAAATCCCTAACAAAATCTCCAAGGGATTGTTTTCCTCAGAAAGAAGGGAAAAAGATGAGGACATGGCAGAGGAGGAGGCAGCCAAGCAGATGCAGAGGTCCACGGCAGGGACAAGGGGTTTCTCCATGACATTAAAAGGTGGCACCCTCAAAACCTATAAAAAGAAACACTTTTCTACCCGGCCTGTGCAACCAAGCTCTTGAATTCCCAGCCTTGAAACTAAACAGTGTCTCATTTTACAAACACCACCCAACGAGCCTCAGTGCTACCTCCCAAGTCTTAAGTCATATCACTGGTGACGCTGGAGAAGGGAATGAGAAAAAGGAAACAGGCTGACATATCTGATCCGCTGAAATCACACAAATGGCTTAGCTGAGCAGCCGATTTAAAGGGGAACAGCTCTGCACGAGCCACACGAGCTTTGGCTGTGCTGCCACGAGATCTCTGCTCCTTCATTAAATGTGGATAAAAAGAGGTCAGACTATTCCTTGCCATGCGTGTAGGGCCAGGCACCAACCAAAGGAGACTCCAAGGCATCTGAGTAATTTCAGTTCAGAAATTCAAACATTAGTGCAAGGAGTCCAGTGTAAAATGTGCTGCTCAGTAGGACACGATGATGGCCACACACTTGTGGCTGTTTGGGATCAAGCCTCTTGGCTTCTCCTTTGCAGCACTGACACCCACATATGGAAAAACCCAGTGTCCCATTTCTCTCCTCTTCCAGTTCTTACACAAACAAAATATAGGGTTGAGGGGTTGTTTTGGGGGGGGTTTTGGGGTACTTTTTACTCTGTCAGTTCTGTTCATATTCTTATGCAAAGAAGAGCAGAAACTTGTCAGCCAAACCAGAATTTCTCTTGGCATCACGAAGTCTATCTTCTGCATTTTGCAGTTGAGTCTTGCCAACACCAGGTCCCTGGCTGCATGAATTGAAGTTGTGGGTTCGCTTTCAGCACAAAATTATCTCTGGGCAGAACCTGTGCACTGACATGTCACACTTGGTGCTGGAGTATGAAGGAATTAGTTGGAAGTGGAAAAGTTATTGAGATTATAGTTAAAATGCCCAAAGTTAAAGGCAGAAGCTTTCCTGCCCCGAAGGCACTCTGACCATAACCCCGTAAGTCACACAGCCCTGGTTCACCTTCCCCAGTTATCCAGCAATTGGGTGGGAGGGAGAATGGAGTGGGATCTCCCAAAAAGCTTGGGCACCTGGGGCTGCCTTGCATGCATGACTGACACATTCATCCGCCCACAAAAAACCTGTTTATATGCAACCTGTGGCCTTCCAAAGATGCTAAGGTGGATCAACATGCAGTGTGCCATATCCTTTTTAGTCTCTCCTCACTTATTTTCCACCTGTGTGTTTATTGAGCAAAGAAGCTCCATGAAGAGCTTGGATTTTATCTTCTGCATCAGGGGATTTGACAATCTGGTAGCTTGTAGCAGCCAAGAGTCCTCTGTCTCCATCCTTGAGTCCACCAGCGTGTGAAAAACACATCCAGGCTCTCCAGGAGCCACGTGAGTTCTTCCTCCTTACTGTAACTCACATTCAGAAGTGGTTTTTTTGTTCACAAACTTTTCCCCTGGAGTCCCTCTCTTAAATACAGATTGCTGGTGATATTCCTGATGTTTATTCATTGCATCTCTAATAACTATTAGTATTCAAGAGGTCACATTAGGGGCCTGGTGGGTTTCCAGCTGCAATTACCCTGCTTTGTTTTACTTGCTTGTCACAGAGCTGGTCTAGGGGGTTATGTTTGTTCTCCTGAAAGAAAGCTTTATGGCATGTTTCAGGCCTGACATTATGACACTGGTAGGCCAGACAATCTGTCGTTGGAAAGAATTTCTGCAAATCCCCAAAGTTTTTCTGCATTTCTATGCTGTCATCTAAAAAGCAGCATCTGCTCTGTAAGGCTGCCAAAAGAAGGTCATATTTTTATTTTTACCAATAAAAGGAAAGGACGAGCCTGCAGTTCAGGCACTGGACGAGCCTTTGGGCAGCCTGGGGTTTGCTTCTCCATTGAGCCAAGACTTTGGGCGGTTGGCCCAGCTGGGGTTGGGTACCTTTCCCCGTTTGGAAAGCAAGGAAGTGCTTTCCTTCCAGCTCTCAGAGCATCAGAGAAGCATAGAATTGTTAGGATTGGAAGGAGCCTTGAAGCTCATCTTGTTCTACCCCCTGCCATGGCCAGGGACACCTTCCACTATCCCAGGTTGCTCCAAGCCCCATCCAACCTGGCCTTGGACACTTCCAGGGATGGGTAAAGCACAGCTTCTCTGGGCCACTGCTGCCAACAATTTTTCAGATTGTCCCCCCACACCTCTCCATGCCCTTCATGTCCTTTTCTAGTGTGGCTTTGGGCTGGAGTCACCTTGCTTGGTGCATAGGCCGAGGGTGAAAGGGTCCAGCATCACAGACACCACCACTGGTCCCTGCATCTCTCCCCCTCCTCATTTGGTCCTGCTCCCTCTGGTTCCTCTGCATCTACCTGTTCCCAAACTGCAGCATCTCTTTCTTTCTTTTTTTTTTTTCCCTTGCAATAGATGCCTTCCTCCTAAATTAGGTTTTTCCTCTTCACTTGGCCTTGCCACAGCTCTGGAAACAAACAGCTCACATTAAAAGTGTTTCTAAGGGAGTGTTATTTTCATGCCATCTTCGCTAATGGCATCTCTGTTGGAAACTGTCAGTTGAATGCTGTTTGACACATCCCTGGCTGTCACACGCGGAGAAGAGCCAGAAAACGGGAAACCTTCTTTCCAAAGGAGATGAGATTTCAATGGAAGTGTCAGTTTTTAACTTAAGTCTTCTCAAATATTACATTCACAAAAAAGAATTCACCAACAGCTGCACTTCTAAGAGACCAAGGGACTGATTACATCTGTCATGTGGGTAATACATTGCCCTTTGAATGATAGGTGTGTACACGAACTTGCAGAGCCTCTATGACCAATGAAGGGACTTCAAAGGTGGTGGTGGGTGGCAGTGGTGGTGGTGGGCTGGGCTGGAGGCAGGGGAGAGCCCGGGGCATTCACTACCTCAGGTGTTTTCAATAAATCTCATGTACTTCACACAAAGATGCTTTAAAGCCCCTTGACAGCCTCAGCATTTTTAACACCTATTTTCGATTATGCAACAGCCACTATTTGTAAACAGGTCAAGAAAATGGTATAAGTGGGTTGCATTCGTATTTTAAACAGAAAGCACAGCACTTCAAATGCAAATAGGAGACATCCTGTCTACCAGGACGTTTAGCCAATTGCTTGATGCATGTGGTTTCAAAGATGGTTGACTTCTATCCAAAAGACACAGATGGGATGACTTAGACACAAACGGCTTTTAATTTACCACTTATGTTGTGTCTTTACTTTACCTGCTGCACTTAGAGCAAGAAGGCTGCAAACACAGACCTAGAAAGAGCATTCCTGGTTAGGCATGTGAGGAGACTGTCCTTGAAATGGCCCTGCTGCACTGAAATGCCACCATTTCCACAGTCAGAAAACCCCAGAGAAATCAAGCAGAGTGGACCAGGCCTCCTGTGCAGTGGGCAATCCCTTGTTTAATTTAAAATACAGTTCAAAGGTGCAATATTTTAGCATTGAAGGATAGACTTGTAGCTGAAATATCCTGCAGGATTCAGTGGGATATCCTTCTTCTGTCCTCTTCCCTCAAAACAGTGGCACAGCTCTCTTGCAAAACCTGTTAAGAAACAGGGTGAAGTTTCACACCATTTAAGTATTAAGGCAGATGGGTAATTCATACTCAAGATATCCAGATACTTTGAGGGGTGATCCAAAGTCTGCTCAGCTCCACAGAAACCTCTGTGATCTCTGTGATTAAGCCCAGCAGGCATCTACCAGAAAGGGCAAAGAAAAAACCCAGTTTATTCAGTTGCACTAAAACAGACAAAATAGATAAAAATAAAATGTATGAGTTACCAGTCCACGTGTCTACAAGGGGCATAAGTTTCCATCGACCTCTTTGCCTCAGGGACATGAAATAATTGTGATTCTTACGTGCCAAAAAAGCCCTGTGTAAATATTGCTCATTGCTAAACAAAACAAAAGGTTGTTTGACCAAATCAGATGTGACAAAACAAAAAGGAACACCACAAGGAAGTAAACATGTGAAGTCCACATTTTCTGAGGGACTCTTGAAAAATGCTCTAAATGAATATTTTGGAGCTCAGTTTTGTGCAGGTGCTAGGAAGTTTTATACTCAGAATGCCTGGAATATTTTCTCCACTACAGGGAAATTAATAAATACTAGTGTGCCGGAGTCTTTTGTGCCAATACTAACCATTAACTTTTGGCTTCAAGCCACAGCTGTCTACTTTGCAGTGGATTCTGCCACCAAGGGAAAGGTCATTACAGGCCTGTGCTTTCTTCTCGTTAGTGTGTTCCAAAATAATTAACAGAAGTTGTTCAGCAGATGGTTCCCTTTCTGTCAGCATGTACCTACAGTTTAATGGGTTATGCTGGATTCCTCACCGTCAGTGGGTGAGGCTGGAAGGAAAATTAAAATGTATCATCTTTGATCCACCCACTTGTAATTAGCTCTTAGGGTTTTCCATAATAGCAAATATAAAGGAGGTGGGAGAGGGGAAATGAAATCATTACAAACCCAGAGATCAGCAGCAGCCATGTAAAGCTGTGATTACGTTATCCAGCGGCATCTCGTTGCTGCACAGCCACGGGGCTGTAATTGTTTCAGCCGGGGATTTGAAGATTTACTAATTGTATGTTTTTCAGCGTCCTAGTCTGGACATTCAGCAGGAAACCACAAAAAAAAAAAAAAATAAAAAATAGGAGATGCCTGTGTTTGTAAACTGACAGTGATGATCCCTTCGTGCCCTTGCAGCAGCCAGAGGCCCAGGCAGGAGAGGATGAGCAAGCAGCCAAACTCTGCTGCAATCCAGGGGGAAAAAGTATCCTTGCCCCAGGAGTTTACATTGTCAGCAAACAAAGACTGGTCAGGAACTGGGATCACTAACTTCATTTACAAAAAGAAAACCAAAACTCCCATCAAGGATTTAAGGGTTGCCTCTTCCAAAAGCCTGGAGCGTTTTCCATTGCGTTAGAAGCTCTGGGGTGTGGGCAGCTGCAAATCCCAAGGGATCAATCTCACCTGAGCTCAGTTGTGCAGTCCAGGCCCCCTCTGCTTCATCCAGAGGGTCTGAGTCACCCTGCAGAGGCTGGGCCTCTCCATCTCCTCTGGCTGCACAAGACATCACACTGACGGAAACACTCCAGTTTCCATGGAAAAATAATAAAAATTAGCCCATCCTAATTATTATTGTCATCACTTCTTCTATTCATAGCTTCACTGTCATAGGGCATAGGAACATTCGGTGTGACAAGCCAGGACCCCACTTCTGTGCATTTTTCCCTAGCGCTGTCACAGAAGAGATTTTAAAGGAGGTTTTTCAGGAGGTCCAGGATGCACCTCTGTGCTTTGGTTGCTTCCTGCAAGCATGGAACAGAGCACAAAATCCAGCACATGTGCAATGAAGGAAACATCAGCAACCTGTGCAAAGCTTCTTGATACTGAATGGGAAGTGGCAAGTGGCATGGGAACAGGAGAGAGGACAAAAAAGGGCTGAATGGGTTTGGGAATTTTGGGAACCATCTAGAAATGCACTGTGGTGTGTCATGATGAAAGCCCCATGGTGCCTTTGCAAGAAACCTTTGCAAGAGCTTTCCAGGTGGGCAGCACTGATTGTAAGAGACAGAGGCCATGCTGAGGTAGGAAGAGTTTGAGCAAAGTTGTAGCTCCACTGGTGGACAGAAGCAGCCGCATCTTCAAGGAGTGCTGAAAAAGTTATATTCACAGAATCACAGAATAATTTGGGTTGGAAGGGACACTTAAAGGCCATCTAGTCCACCCCTCTGCAATAAGCAGGGACATCTCCAGCTAGATCTGGTTGCTCAGACCTTGAACACTTCCAGACTTGGAGCATCCATCACCTCTCCAGGCCACCTGCGCCAGTTCCTCACCACCCTCGCTGTAAAAACTTTCTTCTTCATATCTAATATTCCTAAAAATATGGATTCTTAAAAATATATTCCTAAAGTAGGGAAAGTCTGTTCCCACTGGCTGCACTTTAAACATGCAAAGACTTCACAGCTGCCTGAATGCCTGTAATAGGACTGGGGATTGCAGGAAACCAAGGAAACCCAGAGGGACATTTGGGATCATTGCACTGAGGACCTAGTTAGCTAATGAGCATGTCTTTGACATTGTCCTCTGTAGCTACAATTTGAAGACAATTCTCTTCTTTTGTTTCTGGGAGACAAAAAAATACCCCTTAGGGACCTGTGGTATTGTTTAAAAAAATACAAAATTTAAAAAGGCCTTTTACTGAAAAAGTAAAACTAATCTAAATCTTGTGCTCATGCATTCAGAGAAGAGGATTCTGGAAATTATTCTGAGCATAGTGAAGCTGCAGAAGTACCCACAGGACTCCATTCAGTATGAAAGGAAGAAGCAGTCATGCATATGTACGGTTTCATGGAGTTAAGAAAGGAGAGGCCCCCCAAAAATCAGCTACATAGGGCAGAAAAGACAGGTAAATCAAAGCATCTCTGGTAACAGGGCTTTGAAAACTCTGTATAAAAGCTTTTTTTGGACAAAGCAGTGTCTACAAGAGGCACTGCAAGCAAGAGGCCGTCGTGTGCTTAATCCCGAGTGTGTCCTGGGCTCTCCACACTCACAAGGAGCTCTTGCCTCCATTGTTCTCCCCTCCCAATGCCTGGAGCTTGTTTCTTCTCCAAATAAACTCATTCTTCAGGAAAAAGGGTCTCATGAGATGACAGGTCTTGCAGCAGTGCCTGAGTGCCTGCCTGAGCCCAGTCCCTGGGCTGCTCTGGCCACAGTCCTCTGAGGCTGGAGATGAAGGAACGAGCCATCAACTTCCATATGGACTCAGAGCCACTAGAGGGAGTCGATGTGTTTGCATGGTTCACACATCCATTCATCTTCCCTTTCTCACTCTCCCCTTGGAAGAGAACGGGAACAGAAAGGCAGGAAAACACACCGGGAAGCTGCTCAGGACATTGCTCAACTCCCACTGGTGAACGCTGCAGTAGCTCCACTGACTTCAGTGTTTCCAGTGAGTGGGATTGCTCTGGGTTTCCAGCCATGTAACTCAGCAGAAAATGGTCTGTTGGAGTCCCCGGGAATATTTATGTAAGTCTCAAGATCCCACCAGGAGAAGCAAGGGAAAAATGAGAGTCCAAAAAAAAGTTGGATGGTGGAGGTGCTGGAAGGACTACACAAACTGACAGGGAAAGGCAGTAGGAATTACATGGGTTGGGTTTAGGGAGAAGGCTGAAGTGAGGGACAGGGCACTGGATTTTTGTGAAGAAAAGGTTGTTATAAAAAAGCATCAGGCCGTCCAGCACCACTTGCTCTCCTTGGCCAGTGTGGGAGGAGGGGCTGGTGGCTCACACCCTTCACCTCAGGATCCAGAAGGACTCACCCTTGTGTCACTGCAGAAAGCTGAGCAGGAAACCTCCAGAGATGCCCCAGCCCTGCACTTCCACCAGTTACTACTTTTTGAACCACAACCTAAAGGCAAGGAAAGTACCAAAGGTGGAGGCGTGCAGTTTTCTGGGATCATCTAGGCATCCAGCCTTTCGTTATTCCCTTTTGGAATGACCACTGTGGCTAGCAAAGCGGCAAGAAGGTCCTTTGGCACATGGAGTTCACTGAAAGCCATGGGGCCCTTTAACCATCCTTTGCTCCATGCTTCAGGACACCAAACTCCGTCCTCTCCTGAGGGGGAGCATGGACCACAATCCAGCACTGCTGCCCAAACTGTGGCCTTCACAGCAGGGAGGAGTTGCTCTGCCTGCTTTTTGCCATCATGGGACTGACATAGAATCATGGAATATCATGAATTGGGCCCCCCAGGGATCAAGTCGAGCTCCTGGCCCTGCACAGAAAAATGCCAGCAATCCCACCCTGCACCTGGGAGTGTTGTCCAAACACTCCTGGAGCTCTGGCAGGCTGGTGCTGTCACCATTGCCTGGGGAGCCTGTTCAGTGCCCCACCACCCTCTGGGAAAAGAACCTTTTCCAAGTACCCAACCACAACTCTAAATGTGTTTTAAGCAGCAAGTTTTGCAGGCTCAGGCAAGACTTTCTGACAGAGAACCCCTCCTTATATCCCAGCCTGGGCTCTCAGCATATCAGTGTCCTCTGCAGGTTGTCTGCAGCAGATGATGATGAAAAGATGGTGGCTGAAAGTTGCATCTGTGAGCACCCAAAAAAAGGTCTGGAAGCACGACTGCAACTTTCCTTACTATAAATATTAAGTAATCTAATTGTTCTGCTTTTATGAAGGGAATTCAAGCTGTTCGGGGAAGAGATGTTAGGAACTTCCTCTTGACAAATGGAGTTTTCATCAGAATATGACAATTCCAAACTGAAGTTCCTGGAGGGATGGACCAGTTTCAAACAAATTTTTATCTTGAGAAAAGTTGCTTGGGTCTAGCTCATTAGTCCTCACGAGTTACAGGCTGTCCTGAAAAGCCCTTCAGAGGGACTCAAGGAAATGCCCTTTGCCTGGAGTCACATCCACTGCTCCCCTTGCCAAGGCTCAGCTGATGTGCAGCAATTCTCAGCAACCTAAATGTGCATCTAAGCTCCTCCAGAAAAACCTTAAATTCTCCTTGCAAGTCACATCTTAAGCCCTCAGTTTTAGGCATGCAATAATCAAGATGAGGAAAATACAACCAGTAAAGCAGAGTTAGGAAAAAATAGGGAACTAAATTGCAATAAACTTATTTTCTCTCTCTCTCTTTTTCTTTTCCTTCAAAATGAATGTTCTATCAAAACTAAGCGTCACAAACATTTCAACACCACGGTAGCATCATCTGTCTGTTCTCAGCAGTGGCCATCTGTAACCATGCCACAGTTGGACCAAAATATTTGATTTGAAGTGATTCAGGACCTACCACACTGAGCTCCTCACCCTTGAATGGTCATTCCAGTTTTAACACAAATAAGTAAACTTGAAACGCTAATCCACCAGTTTTCCTCAGTGAGAGCTGTGCTTCCAGTTTGCTTAAGGAGATTTTCTTCTGAGAGACCTTTATCTTTCTATCTGAAAGCTTCCGTGTTTGCCGGGATGCTGGCACGACAGAGTGACTGCACTCGAGTTCCCCAAATAAAGTACTGACAAATTTATTGTCTGCAATAATATTTTCCTACCTCTGTGAGGTGGGTTGAACCTATTCCACTTTCCCCTTAGTAAAAAACAACACTGATGGCAGTAATTTATGTTTCGGTCAAGGCCAAGAGGACTAATTAGAGCATATTAAGCTGAACTGTGCAGGCAGCTCCTGCTCTTCTCCCGGGTGCAGATCCCATATGCCACAGGCATCCTCGTATCCATGTCCATGAATGGCTGTTCACGGGCTGGAAAGAGCATTTTGCTAACAGACATTTGTGCAGTTCCTCAGTAGGAACTTCCACTGTTTCCGGGATTCCTTAATCATTTCCCTAACAACCACGGATAACAAATGTGACCTTCCTGTGAAAAATGAGGCTGGGTCTATAAACATGTTATTAAGAATAAATGAAGCTTTTAGGAGAAGGGGTTAGTTGGGGGTCTTTGCTGGGCTGTTAGCCCCTGGAAACTGGAATGTAAATAGAAAACAATTAAAACCCCAGCCCCAAAGGATGCTGCGCGCAGCCAGGGAGGCTGTAATTAGGTTTCTGCTGCCGTTAATCGCTTCTAAAGTGAGTGATCATAAATTACAAACGTGTGCAGAATCCTCCCAGAGCATGGCCTGAAGAGCTCCTGTGAGCTTGCTTGGGAAAGGGCGAGAATGAGAAAGAGGAGAGGAGAGGAGAGCAGAGGAGAGGAGAGGAGAGGAGAGATTTTTCCTTCTTTCTCTTTCCTACTCTTCCACGTGTATCAGTCAGGCTTCTAAATTAATGCTGNCTCCCAGAGCATGGCGTGAAGTGCTCCTGTGAGCTGAGTGGAGAAAGGACGAGAAGAGAGAAGAGGAGAGGAGAGGAGAGGAGAGGAGAGATTTTTCCTTCTTTCTCTTTCCTACTCTTCCACGTGTATCAGTCAGGCTTCTAAATTAATGCTGGAATGGGAGGCTTAGGCTAAACCAAACCCCAGGATTGCTTCTTTTCCTTTAAATACACAGGCACGCACACACACGTGCACGCATAGTTAGTTAAGTGAAGAAAATGTACCTCCAAACATCATATTTAATTTCATTCGCTACTGTTGCTTTCTTGGAATCTGCTTATAGCACATGAAGATAAACATTCTCCGAGTGATAAGGGTGTGTTTATAAACTTTGTTTGGGATGAAAGAAGCCCTAACTGGTGTGTTTTTATAGTAGGGTTAATGGTGCTTTACTAATCCTTTGCCTGTGACCAAGAAACACAGACATCTTGACTTTCCTGGGAGATGTGGATGCATTTCCCTTCTTCCCGGGCCCTCAGCGTGCAGCTGGAACACAATGAACCACCCCCAGCTCCGCGAGAGTGAATTGTGAAGCAGAAGCATCACATTCCTGGGACTTCACCACCAGACACTCAACGTTCCCAGAGTGAAGAATTAATTCAACACATTGTTATTTTACAGTTTGGCTTTGTTTTGGGGGTCTCTTTTTTTTTTTTTTTGGAGAAAACCACCACAGCAAATGCTCTGCAGCTTCCAACCTCTTGTGCAGGTACTGCCTAAGCACCCAGCATGTCCACCTGGGACCCCCAGTCTGCTGGAGGATTTCAGCCCAGCGTCAGACACGTTGGACAGGGAAGGCTCCAGCCTTATTTTTGTTGAGTTGGCCGCTGCACCTACACCCCTCTCATACAACTCATCACCCAGGCCCTTGCTGCCCTCAGCTTCCTCAGCCACATCCTGTTGGCTGCTCTGCTCCAGCTCCTTGCTGCTCAGCTGAATTGGAGGCTTCCTCCCCCCGCCAGCCCCTCCGCGTGGTGCAAAACCCAACCTTCCCAAAAGGTCAGGGCTCTCTGTTTACCCGACCTTCTGTTTCAAATTTGGGAGACAATGGCTCACGAGGAGCCGAGCGGGGGTGATTTGCCGCAGTGCTGAGTCACGGGAGTCCAAGATGGATTTTCTGTTAACGCCGAGGCACAGCCCTAATTATGGCAGTGTTCGGAATTATCCTCGGACCAGGGAATGCTACAGTGCTGAGAGAAATGGAATGCTGGTGCCCTTGAACATCCACATCACCTACGTGCTGTGGGCTAGGGAAGACTCCAGAAGGGAATAGTGGTCATCACTATCGTCTCCTTGTCTCCTTGTCTCCTTCTACCAGATTTCCAGCTGGGTATAATCACAGAAACATAGAATCATAGATTCACAGACTGGTTTGGGTTAGAAAAGACCTGAAAGCTCATCTTGTTCCACCCCCTGCCATGGGCAGGGACACCTTCCACTATCCCAGGCTGCTCCAAGCCCCGTCCAACCTGGCCTTGGACACTTCCAGGGATCGAGGGGCAGCCACAGCTTCTCTGGGCGACCTGTGCCACAGGGAAGAATTTCTTCTTTTTATCTCATCTATCCCTGCCCTCTCTCAGCTTAAAGCCATTCCCCCTTGTCCTGTCACTTCAGGCCCTTGTAATGCTTGAGTTCAGAAGTTCTCTTTCTGGAGATAGCTCAGGAATGAGCAAAGGATTCATGGGGAGTCTAGACAGGAGAACAACAAAGATAAAAAGCAGTCCAAATGCATAACTTTGGGTCATTAATGTACATTAGGAACTGGTGGTGGGAGGACATTTCTGTAGCTTAGTCTGGTTTTGTCTCATGCAAGGTGTTCTGCTTTCCTATCAAGCTGTTCTCAGAATCCAGATCCTGTGAAAGCCTAGAGCTGTTGTGCCCACAGTTCATTCTTGTCTCTCCCTGCTATGAAAAATGTAGCCCAGATTTGCCCCCTTTTATAAAATAACACCCAGTGTAACTGAAGGTTGCAATGAAGCAACCTCTGCTCTGTACAGATGTCCTCCTCCAGCAGACTTGTCTCAGCACACAGATGTTTCTCAGATCAGGGATGGATGGATGGATGGATGGATGGATGGATGGATGGACGGATGGATGGATGGATGGATGGATGGATGGATAGATGGATGGATCAGGAGGTGTGATTCTCCCTCCATGATCTGTCAAAAGCTGCTTCTGAAATATCTATAATGGGAAACATTCAGGAAAAAAAAGCCAAATAAAAATTAGGTGGAAGAAAGGGAAAAAAACCCCAAACCTAGAATCATGGAATCATTGAGGTTGGAAAAGACCCTTAAGATCATCAAATCCAACCATTCCCCAGCACTGCCAAGGCCACCACTAACACATGTCCCTGAGTGCCACATCCACATTGCTTTTAAATCCCTCCAGGGATGGGGACTCTACCACTGCTCTGGGTAGCCTATTCCAGTGCTTGACAACTCTTTGTGTGAAGAATTTTTTCCCAACATCCAACCTAAACCTCCCCTGGTGCAACTTGAGGCCATTTCCTCCTGTCCTGTTGCTTGTGAACTGGGAGAAGACACTGAACCTCACCTGGTTACAAAGTCCTTTCATGGAGTTGTAGAAAGAGAGAATGCCTTTCCTCGGGCTCCTTTTCTCCAGGCTAAACCCATAAATCCAAGGACTTTGTTGAAATGAAAAGATTTTCAGCCACGTTACTTTATTTTAATGACTTTCCTGAGAAAGGTTTGAAGCAAAGCATGGGATACTGCCCCTGGCATCACTTCATAATGAACTTCAGCATGGGATTTTGAATGTGCCACTTGTTGCTGTGCAGTTGGAATCTCCTTCTCTCTGGAGGCCTCATCCTGCCTGTGAAACACAATAACCTTCAGCGTTTCTCACCAGCTGGAGGCAATGCATGTTCATATTGCAATAGGCCCCAGAGCATCTAAACCTTTTGCTTTGGAGCAAAGTCCTGCAGGAACACGGCCAGCCCAGAGGAGACTGTGAGAAATTCTGTCCTCTGGAGAGTCCTTGTTTATTTTAAGCAAAACAGCTAGTTTACATGTTGGCCTTTTAAGCAAAATACTCCGGTTCATTCTGCCTTGGATTTAGTTATGTAACCAAATCGCTATGTTTTTTAAATAATCTGAATGGAATTTGCAGTGCCGCCTCCCAGGGGAAAGGGCCCGATTCTGATTTTCCAGCTGATGCCCTCACACAGGTGAGATTTCACCTTCAGGGCACTTCTGCTTGGGGACTGCATTACTTACCTCTGCCTTGCGCCCAGGACACCTGAGGCCTGGAGAAATGGAAGGGGATAGACCAAAGATACTGAGCAAATAACATCAGAGCCAGGTCCTGATGCAACACCCCTGAGGCCCGGGCTGTGTGTTCGCTGGCATTGCCTCCTGCCATGACACTGGGAATGATCCAAGGTGACTTGAATGCTGCCTGTCTCTGGCAGTGTGACACTCCCTGGAGATGGTAAACTCAGCCTTCGAACGACCCAAGCCCTGGCCCGTGGCTTCCTGCCTTCCACATCGGTGCTAGGCCCTGTCCCTCGGTGGTGTCGCATGGCAGGAGGTGTCATGTGGGTTACAAATGTGCCATGTCTGGTTTAAATCCCCAGTCATGGAAGGTCTGTGTTTGGGCCTGAGGCATCCTGGGGAGTAGTGGTTGGACACTGGTGTCAGGAACCCTTGGCTACTACTTTGGGACTGATTCACACTCTGGTTGTGAGTCCTCTTCACGTATTATCTACTGAAGTCACTATTTGGTCAAAAGTCATTATTTTGGTTACTACAAGATACCAATATCATATTTTTCAGCCTCTGTACTTCTTGCCAGCCCAGACCAAGGTCTGCTGTCAAAACTGCTGCTGTCTGGGTAAAACCAGAACACAGAATTTCTGGAAAACTTGCTTTTGTGAGATTTCCAACCCAAATTAATGAGTTGTGGAGAAGCACAGTCTTTGATGTACGTACAAACGCCATCAAGCTCCCAGCCATCCTGAACTCAAAGAACTCCTAATCCTCAATCCCTTCCCTGCAATTAGAGCAAGGACAGTTGGTGCTCTCCATGACCAATAATGCCGTGTTTTGGCTCGGAATTGTCTCTTCCAGCAAGGAGCTGCAGTGTAAGTTTGAAGTCCATGTGTGGTTAGCTGCAGCTCTGGATTTTTGCAGTGCCTATTTATACAAATCCGATTGACTTTGAATTCTACAGCTTAATTTCTTTTCTGTCACAGTATTGTGCGAGGGAGCAAAGCCTCAATCTTTTAACTGATCCTTACACTGTCAGTGCAAGATCCAAGGCTAAATTTCCTGTGGATATGTATGAATCCTGACATGGCAGATGGCTCTATCCTGTGTTGAATTATGGAGCTTATTGTAACATACATAGTTCCTTGATAGACCTTAATTACACCAGAGGAGGGAGCCTGTATGATTTAGGCTGAAAATGTGCTCCAAACAAATTTCCAGGCTCCAAAAACTATCAAACACCCATTAATGCCACCATAGAAGATGATCCACTTAGGTGACATGCATAAAGAGGAAATAATTATAAAACTTTGGGGTGGAAAACAAGGAACATGAATGTCATGGATCAGTTCCTCTTGGGTGGCACAGTGGGGTTCTTCACCTCTTCCCCTGAGAGCCACGAGTCGACTTCAGCAAGAAGAACACTGCTGCAAACCTTCCCTCCCTTCCATCTGCTCCCTTCCCTCCCACGCCTCACTATCCACCCTCCCTCTCATGCAGGGACAGAAGGTCCTTGGCAGGTAAAAGTGGGATGTCCTCTCCAGCCAACAGCAGTGGTCACTTTGTTCTTCCTCTTTCCAGGCTGTGTCTGCAAGACTGGAACATTCCTAAAGCAACTCAATCCATCTGTCCTTGCTCCCACATCCATCACTGTGGTCAAGAAGTCAGGAAATGAAGGATTTGGGGTGACTGCACCAGAGCCTGGCCCTGTGACAGACCTGGCATCTCCTGTCCTCCTCCTGGGTAAGCCCAGCACCCGGCCCTGTGCTTCCCTCGCCTTGCCTGGCTGTGTTCCTCCAGGCCAGTGTGCTTTGGCTGCTGCTCTCCGAGCTCTCGGGTTCTCAACCCGGAGTTATTTCAGGCAGCGCTGCTCGGTTTCTCTTCCAAGGGCTTATGAAACGCTCTTCTGGGACTCTTCACCTGACTCATTGTTTCCTCTGCCACCCCACGCTGGGAAGCACCGCCTTGCCGATGACTTCTTTGGGAAGCTCCTGAGGAGAAGAGAGCAAGAGGCGCCAGGCAGAATCTTTAACCCCTGGGTTTATCTCCAGGGGCTCAGAAAAATGGGGATTTTTCTGCTTTTTCTTTTCTTCTCAGCAGTTGCCCGGCTGCAGCTCCTTCTCACTCGGAGGAGATTTGCTGTCACTGAGCTGACACCCGAACACACACTTTGGCCACCTCGCAGGCCAGGCTGAAGCGCTACAATAGGGACCACTCCGTACTTAGCGGGACGCGCCAAAATTGCTAAATGCCATCTAACCACACCCATCATCAAAGGCCCAAACGCTCCCATTGCATCCGCTCAATTACAAACCACAGAACGACTTTGTTTCAGTCAATGGCAAACAGTCGGACGTGGAAACCACCCACCTTCAAAGCCCTTCTGTTTGTTTGTTTGCCATCGTACTCAGGCCGGCTTTTCCCACCACCTTCCTGCTCTGTGTAGGAGCAGCCCCTCATAAATATGAACACACTTCTCATTTCGCATCTTTTCCCTGCAATTTCTGCCTTTCAGCTGGAAGCAAGGAAATGGCTGCTTGGTGCAGACAGGATTAACCCTTTTCCTTCCTCACTAATGGTCTGAAGTTTTCCCCCTACTCATAATTTTTATTTTGGGACTCTCAAACTAATTATTTCTCAGTTTTGAGGCCAGTGATTTCAAAGTAAGGACAAATATGGTCCCAAATCTACAAACTCTTTCCTGTCTAACATATTCTTTCTTCTCAGTTGCTCCTCTTCTTATAAATCACAATACCTCTGATAAAGAGAACAACAAATTCTTCTGCAGGGAGGCAGACAAGTACCCATATATATATTAATGAACACAGGCTTCACAAAGATGTCTTATGTCCTCCATCTATGTGTTTTTAGCCCAGATTTTTGCAGGAACAAGGCCCTGTTTTATCAGATTACATGTCCATCTGCCCATCACTCTTCACCAATTACTGTGGAATTCCCTGCCATTTTCTGGTTGGGTTTGATGAGATCTTCAAGATGTTAAGTTCCTACAAGGTCAGTGAAAAAATAAAAGGGTGGCCAGAGAGAAAAGTTGAAGCAGGAGATCAACTCTTATGAAACCTCATCAAATCCACATGGGCACTCACACTGAAATCACAAAGCCATAGGAAACGGAGGCTTATTAATCCCATTGCTGATGGAACAGCTCAGATTTTCTTTCCATTTCTGTTCTTGTTTGTCTGCTTGTTTGTACATTTGCTAGAACAAATAACTCACTCTTGTGGAGCACTACAAACTTCACAGATCCAACCCAAACACAGTTCTGGCTACAAACGCTCAGGAATTTGGGAGTCTTCCATCCAGACCCACATCCAAACCACCCCAGCTGAGATCCATAAGAAGTAACATGGGCAAGGAAAAACTTGTCTGAGTCTGCTCTGACTTTTGGTGTCATTCCTCTGTGGGGAACCTGGCTATACCCTGATCCTGCTTTTCTGGTAGATCCCACAGGTCTGATAGTACAGCACAAACAAATCTATACCCGGGATATCGATTCCAGTTTGGGGCATTTCCTCAGGTCTTGAGGCTCAAGGTGTTCTGATTCAACTCCAGTGGAAAAGCCTTCATTCAAAGGTGCTGCAGCCCTGGGCCAGGTCACTCAGGAGGTGGTGACATCTCCCTCCTTGGAGGTTTTAAAGGCTCAGCTAAAGCCATGACTTATCAGGCCCCATTCCAAGCAGAACCTACAGACCTTCAGAAAATCCTTCCCACCAATATTTCTGTGATTCTGGGAATACCCCTAATTTGTTCTCCTCTTTATCACGCTTTGTCTTGGCTCAATTGGTTCAGTAAAACCCCCTCTTCTACCTGCAAATGCTCTGTGACTGGATTTTCCAGGTTATAAAATACCTGTTACTTGGATAAAGAGGACATCAGAGGCCAATTTCTGCCTGCCCTTTCTTGTCACAATAGTGAAGAACATCACTGGGGGTTTTTGTTCTTCACACTCTTTGAGTGTTTTCACAACTTCATTTGTAAGTGTGTGCTCAGAGTTCACAGCATCACAACTTGTGGCAATCAAGAGCTGAGTACAGCACCCATGTTAGCTCTCAAGAATTATTATTTTGAGAGAAATGAGGCTTCTGCTACTTTCCCTGTCACAGGCTGGTCCTTAGCACGGAATTTAAAGTGGAAGGAAAGGGCCAGCATCGTCTGTCATCTCTGAGAAGCATTTTCAGCTCATTAATCTAACTTTTCATAGCCCAGCTCCTGTCCCATCTCGGAGGCATGAGACCATGTGTCACAGAAATCTTTATGCCTAATAGCAATGAAACCTTGAAAAGTGAAAACAGTCATAGGCAAAATACCCAAAAGTTCCTATGAAGACTGAATTTCTCTTTCTTTTTAGTATGACAGCAAAACTACCTGGGAGTGTGGAAACTGTGATTATGCCACTGAGCACGTTTATGTCCATCAGTGCCCACTCTTGGACAACCTGTCCCTAACTACACTTGGGAAAAGTCTTCCCATTTCAGCAGGTCAAGGAAATAGTGAGGATATTGCTGATTCAAGGAGTGTCTTAGACAGAATGGAAATAGGCAGCATAACCCCAAATCTCTGCTTGCTATGTGGATACTGAGGCCTTCATTTCTGATGAATAATCTGTATTTTTCTCTTTTACCTACTAAAATAAGCAAATAGCCCCAGGGTCAGCTACGAGCACTTACTCTGCCCACAATCCTGATTTGTGAGGCAGATAGGCAATGAATTTAAAATTAGAAAGGGCTAAATATTCTCAGATTCAGAATATAAATTTCATTTAAAGTCAGTTTGCGATTGCTAAAGACTCTGATTCATTAACTAGCTTGTCTGAATATTGTCATGAAAACCTAAGCTTTATTGAGTGCTAAAAGCCTTAAAAAAGATGGAAACATATGAAAATAAGAACATAAATTCCCTGCCACCACCACCACCACCACTCCAAGTGTAAGAGAGAACCAAACCATAACAATGGGCTCATTACAAATGCTCCATCATTTTGCAATAACCAAGCACTTAAAATGTTCTTGGTGGCTGCTCTGAGGATGCCATTTTTTTCATTACGAGTCGTACTTAGTGCATAATTTATAGCTGGCAGGCCAGGGATAATCCTACAGTGTGAATGTGCTGCGAGACTGCTGTAATTACACCAGAGCTGTGGTTATGGGCCTCGTGGAACTGATACTTCTTTTTAATTGTGGCGGTGATAAGATCAAATCCAACACCGCGTATCTCAGTGGAAGGGTTGTGGATGTAACCGTAGCTGCCAGCTGCCCTCCTGGGCATCTGCTCTCCCTCCAGGAGCCTGTGGATGAAGGGATGACTTTTCCCCCAGTCTTGCATCCCCTAAACTATCAACCAGTTAGAGCCTGGCCTCACTGGAAACAGCAGTACAGCATGAGCGATTAAAGGAATGGGATAAAACCAAGGAAAACATCCAGATGTTTCTTTTCCGTCGCTTTTGGTCTGTGCTCCGTTTTCTCCAGTAAGTCACTAAAATACTTTGATGTGAGAATTTTATATTGGTGATGGGTTTGCAGCAGCCAAGCCACCAGACAATAATCCCTTGGTGTCAATGCTCATTGGCTTTGTCATCTTCTTAGGACAAAGGAAAAAAAGACCTAAAACTGTTCTCTACCAAAAATAACTTTAGAAAATAAATATTTTGGCCCCATCTTGCAAAAAGTCAGTGTGACATTTAGAGGGAGCTAAGAAAAGGAGTCTTTCCTGCCTTAGGAAGAAACTTAGCTTAACTTGGGTCCTGTTAACTTCGTCATACTATTACTTGGGCACTGTTTGGTATTAGTCACTAGCTGCTCCCTCTCAGCTTTATCCAATTTAATTTCAAATATAGTGCAAACAGATGCCTTTATGTTTCATTTTTAAATCATTTATTGTTCTACATGTAGCAAAGAAGCTTAAAAAAAGAATGCGAAAGAATTGCCAGAAAGGCTTTTTGGTTTTTTTAAAAGATATATATATATAATTGCAGTTGTGGTTGCTGTGGTTTCTTTTGGGTGGATCAGAAAAAAATCAAGTCTTCCTTCCTCGGGGATATAAGGGGAAAAAAAAAAAGAAAGGATGGAGAGGAAAACTCATTCCCATGTCTAGTGCTTTTTATCAGTAATGGAATGAAGCAATCAGGTTTAAGGGCTTGTCTAGACGGAGGACTCTGGCTCTGGTGTAACTCCCGTGGTGTAGTAAAGTCTGTGCAAGTCCCAAATGTTGCTCACGACAGCAAAAGAAGCCGCGGGGGTGCAAAGCCACCACGCAGAGTGAGGGAGCTCCAGGTCCTGCCCAATCCCAGCTTAGGCAATTCAGATTGTTTGGACAGGGGACGGCCAAACAAAATTTGATAAATCGCTTTTTTTCAATTTATCCAAGTGCCCCAAAGCAGCATTACCAGCACAACAGAACTGTTGATCAATTAAAGTATTTTAACAACTTGCTTCTTCTGGAGGGGAGGGGGGTGTAAATAAGAGAAACGTGAGGAATTGCTGACCACAGTTCAATATGTCCAGGTTTTAAAAGAGGCTTATTTTAATGGAAAACATAACATGGCTTTAAACTGACAGAGAATAGGTTTAGGTTAGACATAAGAAAGAAATTCCTGGCTGTGAGGGTGGAGAGGCCCTGGTACAGGGTGCCCAGAGAAGCTGTGGCTGCCCCTGGATCCCTGGAAGTGTCCCAGGCCAGGCTGGACGGGGCTTGGAGCAACCTGGGATAGTGGAAGGAGTCCCTGTCATGGCAGGGGTCTTTAAGGTCCCTTCCAACACAAACTGTTCTGGGATTCTATGAACAACAGATGGGCAAAATATTCTTTGAGACGTTTTCTAACTGAGATACATAATAATAGAGGGATACCTTGGTTTTACTCTGCTCTGTTTGTCAACAAATCTTTGACCACGTGGCAAAGCCACTCTGTGTCATTATCCCCATTTCACTGGCAGGGACAGCCTGTGACTTCCCAAAGGCCTCATGACAACTCATGGCAGCGTCAGCAAGAGCAAGAACATCTCTTGAGCTTCCTTCCACATCCACACCCTTGGGCAGTGCATCCTGCACTTGGGAACATGGTTGAGTGGTGGCCTTGGCAGTGCTGGGGGAATGGTTGGACTCTATGAACTTTGAGGGCTTTTCCAACCTTAGTGATTCCAAGATTCCATGATTTGCACGTCCAGGGGAGGTTAAGCCTGGTGGGGTTAATTTTGCAGTCCATTTTTGGCAGAAAAGGAGGGAAGGTTTTTTCATTTCTCTCCAGTGTGATGTTCACTTTAGTGGCTGTGAGGGGACACCTGGGGACGCTGGGAAGTCCTGAAGAGCCCTAAATCCCACTCCATAAATATGAATTATCCAGGAGGTGGAAAGAGCCTGGTTTGTCCATAAACGTGACAAACCAGGGGTCCAAGCCTGCTCTCAGCACACCATGACCTTCTCAAAGCCATTGTGGGGTATTAAATTAGAGCAGCTGAAGTCCAGTAGCCCCAAAACACACTAAACCCCATCAAAGATTTCAGTGTTTATCAACCAGGCCTTCTGGAAGTCAGGGGAGAAATGAAGCACAGCTCAGATCTGCCCTATATTTCACCACCTTTAACGGGAAAAGGAAGGTTCCTCTTCAAAAAGACACCACAGAAACCCCAGGCAGAGTCAGAGGGCACACATGCAGGCACACATAGGGAAATATAGGAGCACAGGAAGCAGCCAGGCAGCCAACGCTGTCCTGGAAAGGCTAATATTTGTGTAATACTGAAAAGCTTTTTGCCTTTCGGATCCTTCCATGAGAAAAGGCTAAAATATTTGGTGTACACATTTCTCGAAACGAGAACATACCATACATAGTTAAAGTAATGACTAGTGCTCTTAATCCCAGACACAAACTTTTCACTGAAGCCTTTTTTGGGCTGGGTCATGTGATTTATTCGGTTTTCAGCATCTATATATAAAACTACTTTTTTTTTTCTTCCTGGTTCATCCTTCCCCGTGTTCTAAAACCTGCATGCTTCATAAGCTATTTTGGTTTACCACATGGCTTGGCACTTGGTATTTTTTCCTATGATGTGAAAACAAAATTTCAGCTTGGCTGTTGGTGGCTGTGACCTGAGATGCAAATCTTCTCACTCAATTAGGGCTCTAACAAGTGGCTAATTACCCTTTCTGGTGGCCAGGTGTCCCTATTACTCAGAGGCCTTAAATAGGGGTATCCCAAACCCTCAAAGTGGGAGCTGTTTCTCTCTAGGGATCTCTACCTTCTGCATGGACAGGCTTTTGGCCTTTTGGTGCCAAAAGCCTTGGTTTGGGGTAAAAAGCCTCTGTTTTGTGCAAAAAGCCTCAGGATCAGACAGAGCAAAGCAGGCCTGAGCCCTGAAGACTCTTAATCTGCTGTACAGAGCTGCCCGTCTTCTGGCACCAAAGCTTTTATTTGCTGTGCATAAATTAATACTAAATACATCCTCAAGCATTACTTGACCACTCAGAAAACTGCTCTGCTCAGCCACGCACATGACATCATCACCAAATTTAGTTGCAGGAAAATAAAACCAGGATTACCTGCATTTTTAGCACCAGGAGAGGGGAGGGGGGAAAAGGATGGGGCCTCCTTTGGGGCTTGGTTGCTGAGTTTGGCTTTTTTTTTCTTTTTTTTTTTATAAATTCTGATCTCACTTCATTTTTGTTTACAATTAGAGACACTGAGGGGAGACTTTTAATGGAGAACAGAGAGACCTTTTGCATGGGGGCACATTAACTGGGGGCTCTCCAAGCTGTCTCTGAGAGATCACGTGAGGTTTTCTCCCACTGCAGACATATGTGGAGAACTTGGCAAAACCTCCCATGCTCCGAGCCCCAGGAGCCTGCCCAGGATTGCTCTCCATGGGGCATTGCCTCCCTTTTCTCTCCCACCAGCTCAAGGACCCCTCAGAAACATCCCCAGGGTCCCCCAGCTCCCCACAGGGGGCTGAGGATGCGTTTGCTGGGACAGAATTTAGTGCCCTTTGGTTGGTCAGAGAAAAATCACCCCAATATCTGCCTGGCTTGGTTAAAGTGCGGTTTTTCCAGCTCTGGAGAGGCACATGCACCCAGCCACCATCTCCCAGAGCTCGTGTGTACTTTCCTGAGCTCAGCCCCTGCTGCCAACCCCATTGTTCTGCCCCCCACCAAGTCCCTATTGTTCGTGTCCCTTGCTGGTGGCATCTGGCTCAGCCAAACTCCTCCTGAGCGGGGGCCCAGGCTGCGGGGTTTGCTCTGTTGTGCTGGGTTGGTTTTTTTTTTCCAGGAAAGATTCTGAATGATCATTTTTAGGAGGCCCATTTTAGGCACTGCAGATGGAATTGGTTTGCAAAAAGAGGGTGTTGAGGTGGAGGGTCAGCAAACCAGGCATTTTGGTGGCAAGATGGAAGCCTGAAGACTTGAGAGACCAAATTGACATATTTGCTCTGAAAACTTGCAGACAACCCCTTTTTTAAATTTCTTTTCCCATCTCTAACAGGTGCTGCCCCGCTGATCCCAAGGTGAGGAGTAGCAATAACAAGGAAGAGGAGCCTGGGATCCTGGGATAGACACGACTGCTCAGCAAATCTCTGGCAAGGCCTAAACTCTCCTTAGGTGCTTGGGCTGTACTGGGGGTTCGTTCAGGGCGATGCCATTCCCAGAGCAGAGGGAAACGAGCTGTCTCTCAGGACTGCCATCCTGCTGACAGGCCCCACGGCGCGCGGTGCGTCGGAACAGCATGGGAGCACATTTTGTTTCCATCGGGAACTGCGCCGGATCAGCGCTCGGCATCCTGTTTGTGTTAAAACATCGGCGTTCCATTTTTATAGGGGAGCTGGGAGAACGGTGCAGCTGGGGCTTCTACTGAAGTGTCACCAATTAAGTCACTTTTCAGCAGGATGATCACTGCTCCAGAGGTTCCCAAGTGAAGTATCTCCAGTTTCCAAGCTGCTCTCCTGGCCAGCAGATGTTGGCCAAAGCAGATGCTGGCCGAGGCACAGCACCCCTTCAGCCACCCTGGGGTACCTGCCTTCTGCTCCCATGCCTTTCCCATGTCCCCTGGCCAAGATAAAGCCTGCACTTTCCACCTCCTCCATGTGATTTAGGGAGCAAAGGATGAGGCGAGGCACAGCCTGTTGTGATTACAGCAGCACCACTCGGACCCCATGGTAACCCGACTGTTTGTTTGCCTGTTGCATAAATGAGAAGGGCAGGATCCCAGCCCTGCAAAGCTCCTGGGGAGCTGTGTTGCTCAGGACATGGGATGGGAAAGGGTCATTTGGCAGAGCTTCGCTGTAGGTCCAGAGAAGAGATTTAGTAGCCCCCCATGCAGGGTCAGATGCGTGTCCTTGGCACAGCCAGGTCCTGGGATCCTTCCAGGATGGACAGCCCAATCTGTGCGACAGATTCCCCTTGGAGAGGGGTTCCTGCAGCTGTGCAGAGCTGGTGTGGTGGTCCCCAGCCCTGGTCATGCAGGAGAAGCTCTCCAGAGCTGTGCCAGGAGCACTTTGCCCACTCCAGGCAGATGAAAGCAAAGCAATTTTTCTCCTACCCGCCAGCATCAGCCCCAAGGGGGATTTATTGCCCTGGGGCTCCCTCCTCACCTGCAAGCAGAGCACAAAGGAGTAGAGAGTGTGACTACACTCGACCCCCAAAATAAGGCTAAAAAAATCACTATGAGGCAATTCTAGCTGCAGTGACAGACTGAGATCACCCTCCACCCACAGGGGTTGATGGGGTCAGAATTGGTCCCTTAGATCTGCAAGGTCTGGTTTTTTTAAGACCACCTTTCAGAAAAGCACCTATTCTCTAATGGCTGGTGAAATCTCTGTTAAACAACAGCCCTGCAGACACATCCTAGCAGAGAAGTTTTACCTTTTTAATGATGTTTGCCTACAGCCGCAGAGCTCCAAAACCCTGGCCAGCTCAGTAATACTGGCTTGGCTCCTTAATCGTACATAAACCATTTAAATACACAACAAATAAATAGACACGTTCTGTGTTTCTCCAGGAGGGCTTAGCACCTTTACAAAGGGATTTCTTTGATACTTAAGCAATAATAGATTGGCTTTCGTTTTGCTAAGACCTTCCTTATATCAACATATCTCTTCAAGTACTACACTTCCTTTTATGAAACGCTGGAATTCTTTCATGTTGAAAATGCTTTTACAGCCAACTCCTCAGTTGTGCTGGCATTTCTTGTGTGTTGAACTCCAAACTGGCTAACCGCAGTCTCAGAATTCCCAAAGGAAATAATGAAAATTCCTAAAATCCTTGGCAAGGAAACAGTTGAAATTTTAAATTGAGTTAATCGTTTTAGCGAAAATGCTTGTAATAAAATAAATATGGTGAGCTGGGGTGAGGAGGGGGGGAAATCTGCTTCAGAAATGAGCATCAGTGGAAAAAAAGAGAAAGGGAGAGAAGATCCTCAAAAGTGAAGCTTTCTCTGCTCCCTTACAGTATTTACTGTCAGGGATAGCTGCAAACTCCTGCTGAAAGCAGGGCTTTGGTGGGTGTCCTGGTGCTGTGGTGAAAGTGAGGTCCTTGAGAGCCCACTTAATGCTCCAAGAAAAAAGGTCTGGCATTAGTGATGTCAGGTGTCTTCAGTGGCTGTGAAAAGACTTCTGAGGACAGAAATTTGGTTTCTGGAACAGCACTTCTGTGACACCAGGATGATTAAATTAAACTTCAACTCAACTAGGTAACATAGGTCTTTGACAGGTTTTCTTTTTCTTTGTTTTTTCCTTTTTCCTTTTTTTTTTCCCCATTAAATCTGAAAAACTCTAATTATAGCTGTTCAAATATGCAAGAGAACAAAACACACCATGATTTTTGCTTCTTCCTTTCATTTCAGCTAATACAATAAATGGCTAGAAGAAGACTCAGTTATCAGATCTCAGCAAATAATTTCCAGATGACAGGTCCAGATTCTACACCATATTTCCTCTCACCTACTCTTTGTGGTTGATCCAGCCCCATGACAATGTGAAAGAACAGCAGCAGCAGCACCCAGGTGATGGATTGCCAAGAGGAGGACGTGGTGACCAAGATCTGCTCCATATCCTGAGCAGTCGTTTCACAGCTTTCCCCAGGCATGAGCTGAAACCTTAGCAGGGCACTGCTTTATTATATATAGATACATTTATAAAACTGTCTTTTGTAGACACCAGAAACTTAACATGATATGGCAACGTGCGCTTGCAGTCCTGGGCTGATCCCACAGTGTGGGCAGGAGGCAAGGGGAGGATTCTGACCCTCTGCCCCACTCTGTTGAGGTCCCACCTGGAGTTCTGTATCCAACTCTGGGGCTCCCAACACAGGAAGGACGTGGAGCTGCTGGAGCAAGTCCAGAGAGGCCATGGAGATGTTCCAAGGGCTGGAGCCCTTCTGCTCTGTAACCAGGCTGGGAGAGCTGGGGGTGCTCACCTGGAGAAGAGAAGGCTCCAGGGAGANCTCCAGGGAGACCCCAGAGCCCCTTCCAGTGCCTAAAGGGGCTCCAGGAGAGCTGCAGAGGGACTTTGGAGAAGAAGTAGAGGGACAGGACAAAGGGGATGGCTTCCCATTGCCAGAGGGCAGGGTTAGATGGGATATTGGGAAGGAATTCTTGGCTGTGAGGGTGGGGAGGCCCTGGCACAGGGTGCCCAGAGAAGCTGTGGCTGCCCCACCCCTGGAAGTGTTCCAGGCCAGGTTGGATGGGGTTTGGAGCAACCTGGGAAGGTGGAAGTTGTCCCTGCCCATGGCAGGGGGTCGAACTGGATGGTCTCGTAGGTGCCTTCCAACCCAAACCATTCTCTGAAGGGTTCCCTTCCCACTCATGCAGTGCTGTCCTGTTCTGCAGGAGACTGTCCCACGAATGCAACTCTGACAGCACCGGATCAAACCAAGGGCTTGTCTGACAGTGTCTGTCAGGGACCAGTCCTAGGGATGGGCTGTGGGAAAGAACTGCAATAATTACACATGGAATTAACAACAGAGCAAATTTTCTGCAGCTTTGCTCTGCAATAGATCTCAACCAACCAGCTTCCTTCCACAAAAGTGGGGTGTTTGGTCCAAGTGCTGCAGCAGCTGGACTTGCCTTCTCCTGTGAGTTCTGTCTTGTCTTCCCCCTCAGAGAGGGAATTCACCAGTTATCCATAAGAAAGAAAGAATAGCATAAGAAAGAGCAGAGATTTTCAAAACTAAACAATGCCTTTAAAAAAAAAGGAAAAAAGGGGGAAAAAAAAGGAGAAGAGAAAAAGAAAATAAAAAAGAGAGAACAGGAAGAAATGGCTCTAAAACATGTGATGCTGAGGGGAGGTCAGGAGAACAGAGCCAGCAGGGGTAACAAGTCAGATAAGATCATACCATCAGTGAAAGCACTTGCAAAAGGAAATGGATAGTGTTCTAAACCTCAATTAATTTAATCTAGTGCTTCACTGAAAACAAATTATGATCACAGATAAAACAAATCTCTGGCGAAACAAAGAACAAAGCTATTGCAGCCATGATTTACAGTTCAAAGATATTCTGTTTGTTTCCTCTTCGACAGAGATCTTGGTTTCCCCTTGAGAGCAAATGAATAATTAAAGGTGGTCTCTTATGATGTGTTTGCTGCTGCTCAGTGTTGCCAACCCAAGGGCTGATACAGGAACAATAGTGAGTTATGAGACCTGCTGGTTGCATTTGCCTTCTGTAAATAAACCACAAGGCCCGGTGGCTTCCCTGCAGTCACAGCAATTGCACTGCTTTGTTTCAGTCAGGGATCTGAATAACAGGCACGTGAAGACTTGTGTGGTTTGTAAAACTGAGTTGAGTTGGAGGAGCAAGCAAGGAGGGCCAAGCTGTCAAAGCAGATTTTGAGCTCTGCAGAAACACCTGCAGGGTTGGAGGGGAGAAGATCCCCTCCCACCAGAGAGGTCCAGCCAAGCTCTGTGGGCAAAACTTGGACAAGGGAAATAAGGCAGAGCTGTCCTGCCCCAAAGCAGGGTGTAACTCATCACTTACACATGAGGCCAAACCTAAATGGAGCACAGAGACCGCACAAGCCCAGCTCCCTCCTCCACACCCCCCAGGCCTAAGTGTGGGCTTTGCAACTGTGCTGAGGTCTTGCGTGAGCAGTGGAAAAGGAGGGACCAGGCCTGAGAACAACTCTTCAAGCTTTCAGGTTGGAATGGGTTGGAGGTGCCAATCTTTCCTTTCTATCTCTAAAAACCGAATCATTACCTTAGACTTCATTCCTGCCTTGCGGCCTTTGGTGAAGGGAGATGAGTCTGGCTGAGATCAGGTAAACCTGGCACTGTGGGCAGAAGGCACAGTCAAGCCATGTTTACAATTCTGAGATTCCTTTGCATACAAACTATAAAGCCAGGAGATTCTTGCTCGAAAAAACCCCTCCTGGAGATGACCTCCTCTGTGTGACCTGAGGAAGGAAAGCTGTGTACCAACATAAACTAAATTTTTTGATATGTGAGGACAGAGGGAACAAGAGAAATCCCCAACTGTAAGTCATCTCCCTGCACAAATCAGTCTGTCCTTGTGAGCAGTTTAACCCTGAGAATGAAGGAAAGTGAAGAGATTGCCTCTTTATCTGTGCATGGGGTCAAAATGCAGTATCCAAGGAGGGAAACTGGGTTGCAGAGGAGCTCTGGCTGGTGCTGGAAGCTGGCAGGGACTCCCTTTCAGGCTGGCTGTACACAGCAGAGAGGATCCAGCAGCAGAATCCCCAGGGACTGGGGAAGGAAAGTGTCTTCATTGTACGATTCCTAAGACATGCTGGGCATCTCACAAAACATGTGGTCAACATCCTGGATGGAGCAGATCCCAGGCTCTGGTGGGGTCCAGCTGAGAAGCACGTGGACTGCTGCTGACGGGACAGGACAGCGTTGCTGGAGGCCAGAGGAGGACAATGCAGGACACTGAGCATCTCAGGGACTGCCAGCCCACAGGGGGAGGCCCTGCCTTCAGGTTATTTCTTTGCAGTGTGCCTGCTGTAAGAGGGTTTGGGCCCTGCTCCTGGAATGGGGTCCCCAAGGAGCCACCACAATTGAAGGGAGAATAATGAAAGCTCTGCTCTTAATGCAAGTCACCCACTCTCCCAACGAGGCTCTGCTCCAGGACCTCTGGTTTAACCCAAATTGACACCAACTTGGCGAAAGCCCCCAGCTGCACATTCCTTCCATACAGCTTTACAAGCTGCAAATGCAAAACCACAAACCAAACTGGGAAGGAAAAAGAAAGGGAGCCTGAACCTTGCAGGGTCCCCCTGTCTTCCCTCCTGCCCTGATCACCACACCTCTGTTGCCTACCCCTTTTCCTCAGCAGCTTCTCACCTTTTAAAAGGCCTCCCAGGAGCATCAATTTAGCTCTTTGCTCAGTGCCAGTTTGTCCTGTCTCTGCACCAAGAGCAGAAATCAGCTTACAAACTCCATTCCTTGTCAGGTTAGACCATCTTCCTAGGCACAGGCTCCTGGTGAGGAACTGGAATGCCTTTAGCCCCCTGGCAAGAGTCTTGAAAAAAACCCTAAACTACTAATAAATCCCAGCAAAAAATGCCAAATACTTACTGGACAAGGGAAACACTTGCCAGCTGGTCAGGGCTGCTGAAACTTCATCTGTGGAACTATGGGTTCATGGAAAACCTCCTCACTGAAGGCTCTGTCTGTCAGTGATGTGTCTCACCCAGTTTTCTGAGCAGAAAGAACAGGCATGAACTGCCTTCCCAGGTCAAGCCAACCTCTAAACCACCATCCAGATGTTAAGCTGGTTGGTCCACACCCTGGAGGTTCCTAAACTGATGATGTGACAAAAAATGTCAGGTCCCTCACACCTTTGGGATGTGCGCCCACCTCTGCTCCAATCAACAAATCCTGTCACCAGCCTTTGCCAGTGGGAGCTGGACCAGCAGAGGTGGCACTTGGGGACGTGGTTTAGTGGTGGACTTGGCAGTGTCAGCTTAATGGCTGGACTGGATGATCTTAAAGGTCATTTCCTACTCTGTGGACACTCTCCAAGAGCAGTGCCACGTGTGCATTTTTGCTCCGGGAGGCAGCTCTCGTGTCCCCTAACTGAACCACGTGTTGGAATTGGGATGTTGGATTTCACACAATTCCCTCTGCCCTGTCCCGAGGGAGCCACAAACTTGATCGATCCTCTTCTGTCCCACTTCCCTGCCCAGACCTGATCTCCACAGGAAGACCTCTGTTTCCAACAGCTCTGCTCCTTGCTGGGAGCTGGCTGGAGAGCTGCCCACGCTTACCGGTGTCTCTGAGGTCTGTGTCACACAGCAGAAGTGTCACAGTGAAGTGAGCCATGCAAAGGTGCACATCTGTGGTTCCTGGACAGATCTGAGTCACTCCATCACACTCCCAGCTGATGTGTGCTGTGCTAACTCCAAATTTAGCCCCAGGGATGAAGGCGATTCCTCCTCTCACTTTTTAGGTGAAAGTCACAAGAGCAGTCAAGAAGTCACAGGGAAGAAGGAGTCAGCACTGGTGTCAAGGGCTGGGAGCAGGTTGTTTTGCTTTGCTTTTATTTTCCTTCTTCTCATTCTGCTTCCCACATGGCGCTTTTTAATTTATTTTTTTTTATTTTTGTGTCTTCTTCTGCCAACTTTATTTGGATACTGCCCCATCGTACACCAAACTCTGTAAGTATCTGAGGGTGCTCTGGTGTATTCAGCAGTAGCTAAAAGAAAGCAGAAAGTTAATGCTGTGGGAGAACTGGGCTAACCCAGGAACGTGCTCCAGTTTATTAATACCACAGAATTCACAATGAAATGTGCAGTGCACCTACTGGGTCTTCTCATGCTACTTTTGGAAGGATTAAAGCCCCCTAGGACAGCAGCTGCTCTCTGAGGATGTGCTTGCATGCCAGCATCACTAATGCATAGAATAAACTGGATTTTTCCAATTGTTAATGATTTTAATCTTTTCCTTCTGTTTCTGAAGGGGCCGACACAAAACAGAGTTGGCTCATGGTGTTTCCTTCCCTTTTCCAGTGCACTTTATGTAATGGTGATCACACACACACTTGGAATTCACCTTCTGCCTGAGGATGGCCACAGGGTTACTGCATTTCCATGGATGTTCCTTTGCACAGCTGTGTCCCATTGCCCCGCTGAAGGAAAGATGTTCTCACCCCCTTGCTCTGCAGCTTTACTGCATGCATCACACCATCCCTTGGCATTTGGTTCCTTCACCAGCTTTTGCCTGGAAGCCATTCCTGGAATTTGTCAGCTGTAGCGTGGGACAAGTCTTGCTCTCCAAATCAGCCGCTCCTCAAAGCCATGGATCTGCCTGTTCTTTGCTGGACCCGAACCTGAAAGCCACAGTGCAACCACAATGCCCTGGACAGCCTTCCATGTATTTATTTCCTCTTTAAATTACCTGTTTTCAGCAGCTGGGGTTCATCTCCTCCTAAAGGCCAAACCTGAATATTTTGCAACTGAGGCAGAGCACTTCTGTGTTGCGAATTGCTTTCATCACAAGCACCTCCTGCCAGGCTGACTGGATGTCTCTTACTGATCTGAAGGACCTTTCTGCTTTCCAAGGGATGCTATTTCATCCTGATTTTTGCAAGTAGGATACAAGATTTTCTCTGTCTTCACTGCACAAGTGACAGACCTGGTCGCCTTCACACCATGGCAGTGAAGGCGCAGAAGTCAGGAATCCTGTACAGGACCCCTAAAGGATGGATCCAGCTCAACCAGTCACCCAGGACACCAGCAATGAGGGCACAGGCAGATCCTTCTAAGTGAAGAGCACCACTTTCCCCATCTCAGCTCCAGGGTACACAATTATAGAGCATGGTCCAGGATGGATTCATGGGAATAACAGAACAAAAGATGTGCTGGACCCTCCCTCTGTAAGCTTTGCTTACTGCAGCAAGTAGACCCCAAATAGTTCTCCATGTCTTTGATAAGACAAGGGGGAATGGCTTTAAACTGAAGGATTGGATTAGTTTAGATTAGATATTGGGAAGGAATTCTTCCCTGTGAGGGTGGGGAGGCCCTGGCACAGGCTGCCCAGAGAAGCTGTGGCTGCCCCTGGATCCCTGGCAGTGTCCAAAGCCAGGTTGAATGGTGCTTGGAGCAACCTGGGATAGTGGAAGGTGTCTCTGTAGAGACACCACAGCAGAGGGGCTGGAAATAGATGTTTTTTAAAGTCCAGCCCAAACCACTTAATGATTCTATGATCCTGGACACATCTGGGCCTGGCTGTAGCCCCAGCAACACGTGTACACTGAGTTCACATGTGCTCAACAGCAGTGACTCAAATCAAAAGGCTACAGATCAACCCACCCTTTTTCCTCCTCTTTCCTGCTCCCACCCCCACCCCGGGTCAGTACACAGAGCACAAATCTTCCTTTTTTTTTTTTTTTTTTTTTTGCCCTTCGAAGTGAAACATTCTGTATCTTATTTATTTTGAAAACAATTTATAAGGGCAATAATAACATCCTTTGGCTCCTTGCCTCCATAGCCCCGGGCTCTATACATGCCTCATTATGGGAACAGCACACACCCTGCCATGCACAGGCAACTCACTGTACGCTCATTAAAATTCTGTAGGTACTGGCTGATATAAACAAAGAGGAAAGCGCACAGTACTAGAAAGCTGAGCGCGGAAAATGATTGCAGGATAGGTCGTGTGGTTCAGCAACATGGCTCGGAATCCTGGAAATCTGAAAAACCTTTTGTGGTTCCCGCATCCCACGCAACCGCGCGCCGTTCCTGGACGAGCGACGCGGCTACGCCAGGAGGCAGTCGTTTGACACGGATCCATGCTAGGGCTGATGCAAAAAAAAAAAATCATGTTTGCCCTTTGTAGGAGGAGATAAATAACACAAAAATCAAAGCGGCTGTGACAGAACGCTTTGGAGAAAAATCCGAGCCTTGGAAAGCCCAGGCTCTTGTTGGAAGAGTAACGCACCTCAAAATGGCGAAGAAGAGGAAGAAAAATACGCAGAATGTCTTTGCATTGTGTAAAGAGTAATTGCACTGGAAAGGAGTTATAAAGTAAGTAAACACGACTTCCAGTTTGATCCATATTAAGATTTATTGACCCTGAAAGTCAATATTCTCTGCACCAGGGCCAAGGTTAACATTGAGTTTGAGGCCAATGGGAAAGTTGTAATGAAGTGCTGGTTAAGAGGCCCTTACAGAACTATCTGGTTTTGCAGGAGGGTTGGAAGTCTTTCCATATGATCAGCCCCATCTTCCTCTACATTTCAAAGGCATCCAAATCTGCCGGTTTTTCTGTGAAATCCCAGCTGCATTAACACTATGCCAAACTGATAAACCTTCTGGATAGCTTTCCCAGCAGAAGTCTGAACCACCTCTAGGCTACAATCACCCTGAGGCTTTGATCATGGTCAGGACCTGCTCGTCCCAATCCAGTGTAAACACAGATGGAAGGAAAAGTTGACCTCAGCTGACGACAAATTAAGAACATGATGATGATGCTGTAGGAAAAAGCAACGTTAGTGAATTTCTGTCCTTTGACAATTCCTGCTTTAGGGAAGAGCAGGCATGCACCATCACAGCAGAGATTTGCGAGGTTGTGCAAGTAGAAAGTATTTGTCTGGAGTCAATAAAGATGTGACAGCTCTTTTACAAGGAAAGACCTCATCCTGTGCTCTCACACCCTGGCCTTGCAATGGCATTTTTACAATTTTCTTAGAAATTCACTGTGAGATGTTAGATGGACAGAGAGCAGACAATCTTGGTATATTAAAAATAAAGCCCTTGCCCAAAGTCTGCTCTGAGGCATAACTTTATACTTCCAGAATATCTGTGCCTGCAAAAACCTGGATCTCCAAGGCTGGTTTGGGCACTTGCCTAAAACCTTACTGCACCTGCAGAAAGATTTGTGTCCCAGACATGATCTGTTTTCCTCAGCTTTACCAATTAGGCCAATAAATGGTACCACTTCTCCCAGTGAACCTTTGCTTCCCTTAAACTGCTCTGCCAAATCTTCCTTAGCAAGAGGTGTGGGGTAGAGCTGGAGAGAAGATCATGGTTGTTATGAACCTGGTGACAGCACAATCCAGCAGAGCTCACCATGAATCGTATGAATATTTTTGGAGACTGTACAAGACCACAGCCAGGGAACATGGATTTCTTTGGAGCACAGAGGGAAAGCAGCATGGCACTTATTTCAGTCCAGTTCCAGAGGAGCAACTTACTTTTGAAAGTACTTTAAATAAAGTTGCAATGATTTCCCCAGGACTTTGCTGGGTTTATACATTTTAATGTCCTTCTCCAGCTGCTCGCTTTCTCCTTGTGTTCATTAAGACATTTGGTTTTGTTACAAGGTCTGGGCAAAAGAAAAATAGCTGTATGTGTATTCAAACAGACAATTAAAATAAAGAGCACCATGTACTGGCACAGAAGAGCTCATGGTGTTACTCATATGTTTCTGGGCTCAGTGAGGCTATTGTTGTGCACAGCAAACAGCACCTCACCAGTGTTCCCATCACAGCCTTTTTCGTCTGTGCTTCATTTTTCCTTCTCCAAAAAGCACCAGCTTTGGGTCAGAACCTGCAAAACACAACTGTCTTCTCCAGGAGGGAGGATTTTGAGGAAATTGGTTCCTGGTAACCACTTTTGGCTCTCCATCCACTTAAACATCTCCCACTGACCCTCTACTGTTGTGTCTTGCTCTGTGTCAGCATCTTCTTTAATGAGCTAAAATAGGAAGCACCTCAGTAGGCTCTAAGGGATGTATCCAGATCTCTTCAATATGTGGGAATTTAGCATAGAACTGGAGAGAAATATGGATAGATGGGAAGTATGTCATCAAATGGGAGCCTAACCCCTTACCAGTAACACAAGGCTGCAAGCCATGCTCCCAGACCACCGGGGAAGCCAGGTTTCAGGGAAAGGAGACTTACTGGGAAAGGAGACTTAATGCCTGCAATCCAGTGACACCTACAAACACATCCCCAAACCCACATTACAGCCCTTCCTCAAGACACAACCAGGGAGAAGCCAGCTCTCAACCTAAACCTTTATTTAGCTGCATTTCACAATTACTGCATAACTTGGCATCGTGGGCATGGCCCTACATGGACTAGGAGGGTGCTCAGTGAACAGGGAGGCGAGCTGGGAATGCCATTTTCCCACACTTCCTTAGAGAATCAATTTTCTTCTCCCAAATGACAAACAGAAAACAGAAGAAGATGGAGAAAGCTGTTGCCATTCACTGGATCCAGGAGTGTATTAAAGATGACATGATCACAGAAGCTTTGGCAATACCACACACAGCCTTTTGCATTTCTGCACAAAAATGTATTCTGTCCCTAAAAGAGGCCACTAATAATTTTGTGCAAAATATTAACACATTCCCACCCAAACCCTTTCATCAGCACTTGGGTATTTGAGGCCCTTCAACCTTGCAAAGAAAGTTTTGAGGTCCATAATCAGTGAACATCACCCCCTTGGGAGCAGGGAAAGGCACAGGCGGCAGCTGTGAGGTTTTGAGATGAAGCTCCAGCTTTCAGTTCAAGAGAGTTTATACCTTTAAGAGGCACAAAACAAAAAAGAAACCCAATCCTTGAGATGAGTCACTCCAAAGTGTGCCCGTTTTTCTCCTTGCAGGCCTGAGCAGCCTCACACAAAGCCCCGGGGCACAGGCTCCTCATTTGGCAGGGCTCAGCGCAGCAGCGGGGCCGGGGAATACCTTTACGCTGGAGAATTTGGCTTGTAACAAGGCTTTTCAGGAACATGGCAATTGCCCACGTGAACGCATGGCTTCCTGCATTAATATGCTAAAGAGACAAGACAAGCATCTTTAGCTACAGCTGAGGACTAATTAAGACTGCTCTTTTACAAATATTGCATGGTTCATTCCATTCTTCCCCGATTAAGAACAAAAGAAGAAAGAAGTCATTTATTGTCATGAGTCACTTCAGATACAATGGAAGGAATTCCAACAGATGACTGAGACAAAACAAAAGCTGACATTATGAAAGCCATGTCTAAACACTAATTTAAACTGTCAACTTGCTAGTGAGGAAGGTTCATGACAGAGGGAGAATTCAAACTTAAAAGAGCACATAAATCATTGAAGAGATTAGCAGCGTGTGATGGGGCCAAAGTAGCTGCGCTGGAAACTCGCTGACTGGTAGCGAGCTCCTCGTAATTTGGGGGTGAATGTCGTGTTTTGCCAACAGTCCTGGACTAAAATGAGTAGTTCGGGCTGCGTTCCCAGAACTGGGAGCTCTGTGTGAGTCAGTGGCGTTACTCCCATTTCCAGCAGGTGAGGATCAAACCCTTTGTGTCCCACATTAGATAAAATCTGGCCTGAGCTTTCCTCCAGCTCATTGGAAGCGCTTAATTTCGGAAAGAAGCCAAAAAATGGCTTTGGGTCACATCCGGAGCTGCTGTAAATGATCGTGACTGATTTCCACATGCTGGTTACACCATTCATGGACCTTCCTTTCAATAGCACCTCGGTATCTCCTCTCTTTTGATTTACAGGGGACGTATCTTGAGGTAGTGCCTCGTAATTCTCTGCAGACCTGCTTTCCACGGGCAGGAAACTCGCTCATCTCCACTTAATTAAGAAACATGGCACATGAAAATGCACCATGTGCTGTGGGGTTTCACTAGTGGATTTTTTTCCTACACATTAAAACAATTTCTTACGAAAAAAGCAAGTACGTGCTTTTCAGCCCATCTGGTTTTTCAAACAGGTACCCGGCCTCCAGCTCTCACACATCAGCTCTGCTTAATTTGTATAAGTCTTGAACTGAACCACAGTTCTGCAAAATGCAAGAATACTGTATTTAGATCATCTAAAATCTCTGTCTTTTTCTGCTCACTCCCATTTTTGCTAATACTCCCAAAACAGAGAAACCACTATGGATTACCAAGGTAGAACCATTCATATTGATGGATTTAAGAAGATTTAGCATCTATCTCAACTATTTTAAAATCCAGTTGACCCTGAAATCCACACAAGCAAAAGCTCCATCTTTTCTTCAACTCAACATGCAGACTCCTTCCCTGCTTCCCTCACAGACCAGAAAGCAGCCAGTGACCCTGTTCCCCCAAAATTTAGCTTAGTAAAAAGGAAGAGGCCAAGAAAGTGTTTGATAAGCTGCTGAATAAGAAGAATAAAGAAAATATAGTTATTTACCCATCTGAGGGCACTGCTGTGGGGACTGGTGGGCAATACTGTGTCTCCTGGACACCAGCAATGAAGAAGATCCACATCCCATTGTACTGCTCTCCCAAGGATGGGGATATTACTCTGGACAGATCACAGACTCCCTTTAACTGTCTGAACATCACCCTAAAGTCCATGGGGAGAGTTTGCACTGGGAAGGTCCAGGCCTTCGCATCCTGCTGGAATTAAGTCACTCTCAGCTTTGGCTCCAATTCACGCAGAAGTTCAAAAAGTCAATTATAAAATAAATAAAAAGAGGGAAAGTAAATGAGATGCAGAGCTCCTTAACTTAGAGGGATGAAATCACTGTGGAGGCTGGGGAGGGATTTGCTGTGAGTTTAGGCATAATCAGGATCCTTTCCAGCATCCTTGTGTTTCTCTGAGCTTGGTGCAGAGGAGGAGATTTTTTTCTTCACATCTTTGCTATGGGAACCACTACAGATTTTCCTATATCACCACTGGCTACTTGTGTTCTGATGGTCATTGGGCCTGTTGTGTTGGGCACTGCAGAAAGGCTGATCAAGAGGACTGACCTTGTTCAGTCCGGAGGCAACAGATGATGACGGGTAAATAATGGGATGAAACTGGCCACATCCACAAAAGGAGAGGTTTAAAAAGAAGTAGACAGTAAATTTTTTAAGCTATGGAGAGCTTCTTATGGAGACCAGATGAAAGGGTATTGCAGAAAGCAGGACAAGAAATGAGATCCTGGATGAGAGCTTTAGCTGTGGGAATGGGGGAATCCCACTGTGTTAGGGATGTTCTGCAGAAAGTCTACAAGAATTGACCATGGATGAGAGGGCACTGAGATGACCAGGAGAAGACGATGCACAATATGGACAGCAGTGGAGGCATAGTTATGTTGTCCTTGGCATTCAACAGAGAAAAAGGCAGAGAAACATATTGAAAACAAAAATGGATGTTGGTCAGTTGAGGAGTGAGATCTCTCTCTGGGCCACTCATGTCTGGAAATTCAGCAGCAGAGAGATGCCAGCTGGATTTTTGCGGAGCAGTAGAACTGGAAAAGGAGTAGGTCCCATGTGAAAGTTAGAGTTGGACAAGGTGGAGGCAAGCTTGCAGGATTAAGAGAAGAGGTAGAAGCAGAGACAAACACGAAAGTGGATATTTCACGATGAAGAACATCACTTTCTTTCCAACAGGTGCCAGTCTGGTCAAGGTACAGGAGAATGGGAGCATGGGGCTTGTTCCAAAATTGCCCCCCTCATTCAGACATGAGGGCCATCTGCAGGTCCACCAAGTCCTGGTCTGGCTAATTTGAGGCAGTGAGCCTCAGACAGAAACAGGACAAAATAAACCACCCAACAAGGGCTGTGTTTTGCGCACTTTGGTTGCCATTCCTCAGAGCCTCCAGAGGGGAAGATGAATCTTGATGTGAGTCCCCTGACACTGGTGGAGTCATGCACAAGGCTGTTATCTCATTCTGCAACATCACCTTAACACCACCGCAGATTTCCCAGAAGCCTCAACTTAAAATTGCTGCAGTGCAGGGGTGAATCAGGCCTTTTCTTTCCACGCTGACATTGATAAAGCTACACCCAGCGTCAAATTAGCCCCAGGACAGTTATTCTGACACTTTCACAGCAGAAACTTTTGGGAGTTTGGATTTGTTTTGCTTTCCTTTTTCTCCCCCCTCCATTTATTTTTCCACTAAACCCACTTCCCCAGAGTGGAAACGGAGGGAGATGTACCTGGACTCTTTGTGTGAGAGGATCACGATGCAAGAGTCAATGTAGCCGTGCTGACAAACAGATCAGGCTTTGGAGATCTGAGCCTGAATGTTACCTTATGTTTTAGCAGCTTCACTGGCTCCAACGCCTCAGACTGCTTGAATTTCCCACCAGCTCAGTGCAGTTCTTTCCACATATTTTTGGTGTTGAATTAGCCTGGAGCTCAAAGGAGCAACATTTCCAGGCTCTTGATGAAGAGCATGTCTATCAGTTGAGAGCAAGAAGAGCTGCCAAGCTTTTCCAAGGTTGTTTGCCTGCATCTGAGGGGTGGATGAGCTGCTTGGCCCTGCGGGGTTATTTAAGGACCCTCCTGTATCTGCCGTGATACGAAGACAACGTAAATATCCTTATGTGTGTGTGTGTTGATGGAATAGAGGTGCATAAATCCATGAGCAGTTGGCTGCATTTTTCACTCAGCTCCCATCCGTGTTTGTAAACACTGGAGAAAGAGCCCCAAATCTGTGTCCAACACAGAGCAGTTACAGAACATGCTGTAATCCCGTAATGCGAACCAGAGCGGGCCCGCTAACCGTGCAGCTCTGGAGAGAATTCCTGACATGATCCTTTTACGTATTTTATGTTAATCACTTCCATCTCAGGAACACACACAAACAATACCCCATTAGACGTTCCCTTTGGCACTCGGACAGCAGCACAAGCTGCCGTGTGTGCCAGAGCAGCGGCCGGAGCAGCCGCAGTAGGGACGGGAGGCCATCGCTGGATGCTGCTCATGGGAAGCAACCGAAGGACAACGTGCAAAGAGTAGAGCTGAGACCAACTCCTATCTTGGGTTTCTTCACTGTTTTTTCTGTGGGGTTTTCCAGGAGAAAAGTCTCCAGCTGCTTGCCTGAGAGGGTTCATGGATGTTGGAGCATTGCCATGATGCCAAAGACCCTAAAGCTCTTCTTCATGGGAGATGGAAATTTGCTCAGCACAGATCTCCACATCGCTGTGCCTTGAGCAGGTGTAGAACGGAAAGGACAGAGCTTGGGATAAATTGGTGCGTGCCAGGTCAGGTTTCCCTGTCCTTTCTCCAGTACTAGGGACACACAGAGATTTAACTCTTTAAATAAGCCTTGAAACTGCTTGGCAAATATTTTCCTGGTGGAAGGAAAGGAGCTGGATCCCCAAGAACAGGGATGTACACAGAGGTCTTTACTGAAGGCTGGGACACAAATATCACTTACAAAGGGGAGGTGGGACAGCTGTGAGAACTGAGGGCACAAATCCTGCTGTTGTGGGGAGCTCATGGGGACCTCAGCACTGGGAAGCTGGCAGAGGGAAAGGGAGGAGAGGAGGCCACGTTTGCAGAAGCAACTGCTGGAAGAGGACACGTAAAACAAGTCCTCTGCCATGACAAGGCAGATTCCTCATATTTAACAGAATACCCACTGTGTGGTGAGGGCAGACGGCTTTGCCAGCTCACCACAGGAGCAATTCCAGCAGGCCTTGTGCCCCACTGCCAGCAGGGTGGGATCCACAGGGACCCTCCTTCCCCAGAGGTACCTGGCATGCTCCAGCAGACGGGAATCAGCCAGCACCATCCCACACCAGGTTAGTAGGAGATAACCAGGAAAAGCAGAAAGGAGAGATCTCTTCAAATACCCAGCAATTTTATACAATTTTGAGATACTCTAAGCCCTCAGATACTGTGTGTTCCTTCTCTGCCAGATTTTTTTATCACTAAAATGGAGTTTTCAAGGGTTTACACAACGCAGGCCTTTGGTTGCAGCAAAGCAAGACTCACTGGCACTGGTGCTACTGAGGAGCAGTGCCTGGGCTGGGACAGTTCTGCTCAGGATGTACTTTTAAAGCAATTAAAAAGCAGCTCTGACTTTGAATAGTAACGCTGAAGCAGAATTCGCTCCAACATTCACTAGCCCAAATGTCTTCACTGAAATCATGCTGTTCCCCTATTGTTATTTAACAATAAATCCTGCCCTGGGGAAATGCGTATAAATATGAATTTAAGAGTTCCCAGATACAAAGTATCTCCACTTTTTTTACCCTCCCGGGAGATAAATAGCTTAGAAATCTTCCTACAAAGATGTGTTTCTCCTGATGCTTTTCCCCTTAAAGCTCTAAAATGATTCTGTATGAGAGGAGAGCATCCAGCCACTGCAGCACGATAAAGAAAAGCATCTTAATAAGATAATGCCTTTACTTCAGTGCTGAGGCATTAAATACCATGGTGTGCATGCAGATGTGCTGCTCTGGAGCCCAGCTGGACTGTTCTGTGGGAAGGGTAATGTGGATTGTTGTGTTCACTGCTCCCTCTCTCAATTTTCTGGAGTTCAAGAGGCAGTTTTGGAAGGGCCCCCACTGCATTCTTCATCTCAGGGTGGCAACATCAGGGATGTGCTATGCAGAAGTGCTTTTGTTAGAAGCTTTATTTTACAGCTGAGGGGAGGAGAATGCTGAACCTGCAAACCTGGATTCCTTGTTCTTTGTGGCCCCATGGGTGCCAAAGTGGTGGCAGCCTGTGGTCTGCAGGTGGGGGGGATAAATGGACCGGAACAGAGACTTTAAATACAACTGATTTAGGTCTCAGCTCTGCATCACAACCTGGCCCCCACTGAGTGTAGAGGGATACACGAACAGCAGTCTTCTGTGGTCCAAAAAGTGCTGGTGAATAGCTTCACAACCCTACACTGAGTACATATCAGCCAGATTTTGCAATCTAGCCTATTTGTGTTTGTGAGTTGAGAGTCTAGACTAGACTAGATGAATGGAAGAGAAGAGAAGAGAAGAGAAGAGAAGAGAAGAGAAGAGAAGAGAAGAGAAGAGAAGAGAAGAGAAGAGAAGAGAAGAGAAGAGAAGAGAAGAGAAGAGAAGAGTTGGTCAGACACATGTGATATCCAGAATCAGATATATCTAGAAATGCAGACAATGTTGTTAACTCTCCAAGCATGGCAGAGTGCAGAATTTATCTCCTTACTTTTTTTTGGTCTTTTTTTTAACACTTCACCCCTAATAATATTCTCCTCTAAAGGAAACCCTGAAGGTGATTCACCCAGAGTGGGGAAAGGCACATGTGCACCTTGGCAAGGCACAAGGTGTGTGGTGCAATGGATGCTGAGCACAGGCAGAGCATCTGCCCTCCCTGCCTGCTGGTGGAATGACACCACACATTTTCCATAAAGGCTGGACACAGTCCCTGGGAGTAACTCGGTAAAGCCCCAGGCACTCGGAGAAATGTTGAAAGTAATCCAGCTAAAGCTCCACCTGGAAAGCGGTGGGTGGGAAGAAGAGCTCAGTGACTGGGATGCCAAAAAAGCAGAGGTGAGATAGCAGTGGAGAGGGATCCTCCACAAGCCAGTGCCGTGCTCAGCTGCTGCAGAGGAAAAGATTTGGGTTTCACCACCTCATTTCTGTGTTTGTCCATCCCAAGTGTTAATCAATCCTCTGTGATAGCGACCTAAAAAAGAGCTTCTACCCTGCACAACAGCCACAGTTACTAATTACTGCTGACTCCCTCTATCAACATTTCTTTCACTCTAGTTTTGCCCTGGGCTTTTCCATCAGTGCATTGAACTTTTGAGGGAGAACAGCTCAGCTTCTGTGATCTTCTCCAAGGCACTGGCAGTACCAAAGGAGAATTAACCATCTTTATGATTTTTGCTGTGAAACTTACCCTCTGCTCCCCTCCCTTTCCCATAAAAAGCCAGAAATGCCACTTAAATCACTATTGTTCCCTATGATTTAATTTCATACCACTGCTCAGCAGCTACAGCTATTTACAGCAACCCCAGTTAAGTGATCATGGATATTTAGGAGTTTTTAATGCAGCGAGCTCATCTCCAAATTCAGCATCTCTCCTGGCAGCTGGGGTGTAGATAGGACATGTTTACTTAATGTGCTGGGAGCCCAAATATTTAGTTTGTGGTTTCGGTGACTGAACAATCTGTGCTCGAGGGCTACGTGTGCAACTCAGAGACCGCGGAGGCAGAACAGGTCCGGGACTGAAGGTGGAAATGTGTTTGTCAATACCCCAGAGCCCCCCACAGCCACATCTCACCTCCCGTAACACGAGGTTGGAGAGGGCATGGATTAATACAAACAGCCTGCTGATGTCCCCATGACAGAAAATGTGGGAAACGGAGTTTACCTTGGATTTATGAACTGGGAAGGCCATTCCTCATCCTGATTAATGGCGAGTCACGGAGCAAAGCCGAGGCCGCTCGCGAGCCCGTGTGCTCCACGTCAGGTGTCGTGGGAGTGAGAACAGTGGGAGAGCACAGAAAGGTCTCATGACAGTCTGTTAACTAATTTTCATGTGCCGAGTGAAGACGTGTCCTGGAATTTTGCAAAAACTAAATTTAGCAGTGCCGAGCGTCTCTAAAGAGAGCTTTGTAAGATGCTGGAATGGGGAGAAAAATACGCACAGGTATAAAAAGCACTCCGAGAAAGCAATAACTTACACAACTTTAGAGGGATATCCGACAATACATTTACTGCCAGCTGGGGACCCAGATGAATATCCAGGAGGCTGATGAACAGCAGGCTGCCCAGCCCTGCACTTCTGCTGGAATACAAATGCAAAAACAGCTCGTGCATGGCCTTTTCCTCCTGGATTTCCAGGGTTTTTTCCCTGGGGAGCTGGCATTTCCTGGGAATCCACATGGCAGATCTCCTTCCAGCACAGCCTCATCCTCGTGCTGAGAAACCTCAGCAGAATCCCAGAGATATGATTTTTTTGAGGTTCTCCATATCTTCTTTGTCATGTTGTGGTGATGTAACACGGATGTGAGGAAGAAAGCAAATCCTCAGATTCTCAGCTGTGTGCAGAGGAGGGCAGGGAAAGGCACCAATGTGCTGCATGATGGGGCAGTGAGGTGACACGAGACTTGATGGAGCCGGGGAAGGGGATGGAGAGTCAGTCCTATGAAGAGCAGCTGAGGGAGCTGGGGGGGCTCAGCCTGAAGAAAAGGAGGCTCAGGGGGACCTTGTGGCTCTGCACAACTCCCTGACAGGAGGGGGCAGCCAGGTGGGTGTCAGGCTCTGCTCCCAGGGAACAGGGACAGGAGGAGAGGGAACGGCCTCAGGCTGCGCTGGGGAGGTTCAGGTTGGGCATCAGGAAGAATTTCTTCACTGAAAGGGTTGTCAGGCATTTGAAAGGGCTGCCCAGGGAAGTGGTGAACTCACCATCTCTGGAGGTGTTCAAGAAATGACTGGAGGTGGCACTCTGTGGTTTAGTTGATATGGTGGTGATCAGTCAAAGGTTGGACTCGGAGACCTTGGAGGTCTTTTCTGACCTAAATGATTCTGTGATTCTGTTTCACCCCATGGTCACCCATGGCTTGCTCCTGCAGCTGAGGAGCACGGGGAGGATTTCCTGCATCATCGTGTTGTGTTTCACTATCCCATGCTTGCTCATTTCGACACCAGAAGAGGAAGGGTGCTTTCATCCCAAATGACCCTTCAAAATACTCTAGTTCAACCCACCCTCACCAGGCAGCATTATCATCAAATATCTGCAGGAAAACAACCAGCAATTAACCTGCTGCAATACACACACGTTCCTTTCATAGAGGAGGGAAAAAAAAAAAGGAGAAAGAGAGGAAAAGGGAAAATGAAGAATAATGCCACAGGATCTCCGCAGTAGCACACGGGGCACAATCCAGTACTGTACAAGAGCCATGCAGCAGAGGCCCAGAGGACACACTGTCCCAGCACAAGGGCTGCCAGCATCCTGACAGAATTAGGAAGTCCTCTCTCACAGTTGCCCTGTAGACATGAAATTACACAAAGAAAGACTTCATTAGGATCCTGAACTAAATATAGTTGAGTGAGGAGAGTGGAACATTCAACTTTCGCTCTTGGCAAGCAGCATGGCTTTGCAACCTTTAGGATATTGTTTTAACTAAGCTGGAATTCTGCATGGCTGTGATTCTGACAGCTCAGCACCTACTGGGGGAAAGAATTAGGAAAATAAAACCTTTACCTGAGAAAACCCTGGAAAATGTATGTGCCCTCATGGCAGAGTTCTTGCCCAGACAAAACTGCTGCTGTCACTGGGAATGACGGGCTGGAAAATTATTGGCGTCAATGAGAGTTTTGTATGAGCTAAGATCGTGGGGTATGAGCCAAACTGTTTGCAGCTCCAAAAGTCTTAGAAAATTGCAGATAAAACAGAAAATAACCAATGCTGAGCCTGTGACAAGCCTTTCTGAACAGTCCAGGTCCACCAGCATCTTCAAGGCTTTAGGTAGCCCTGTCCTACCTCACATGCTGCTCCACTTTTGGCAGTGCCTCGGCATCACTGCCCCATCTGCACCTCTGCTGTAGGAATAACCTCCCTGCTGAGGCCTCAAAATGCAATCCCACCAGCTTCAGGAGCAAAAACACAGACATATGAGGAACAGGATCACTTTTGCCAAAGAGTGTGGGCATTCGAATGCTCCTGAGGGAGGTAGGACCACCAGTGTCCAAGCTGGCATCACTTGGGAGTCTGGGTCTGGCTTTGTCTGCGTGGGAAAAGGTCCTGGCATCAGATGACACAGTTTGATGAGGACACCTATTTGCGTCAGGCAGTCCGAGACCCTTCCTCCTGCAGGAATTGGAGCACCAAGATCCCAGTTGTGCCATCCAGCCCTGAGTGTATTTTTGGGGTGTCGGGAGCAGGAGCCAGATTCTGATCCTGGCTTCCTTCGTTGTTCAGGTGTTTTACTCTTGCACAAATCCAGAGCTCCCAGAGCCAGGGACATCTTTTTAGGGCTGTCACACTCTGTTTCTGCCTGCTCTGCACAGGGAACAAGCACAAACACCCAGGAGGCAGCAGAGGATCAGCCTTCCCTGTGGGAAAACCAAAGGTACAAAGGTGCTCGCTTCAAGCACATAAACTCCCAACACCTCAGCTGGTGTTAGGGGTCAGGCACATAGAGGCTTTTATTAATCTGGCCTTTGGAATAGTCCTTTTGTTTGTTCTGAATCCCTAATAATATCACCAGTCCCTAATAAAAGGTCAGAAATCCCACATTCATCTGTCATCCTAACAGCATCCATTAAAGAGAATGAAACACTCCTGAATCCAGCTCATGGTGCTGTAAGAGGGGGCAGGAAACCCCCTGAACAAAAAGGACCCATTAAGAGGTGGAGTGGGACAGAAAAGGAAAAAATTCCATCCTGAAAATGATCTCTCCTATTTCCCCACAGCTCTGTCAGTGGGGTGAGGCCTTTGGCGGAAACGACTCCTCTGTGGGGACACCGTGAGATGCAAAACCTTCCCAGGGACGTCCCTCCTCATGTGCTGTACATCTCTCCTGTCATGGAACAACCTGCAATAGCTTTTTGAAGACATCTCCCATTAAGTGAGCTGCCTCCAAGGGATGGGGGGGAATGACCCAGCACAGCTGAACTGGGGGAGTTTCCAGCCCAGCAGGAATATCCACAGATAGGAGAGGAAAAGGTGCATGACCCTGGGAGAGTGTTTGCAGAGGGTCAGCGAAGTAAACCAGGTGGGATAAAATCAGTTTATTCTGATTAACTTTTAGCCTCAGACATGAATTTGCGCTACCACAAACCTGCAGACTCCCTGGCCAAAACCTGGAGCCTGAGCATGGCACAGAGCTGCCCTCCCCCTCTCCCCACTCAGGCTGTGCTGCTGGACCTCAGCTCCAGGGCTGGAGGCTCCCAGGACAGAGCAGTTGGCAGCCAAGACCAGCCAGGGCTGCAACTTTCGAGACACGTTCCACAAACATCACTGTTTTAGGAAAAACATCAGCAAAGAGCGGTCACGTGTTTCACTCCAGGAGCTGAAGGCGTGAGAAGGGCTTTAAAAAAAAAATAAAGTCTATTCATTGAAGAAAAGCAATCCCAAAAAGAAACCAAAAAAGGAAGCAGGCCCGATGCAGACACCCCAGAGAGCTGTGGGGCATCCTGAACAGAAGAGTGGCTTTGGAGCACCACCCTGGCCCACACAGGCACCAGTGCCCACCTCTGGGATGGGTGCAAGGGGCTGATGGGTCTCTTGAGACCAGAGATTCCCAGGGTGGCTTTCCTGCACCCATTCCTAGCCCTGTGCTGGAGCTGTGCCCTCTGCAGCAGGCACAGGGAGCCCTGCTGAGGAAGCCCTGCCTTCCACTGGTACCAGTGCAATTATTTCCTAAAATGCCACAGGTATTCCTGCTGCCAGGATGGAGTGTACCTGCAGCACATCTGATCCCCTTCTGTAACTCTGCCTAAAGCAGTTCCTTGTCATCTCTAGACTTCTGCATTTTTAGTTTTCTGCATTAAAACTGACCCTCTGCAATAGGCAGACTCCCCAGCCCAGTGGCAGGTGAGGCAGGCGTGCTGGAAAAAGACATTTTACAGCATGGATTCGTGCTCAGAACAAATCCAGGGGCATGGAAACACTGGTGTGTGGAGGCAGGGGTGGCCAGTCCCAGAGTGGAGGCATCATTCCCCCACATCCCCAGCCAAGCCCTGCTGCTTGCCCCAGGGTGGCACTGGCTGGGAAATAGCAGGGAGCTCCCAGGCCACCTCCATTCCCAACTTTTGCTGCTCTGTGGCTCCTGGGTGGCAGCAGGATTTTCCAGTGATGCTCAGCTGCAAACACAGCACCAGAAGGGACAAAGTGATGCTGGCTCCTGCATCTTCCATCTGTGCCAGCTCTCCAGCATTTATCACCCCTTTCAATGCACAGCTTTCCCTCTGCCCCAGACCCTTCTCGTGAGCCTGGGCCGAGATCTTCACCAGGAAAGCCCTCTGGAACTGAGAAAAGAGGTAGAAGGGTCCAAAAGAAACCAGATGTACCATGCAGTGAAAACGAGCCCTGCCACTGTGCAAGAAGGCACAGGCTTGTATAATATGATATATACTGTACATACTGAGAGAAAGAATATACTTCTCACTGTAAAGTGTTTTACATGTTAACCATCAGGCATACACCAAGTCAATGGATGCTGGCACTTTACATAAATATATGATGATGCAGTGCTATATGTAATAAAAATCTGGAGCCCAAAATATGGAAGCAATTCAAGAAAACAGATCTCACATTTTTGCCTTTGTTACAGTTCGATTCTGACATGCTCTGATTAAAATTCAACATCTGCATGCATTTAAAATTAAAATATATAGGTATTCATGTTCTCCTCCTTCCACAATGTTTTACTGCTGCCTTTTTCTTCTTAAATATTAAAAACATTACATTATTTTATTTCAGATGTCTCAATATATTACGCATCACCCTTTCACCTCAGAGCTTTGGTTCAAATCCAGCTCTTCGCCGAGGAAATAGAAAACATCTGAAAATATTTAGTAGTCTCATCTCAGTGTCTAATCACAGTCTGCTCTGACATGACAAAACACAACAAACAAACTGGCTTGCCACAGATGAAAAATGTTTACACAAAAATACTCCGGAGTGTAAGAATGAATAAAGACATCTCTAACTGCATTAAAGCCCGTGTTGTTAAGTAATAAAAAATAGTTTGCAGATAATCTGAGCTGCACCTGCCCCTCTGGAAAGAAAAGAAAAAAAAGAAGAAAAGCAGGTGATTTAAAGTCCTCGCAGCCTAGTGGGTCCCAGCTGCATGTTTTTTTGTTATTCTAAAGCAGGAAGATGTGTCAGGCTACAGTGCAAATATTGTCCACGGGCATCACAGTCTGGAGAGCCTAAGTACCTCGTGATTTAGGAATCTCAGAAGGAAACTTTATTGCCGGCAAATCCTCCTGGACTAAAATATATGTACTTTAAGAAGAGCGAGCATAAATAACTCTTTGTCTTTGCTGGGGAATTCAGCCATTTGGTGGGTGGTGGGGAGGGACAGCAGCTGTCCCAGCAGGCTCCCCGCTGGGCGCTGCCATGGGGCACAGCACGGCTGCTCTGCGGGGCAGCGGCGGGTTCAGCAGGCAGGAGAAAGCACAGGAGGAAATTAGCCACAGGAAGGTACAGGATCATCCCCCTGTACTCACCTCGAATCCTGGATTCAGTTCTGGGCCCCTCAGTACAAGAAATGAAGGGGCCGGAGCGTGATCAGAGAAGGGAATGGAGCTGGGGAAGGGGCTGGAGCAGCTAGGGGAGCTGGGAAAGGGGCTCAGCCTGGAGAAAAGGAGGCTCAGGGGGAACCTTCTGGCTCTGCCATGGGTACAGCCAGTGGGGATTGGGCTCTGCTGCCAGGGAACAGGGGACAGGATGAGAGGAAATGGCCTGAACTTACTCTAGCTATTAAGGGTTATCAGAACAATACATAAGTAAAAGGAGTGATCATAAAGATGGAGCGGCTCTTCCTCTTTATTTCTGTCCTCCATCCACAGACAGTTCCCACCTACCCTGCCTGCAGCACTGACCTCATCCCTAGACATGATCACACACTGGCTGCTGTCAGGTTATGCCCAGCAGAACTTTGGGGGAAGTGGTTCCATAACTATTTCTAAACCAAAGGTTTTCCACCTGCAGGAGCTGACAGGAACCTATATGGGAAAAAAGATTGAAATTCCTTGCCCTGTCCTTCAGTATCCTCAAATCAATTGAGTATCAAACAAAATACTTTTTTTTTCCAGGAAGATATTGTAGTACTTCCTTCTGCAACAGCCAAATTAAATATGGATAAATTAACATGCTAAGGTTTCACCATATCCCCTTTAATGCGAAATAACATGTATCCCTTAATTCAATAAATTAGAAAGTATATTTTTTCAAGGGGAAAAATTACCAGTGTAGCTAAGTCTTTGCAGATCTTGGCATGCCTACAGTACACAAAGGACAGGCCAAGGAGAGACATCCAATGGCCATGCTGCCTCCAGAAGTCAGGGCTCAGCTGAGGAACCTCTCTGGGGGGAAGGTTTGCTCCCCTGGGCACAGTGGAGCCAGGGCAGGTCCTGAACAATCCCAAATCCAATCTGACCCCACTCCTGCTGCAGCACTGAGCTGCTTCCCTTTGCACACACCAGCACTGGGTTTCTCGCCTGGATAATAATTTCCTTTCCATGTGACTTAGACAATACCCAGAGCATTTTCCATTAAAGCTTTCTCCACAGCACCCCTTGGTCTGGGGTTACATTTTATTGTCTCTGCTTCATTTTCCTGCACTTTCCTTCTGCTGTTGTGTTTTCCTTTCGCCCCTTGATGAAATCTCTCTCTTTGCTCACCGTATTTAAATTCAGCAATGACACACAACCTTGTTCACACAACTTCACACCTCTCTGCCCCTGTTACCAACACACCCCGAATTAATTCCCATTCCAAGATGTGAACACCGTTCCCATAAGCCATGTGTCCCTGCAAGTCAGTGTATTAGTAAATTATTTCTCCAGGCTCTTGATTGACATTGTTGAAAAGATACTTTTCATGCGTGTCAGTCTTTGTAGGGTGAAAATGCTTTTAACATGCTCCTAGGATTTACATGGGCTTCCCTGGGCTGCTGCTGCCAAGTTCAGATGCGGTTGGAGCATGTGACATTCTTTGTCCTACTCCTATTACATATTCCTTTTTCATCCAGCCCTGCTACATATTTCATATTTTTCATATTTCTGCCCTGTGATGTAAAGAACAGCCATTTGCAAAATGTCCCCTCCACCATGAGCCTCTCAGATCCTGCTGCGACCCCTGGGCTTTCTTCTTACTTTCTTTTTTTTTTTTTAATCTTTTTTTTCAGTTCATTATTTTCCTTCTTTTAGTATTTTAGGACCCAGCCCTTCGAAGAGCTGAGCAGATGCCACGTGTCTGCTGAGCCAGGGTAGGAGACCACACGTGCACTCATGGAGAGGGACAAACCCCAAGCACCACATGTTTGCTTCTCTCCCAGCAAGCAGAGATCAGGTCTCATTTCTGGCTCTGCGTGCAACAGGCCAGCCCCAGAGCCAGAGCTGGGATGTTTCCAGCATGTCTTCCCTCCTTTGCAGACACAGCCCTTGTGGCTCAAGCTCTTCCAGAGCTCCACACCACCCAAGACATTGCCACCAGCGACATCTCTGCAACCTCATTAAAGAAGCTGCAGCAGCATAATCAAGGACTGGAAGCCTCAGAGCCAAGCATGGGCAGGGGGAGCAGAGAAAGAAAACATCATTTCACTTATAAAAGAGTGACTGGGAAAAAAAGTCATGTTTCTCAGAAAAGCTATTGCATGCCTAAATGTTGGTTTTACAAGCCCAGACTCCATTTGAAAACAGCAAACTCAGGACTGGTTTCCTAAGGGCCACGTCCAGGAATGGCGTTTTATTAATTAAGTGTATCATCCAGCATTTGCTAGCCAGTTGTCCACTTCGCTTAAGAAGTTACTTCCTAAATAAAATGTGATCTCTTCCCTCTGGATGAGGATCTGTCTTCAAACCACAGCATTTTTGCTTCATTCCTGAGAAGCTCTCAGCACCCAGCCCCTCAACACCCACGCTCAACACCTTCCCCAGTGACTGCTCTGCCATGCTCTCATCCCTTTCTCTGGAGCACACCACGAGACTGCAAATATTACTGCAGACAGAGATCATGGCTGAAGCCCCAGAACACTAATTATTAACACTGATTATTAAACATAATCAGCAAATCATAGACCAGGAAGGAAAAATCATAATAACAGAAGTATTAAGACATACACATTTGAATTGAAGTTGATCGTCATCATCACCTGCCAGTATCCAAAAATAATAAATAAAAAATCACCTGTTTCCTTGGCAGGCAGCAAATGGAGAGCTTTCTTAAATTTGCAGCAGTGGAGTCCGCTCTCAAATTGTTCTGCTGACGGAAATCCAGCAAACTTCTCCGTCACTGTTGCGGGTAGAGGACAGGCCACCGATGGGAATAGTTTCACAATTCTTTTATTGGAAGCATCTGTAGAAACCATAAAACAACAACTACAACAACAGCAACACAAAGCCATGTTTTCTCACTTCTTTCCGAGCAAGGAGGGTGCCAGAGCGATTCCCCACCCTACCCCCGCACTGCATGGTGGTTTCCTTTGTTCATATTTCACTGCCTGGATCCAGCAGCAAGATTTATGGGCTGGTGCTGAGCTCGGGATGTGCACAGGACCGGTCTCCAGGGACCTGGGCTTGGCCGTGCAGAATGGGGGTGCAGAAAGGCTCCTGCAGCTCCAGGGAGGGAGAAATTGGAGGGAGGTTATTCTGGGCCAGATTCCAGCGCCTTCCACTGGGTAACAGCTCACCGAAAACCCAGCCCTGGTAGCTAATGAGACTCTTCATGGAGAAATGTTGTCACTCCATGTCAGCCGGGTATCGCACCCAAGGACACAATGCCTGGATCCAGACCGATGTCCCCTGTGCTCCCTTCCGGTCTTGGTCACCATCCCAGCACTGAGGAGCCCATTTATTCCAACGTCAGATGACTTCCCTGCAAAAAAGTGTTCCAGGAGCACTTGCCAGCCTGGCCAAGAGCAGCATTTTAGTGCCTCAAGCTCTGCTGGGACCTGAAGTGGGACTGATCCGAGTGGATCCCAGTGGGGAAAGGGCTCAGAATGTTGGGAAGATGGTGGTACAAGAGCAGGACACGAGATCCCAGGTGACCATCTTGGTTTAGACACCTTCCCAATGTGGTTTTTGGTAGGGTACAACACCAGTCTTCAGCCACCCTACCCCAGCAAAGGGGGGATGTTGTGTTTCCTGACTCTCCAGGCTCTCATAAGGAAGAAAGTCTCCTATTTGAGAAGGATGGGAGGATGAGGCTAGGAAAACAAAGCAGGGAACAAGACAACGAGCCAGCGATTGAGCCACTTAGCTCAGCAAAAGCAGTGACCATGTGAACACACAGGGCTGAGCACAAAAATATCCAGGGTCTGTACAAATCCTATAGGAGCAGAGCTCCAGCACCTCTGGGCAATAGCAAAACCGGGTCCTGTGTGTGCAAAACAGGAGATTTATTTTTGCAGTCCTGTGTGTTTTTGTGGTGCATGTGCTCATGATAAGCCAATAAAAGAAACCCAAGTGAAATACAGACTGGGAAAAACGTAACCTATGAAAGCCACACAGAACCATTTCTTCCCCCCCTCGATTCTTGCTCTTTTTCAGTTTGTCTAAATATACCTCAGGGCTTTTTCTCTTGGTTTAAGTGTGCTCTTTCATGGATAGTTTTCAATGTATGTTAAAGTCGCTGCCTGCTGCCAGCTCAGATTTTTGCACTGTGCGTCTCGGCTTTCTCTTCCATTAAGACAAAGTGCTGGCACTGCTCTTTGACCAAGCACATTGTTCATGGTACTGAGCAGCAATTTTCCATCTCTGACTGTCTTTGGGCTAACCCCAGGAGGAAGGGTGAGCCTGGCTTATTAAGCTCTTGTTTCTCAGAGAGCAGCAACATCTGGAGTGCAGGGTGGGCTGCTGGCACGCCTCAGCAGAAAGGAATTCGGCATGGGGTGAGGTCTGCCCAGCTCCAGAGGTGTCACTGCAGTTGGGTCTGGGGACAGAGGAATAATGAAGCCCCACATAAAGCAGCACATTTTGACCTGCTGGGCTCCTCTGAGATTTTGTTCCTTCTGACAGGGAGTCAGGAGGCCCAGGAACCATGCTGGTCTTGGGTTTTATCATCCAAAGCTACATTTTGCTCTTCTGCTACGCAAGATTTTGAAAGCTTTTTTTTCCTTTGATGTCCAACTCAATGCATTACCAAAAATCAAGGCAGGTGTAGAGGATGAACACCGCTGCTTGATTTCAGTGTCACATTTGAAGTTCCCTCTGAGGCACTCCTGAAAACCCATCCCAAACAGAGCTGTCCACTGCAAGCCAGGGTACAGAAACCATCTTTGGCTGAAGACAGGTAGCATTTGCTGTGCCCACCAGTGTGGGCAGCCCACCTGCCTCCGTCGGGTGTCACTTTGGTCCAGGTGAGATGAGATGTCCTGGAACAAGATGCTCTGTTGCTTTGGGACACAGGATCTACACACAAGACCCCCATACATCACTCCTCCAGCGCTTCTCACCAATATCCTCCTTTTCCTCGTGCTCTTACACACCCCAGCTCTCGACCTTTCCTCCAGCTGAAACCTTTTCCCTCTCAATATTACTGGAGTGTCACATGGAAAAGAAACCTTGCTGGATGGGGCTTTCCAATGCGGTGCTGAGGGACTTTAACTGAAACTCCCCCCAAAATTTTTATGCCTTTGGTCCCCACGTGTGTTTGCAATCGTACTTGCTGGAAAGAGCCCACCACCACCGTGGAGATAAAAGCCATCCAGCATGCGACTCCTAGAAGTTTATTTTGGCTGCCAAGCCAAACGTGGAGATAGTCTCTAATTAGAAGTGTTGCCTCTGCAGCAGTGCAGAGCAATAACAACAGTGGAATTTGTCTGAAGCGTGCGCTCCCCTCGCACGGCTATGGTGAATTAAGCAAAAATGCCAAACTCAGTCTGCGAGCAGCAGACACATTGCATCACAGTCCATGTTTACACCACACAGCAGCCTGACTGCAGAGCACGTTTCTTGACGAGCCTTGACGATGTTCATGCTAATTTGGGTTTAAACCCAGAAGAGCCCGGGATGTTCCGCTCTCCACCTTTTCAGGCTACTGTGATGATGATTAAGAAAGGAGAGTTCCCAGTTAGCGCCTGTCATCGCTTAGCTTTGGGAAGATGTGTAACACATTTCATCCAGTGAACCCCAACAGCTGGAGTACACCCACTCAGGGTATTCCTTGTTTGCTGCAACATTTATTTATTTAGAGCTGACTTCTCCAGAGATGTTTATCCTCGCAGAAATATTTGCAAACATCAGGAAATCAATTTAAAAGCTTTCTGCTAAAATAATACCTCTGCCTGATTTTATTTTAAAGGCTTTAGACCTTCCTGTAATGTACACAGAAATGGTACTTACCTACAGATGCCCAGGAGTTACAAAGACTGTGGAGTTGAATGCACAGTAGCATTTTATACCATCACAAGTACACTGCATTTCTCACAGGAAGAACAATATTTTAAGGATTTATGATGTTCTTACTGGGTCTGTACTACACATGGACATAATCCTCACCTGAAAAGTCCTCTTTCCCACTTTTGGTTTTTTTATGTAACTTTTTTCTCTAGCATACGCCAACATCAGAAAAATAAAAAATAATTGAGCAGAACCTTCCACGAATTCTTCAAAAAACAACTTTTTCCTACATGATGACAGTGTGACTCTAAGGTAAAATGTTCTCAAGACCTACAAAACTTAGAAATAGTTCCTCCATCAAATGCAGGTCTCTGGTTTGAAGCCTGCTCTCTAGAAGTGTGAAGCTATTGATTTCCTCCTCTGTGCCAAACACTGTCAGTACCCCCAGCCCCTTGCCAGAGCACATCGCTACACACCAAGCAGGAAAGAAAACCTGGAGTGAAAACAAACTTGTCAACCCCTCTGGGCCCTTGGCTGGAGCTTCACGGGGTCAACAGAGGCCAAGACGCAACTGTAAGATTAATTTCTCCCCACCTGCAAGAATTAGTCTGTTTATTTAAAACAGACCAAAAAAAAAAAAACCCCACCCAAAAAGCCCCCACATAAAACCTCTCAATGGTCACAAATTGCAGCATACTCAAATCTTTTTAAAAACTGGGGCAAGCCTGGTGCTCACAGGTGGGCACATCCAGTTACAAACCCAGTTTATCTCAGCTTGGTAACACCTAAGGCAGTGTTGTAGCACAGTGTCTTCTCCGGGAACTGCCCCTGTGGTGGTTTGCTCCCAGTTAACTCCAGTTAAAAGCTGTGCCTGAAGCACCTGACTGTGAACAATCGTTCCCAGAGAAATCTTGTGCAAGCAGAACAAACAATTTTCCTCCTAATAAAAGCAAGACCTTCAAGACTGACGGAGCCAACAAGTTAATCAAGTTTCCTACTAAACAGGAAGTTGTGGGACTGTGGCAGGAGGAGTAAAGCTGTGTTTTGGCTGGAGAAAGAGTGGAGAGGAATAATACAAATTAACCACTGGGGTTTGTTGTTTATTTGACAGGAAAATACCCTTCAAATGAACCAGTTTGGGCAATATCCAGTCTGATAAGACGGGCAATAAAATGAAATCTGAGCTTCAGAAAAGGGAAGGGTGAAGCCACCACAGGCATGAGGACCATTGTAATTAAACCAGCCCTGCTATTAATATTTTTTAGGACTGCTCCCACAATAGTTGTTATTACCACTAATTACAACTGCAGCAATACTTGCACTGCAGCAGCATTTGGCTTTTCTGCCCTGGAGCAGGATCTCAGTGTGTTGCTCAAAAGTGGAACAAAATTAATAGCCCGAAGCCCCAAAAGAAAGTTTCTAATATAACACGTTCTTTTCCAGGAGCTTAAAAAGGAGAATAAACTCACTGCTGGTTCCATTCTTGTCCATATAAACCAGCTTCCACTTTCAAGGACTTGCACGTTTCCCTGTCATCTGATGGGCAATTAGTCCAGTGCATCTCACAATGGTGGCGACAGACCAAATCAAGAAGAGCAAAAAAGTACAGACAAAAATGCAATCATGTCATTACAGCAGAACATACGACCACATTTTGCTTCTAGCTACCAAGCAGTACTATGGGATGTGTGTATTCATGTGAAAATAACCCCAACCAGTCATTGAGATATATACAAAATGGATGATTCATGATAATTGTGACACTGGAATTGCTCGACAAAGAGAGGGAAGAAAGCTGTTGATTGCCAGGCACCTCAAGAAAGACCACAGATACAGATAAATTTAATGTTATAGACACTGTGGACGTGCAAATTTTTGTCTGAAGACTAACAGACAGGCCTGTGAAAAGAAATGAAGAAAAACATGCTCGTTAGATTCAAAATAACTGGGGAAAGTTGCACATCCACCAATTCAAAAAGGGTTGGAGTCACTGAGTCAATATGCAGCACTCAAAGGTCCTAACGAGCAATACACCCTTTCTAGCCTTAATCCTTTGAAACAGCAAATGGCAGAGAAGACCACAAAGAAAACACACAGATCACAGCCTAGTTATGGTCCTTCAGCTCTTTGGGATTTATCTTTCTCAAAATAAGCAGCATTATTGAACCCTCAGTACACTGGGCGACTTGAAAGTGTAAGTATTTGTTGGATCAAAGTATGCATTACTTCAAAAGCATAAAATGCTTAGATATTGAAGGCAATAAATCTTCCTCTGTAAAATACATGCATATATAATTTATATGATAAGCTTAATACTGAGATTTTTAGCTTGGCTTCCAACAGACATGAGATGCAGTCAATTATGTTCCCTTAAGAGCAAGTCTGTCTGTCCCCTTTCAGTCCCAAAGAAAATAACTTGGGAGCCCATTGGGCAATTTCAGCCAGTTTTGGCAGAGGGATCGAGGTCTTGAGGGTATTAAGTTCCCATATGCTTTGTGCTCGTAGGTGGCCAGGTAGGAGCAGCAGCCTCATTAGCAAGTGCCTTGAAGGAATGGCATCAGTATGGACACCACCCTTTCCGAGACCTTGGAGCACCCAGAGAGACCTCATGGATCTTCAAACATGGATGTGTGAAAAAATTCACATCTCTTTAGGCATCAGCAAGTCAGAGCACAAGACTTGAGGATCTCCCGCTGTCGAAACCACTTCTCCTTTGGTCCCAACAGCAGCTATGGTGCCTTCAGAGCACCTTCACATCCCAATTCTCCACTCACTGCAGTTGTGTCTTTCCATTTAATGGGAACCCCATTGCATTTTTATGTCTCAGCTCTCTGCTCGGAACTGGGGCTATCTCCTAACATATGGAAACAATTCATTTTCTTTGTCATCATTTGGATCTGAAACTTGGGTACTCTGAAATGTAACTATACATGAATTTCCCTGAACTAATTACATAATATTTATCCTATTTTCTTTAAAGTAATACTCGCTAGCTAAGAAATGAAGAACTGCATTGCTTATAATAAACTCTGCATGCTACATTGTAATCTAAACTGTACAGTTATATATGGTGAAGAACTAAAAGGTTTGAGTTATTCCCCTTGGCAAACATTTTTTTAAGGATTGCTTAAATAAGCAGTACAGAAACCAGATGTCATTTGGTAAGAGTATCTGAATGACCAAAAATTTGCTGTCTGGGTATTTTTTTTTTAACTTTATAAAAACATGAGAAATTCTTTGGATTTATATCATATTTAGCAGCTGTGAAACAGTGCAAACATCTGTTTGTACCTATAGGGAGCTGACCTACGAGGTCCTCATCTCTTAATCACCAAGCAACAAGCGAGTCTCATATACATAGTTTATTGTTTTCTTTTTAGCTGCCTCCTGCACTTCAAAGTTTTTATACTCTCATGTTCCATTATCACAGTGAGAGGGACAGTCCATTCATTACAAGCCCAGATCTGAACAATAACTGATCAAAAATGGCCATAAAGCACCGTAGACACAGAAGTGCCCTCAAACACATCCATAAGCAACTCTGAGTATGTCATAAAAATTGTTGCTTCCTTTTTTTCCCCTGTATTATTCGCTGTTGGTCTGCTGCTGTGGGTTTTTTTAATGTAAAGGCTGAAAGAAAAGAAGATGAAATGCAACAGAAGTCTCTTTTTATAGCCAATCCTGCTGTGGGAAGAGGGGTTGACAAGACAGTTCCATGAGGTCTCATCTACCCTCTTTTTCTAGGTTTCCACAGTTGTCAGTTATTATAAGAAAAGACTGCTGTCTTCTACAGCTATGGAGCATCCCAGTGACTCAAAAAGAAGGAAAAGAAAGTAACTTCTTGGTTATCCCCTTCCAAAGAGGTTCTAGTGCTGTGCCTATGCCCAGCACACAGGCTAGGGAAGATCCCATCCTCTGTCAGCAGTTCTAATATAATGCAGGGCATGGAGGGGAAAAGAAATTTATTCGAGAAGTTTTTTGCCTTGTTCATTACCACAACACGCATTCACACCCCATCCTTTAGTGATTTAGCCAGGAGCAAAATTTTTAAGCCTCCGAGATAATCTCTCCCCTTTTTTCCCCCAATGTAATATTGACCCTGGGACCTCAATTTTTATGCAGTGAGAGAAAGCTACAAATAGTGTGGAAGAAAAGATTTGTGGGCCTTGGACATGAGAGTGGAATCAGCACTCTCAGATATACTATGAGAGCTTAAGCTACACTGTGAACTATGGCTGAAAACAAATGGGAAACACTGTATGATTCCATCCCATTACAGTACAAATAAATCATTTCTGGAAATCTAAAACAAATGGCCCAAGCTCAGCTCTATGGATGATCCAAATGCAAAAAAGCTGCTAATTCTAAAAGGCAGATGCAAGTAACCAATTAAGAGTGCAGAAAAAAAAATAAGGAGTGTAACTTGTTTAGCAGGAAGATGTTAAGGCCACAGAAGTGGGTCTTCCAATCACCTTTTTTGGTATTCCTGAGCAAACATTCTTTTTTGCTTACGTTAATATGGAATGTATTATGACAACGTTCTTATGGATATCCATGCCTTTTGTCTATCAGTACTTGCAGATACATTCAAAACAGCTGCAAATATTTTTTAAATTATGTAAAAGTCCCAAACACTTTGAAAAGAATATTAATATCCCTTTAAAACAGCAGTGTATTATATTAAATTAAGGATAAGAATTTAGAGAACAAAAAAAATGTTGTTAGCATGAACATTTTCACTGCTTGCAAATGCAGTCGCCTCAGATAAGACTTAGAATTATTTTGGTAAAATTTAAAAGCATTATGGTGTTTGCACATTTAGATGACAAAGCACATGATCACACATATAGGTTACAAGGAAAGGTTTGTCTTCTCAAAGCACAGCTGGTTTTTTAACAACTGTTTGAAAAAATATAGAAATTTTTCAACATACCACCTCTCCCGAACTTTGCTTTGCTTCAGTCTGGAGATCATCATAGCTGCAGTCCCATTCCCAGTGCCCATGGAGATGTTTTTTCTCTTAGTGCTGCTTCCTCAGTATTTGCCTCTGCAGCAAATAAAATAAAATAAAATAAAATAAAATAAAATAAAATAAAATAAAGTAAAATAAAATAAAATAAAATAAAATAAAGTAAATTACCTTGGAGGGGTTTTCAGGAGGAATCTGGCAAGGGGAGGTATCATTTCTTGCAATGAACCCCTCAACCATCTTCCTGGGATGGCCTTTCCATATCCGTGACAAAGCTGACAGCAGGTAGGGGAGTTATGGGACATGAGCAGCTCTATCTGTCCCTTCTACCAAACTCCTGAGGAAGGAAAAACACTAATTAGTGCTTTTCCCTGGCCATGGGAGCAATGCCATGGCAATAGGGACATTGGCAGCGCCAAAAGATCACCACAGAAGTACCACAGAAAGTGCAGAAGATCAGTGAGTGCCCAAGCCCAGGCACAACCTCTTGCAGGTCCTGGCCAAGGGGCAGAACGGGAAAGGTCTGCAGCCATCACATCCTTCCACACAGCGCTTTTGGGGAACATCTGCTCTGCAAAGGCAGGAGGATTTGTGTCCTGACTCAGAAAAGAGAAGGGCAGTGCAAAAGCACCCAGGGGAGCTGAAACCCCACGCTCCCAAATGGTTGCACCAAGGCACGCACATGCAGAAGTGACAGCAACTTGGAAATGCATTTCCTGGCTCTTGGGTCAACCACTACTTTTAATTTTAATTTTAAGGGACAGCCATTACATAACTTGGATGTCGTATAGGCTGCTTGAGCAAGGGCTTTCCACCATTTCTTCTCCCTGTTTCTTTTCTCATGGACTGCAGCATCCTTTCACCAAGGGTGTGCAGCTCCACTTTCTCCCTCCCAGGATGGACTAATGATATATCAAATAACAGGGAGAGTGAGCAAAAGAAGGAAGAATAAAGCTGATTCCATGTGCTAACTCCGTTGCTGGGTACTTGTGGACTGATGTTAGTCTCCTTTTTTTTTTTTTTTTGGTAGGAATAAACAGCTAATAATTACAGATTTCATGTCCCATAAATAACATTATGTTTGCCAGCTCACACAAAGAATAATCGATAGTTAGTGCATGAGACTTTCCAGTACAACAAAATAAGCTCTGTATTTACTTTTCCCAGAGATACCTTGGAATCCTCTACCCGATTTTGTTCTTACCTAAAATATTGGTTATATCTTCCAAAAACCAACCAGTGACTTGGTTACATGCAGATGGCTGCCTTCAAACTTCTGGAAACAAGATCCTAGACCTAAATAATTCCTACATCTGGGGAGGCTCCCTTAATATTTGGTCAATCAGGATACAAATTCTAGTCAGAAACAGCCTGCAGTTCTTGGCTGTCCCCAGCTGCTAATTCCTTGCTCAGGCTTCGTCTTGTTGGAGCAGGTTTTGGATACAACTGGCTGGGTGCTGTCAGCCCTTCCCTCTGTCAGCCCTCACTGAATCAGCTCCTGTTGTCCTTGCTAAAAACACGGGAGATTTCTGGTTTGCCCATGTTGCAATATCAGCCTCTGAAATTAATCTCTGATTAATCTGAGGTTTGAAAAATCACAGAATTGCAAGGGAACTTAAAGATCATCTCGTTCCAACTCCCCTGCCATGGGGAGTTTCACTACCCCAGGTTGCTCCAAGCCTCATCCAGCCCAGCCTTGAACATTTCCAGGGACAGGGCACCCACAACTTCTCTGGGAAACCTCTTCCAGTCCCTCAGTGTTGACCCAGACAAAATTAGCAACATGAAACTATCAGATAATTCTTCACAGTGACCAAGCATCAAATCAATATCAAAACTCAGTTTTTATCTGTAACTTTTTAACTATTCAAAAAAACTACTTTGCTCCTTCTGCTCTGCTTCTTTGGACAGAGGCAAAGCAACCTATTCAATGCATTATTATTTTTGCTTTTCACCTTTACTTCCCACCTCATGGGTGGCACTTATCAAATCTGCTTTTGCACCTGTACCTAATTTAAAGGTTATAGTTCATCCATTAACCCTGCTAACATCACCCGAGAGGCTCAGCAGCAATAATGTGGTATCTGGAACTCTGCTCTAAAACCTCAATTAAAATTTTAAAAAAATATTTCTAAGCAATGTTCATATATATAATTATACATATACAATTACATTTATAATATCTTATCTATTACATGTTATATTTTATATTTTATCTACTACACTTTTTATATCATAATATACCATATATAATATAATAGATATATATCTCGGCATAGAGGCACCATTTTTGATGCAACAAACTCCTGTCCTGGATTTCCTCTGAGCCAACCTCCTCCATGTGTGTAAAAACATCATTAGGATGCTTTTTGTGTGGTATCCTCAGAAGCTCCAATGGTCACCACCCTCCCAGAAGGAGCTGAAATTTGCTGTGTCTGCATGTGGAAACAGCTCTGCTATCTGTGCTTGTGGTTACCTGGAAATTCCAATGGACAATTTTTGGATTATAATTCCACCACCCGCTCAGCTACCAATTCTTGCAACCTGTCCCTGCCAAGAAAACTCCAGGAGAAATAAAATCCCCTGAAAACCTTGCTCACAATGCTCCAGCTCAGAGCTTGGCAGCTGCCGTCCAAAATTAAGTGATTAAAGTAGTGTTAATGAGACATCCATCCCCTGCACCTTTTTCCTTAAAATAAATATGCAGGGCTCTGCATTACAGGTGCATGCAGAATTGCTTAAATAGACATCTTGGAAGCACAGGAAAGAAAAACAAAGGACACTCTGGCAGAAAGTTCCCAAAATACTTGAAAATGTAACTGAATAAATAACTCTCGGTTTTGGACTGAAATCTGCAGACCTTAGCAGATGTGTCCAAGCTAAACCAAATATCCAGGGAAGTGGATCTCCTTTCCAATGAGACATAATGAAGAGCACTGCACTGGCAAGGAGACAGACTGGAAGAACCTACTGGTCTTTTCCAGCTCCGACTTCCGTGATAGCTCGGAGTTATCCTGAGGCACTGGCTTGAGCCATCAATGAAGTTACTTATTGCGAGCCCAGGCCCCAGGGCTGCCAAACCTACATCCATATTGAACTGGAAGCATTCAAGCATTCATGGAGTGAATAGGATTATTGGATACTCACAGGCGAGCACGTGCCTCCGTCTTTGTGGGAGTGGAAGCACTGGAAAGATCATGGAATATAAGCGGGGGTAAAAATCCACTCAAGAAGAGGAAAAACACAGGGAACATTTTTTTAAGCTTTTTTTCCCTAATATTTTAGAAAATGCCACCATGGAGGCGTCAACTTAAATTATTAGGGAAAATACTAAGGCAAATAAAGAAATGGCATTCCACAGACCTGCATGGAGGTGTAAAAGGGCTATTTTCAGTGGGGCTTTTTTTCAGGCCCTGCTCTAACAGTACCTGCCATTGTATTTGCAGGGCAGGGTGTCAAATCTGCTTACAGGGTTTTTAGCTGCTCTACTTTGCAATCCTTTCTGTTGCAGGGCCCTGCTCCTCTGAAGGTGAAGCCTACAGCAAAACCCTTTTCCCCAACAGCAATGGCAGCAGGAGCAGGCCCCGAGTTTGTAAATACTAACGTCTTTCTAATGTCCGATTATTTACTCCCTGCTCTTCGAACCACCCAGGCCAAGTGGATGGAGGCCAAGTTTGTTAACAATAGCTCTTGGCTGGGACACGCCGTAGCAAAGGTTAAATCCTGTTTGCCTTATTCCAGTATGGAGTCCCATCAACTCCACCGCTGGATTTGGGAGGGCAGCAGGCTTTGACACCAGGACCTGCCCCCAGTTTTGCAGGATGCAGAGAGCCCTGAGCAACCCACAGGCACCGTGCTAGAGCCTCCAAGCACAGCAGCAAGACCCACCATGATGAGGGGCTGAACCCCAGCCAGAGGGGGTTGTAATCATCGAGCAGAGCCTTTGCTGCCACACCACTCAGACACATCCATTTGAGCCTTCTCCATGGGGCTGCAGTAGCCGTGGTGGGGATCTCAGTGAGAAAGGAGATCACAAAATCCCAGAATGGTTTGGGTTGGAAGGGATCTTAAAGACCATCTCATTCCACTCGCTGCCATGGGCAGGGACACCTTCCACTATCCCAGGGTGCTCCAAGCCCCGTCCATCCTGGCCTTGAACACTTCCAGGGATAGGGCAGCCACAGCTTCTCTGGGCAGCCTGTGCCAGGGCCTCACCACCCTCACAATCACCAAGCCATTCCTGCTTGTCCTGAGTGTCTTCATGAGACACCCCTGTTTGCAAGGTCAAGTCTTGCCTCTATATTGATCCATCATGCAACACCAAGAAGAAGAGAGCAGCTGCCATTTCACACAAATCTCCAAATCCGCACCAAGAAACAAGCACTGGCTGGCATGGTGGACACCCCAAAACACCCTCAGCACGGACAGAGGAGCTGCCTTTCCCAGAAGAATCCCGTCTCCATGCAGCAAGGTAGGAACAGCAGTGGCTGACCCACGCTGCAGGCCTTCCTCAGTCTGTGTATCATCCTCCCCTTCCTCCCAGCCCTCTTCCTCCCCACTGGTACCAGTGGTGCAAAACATGCTGATCCATGAGGGCACAGGGTGTGCCTTGCCCGGCGTGACCCACACAGATGGCTCGCAAAGGAAGCACTCGCACAGCAGAGCCAAGTGGCCACAGGCTCATCCAGAGACATTCCTCTCCTGATTAGGAAGGCTGGGAGGGAGCCAGGGGTGGGTCAGCGATCTCCTTCCTGTGGCTGCAGCCATTCCTGCCATGACTTGGATCACACCTCTCGGAGACACTCTCGGGTCAGGCACGGGAAGTTCACGGCGGCAAACGCGCCGGCGGGGAATGGGGAAGAGCACGGGGATGGAGGGGAAGTTCACTGGGGTTCAGCCAAAGCTGGGTCCGGAAGAACAGAGGTCTGATAAAAAGGAGAGAGGAATTGCAATGGACATGACCCCTGGGGACTCCTCATCGCTTCTCCAGTCAGTGCAAGGTGCTGGACGCATCAAGAATGAAGAGGACAGCTCTAGGAAACCCACAGCTTAGAGTGGTTTGATGAAATTAAGGTACAGACCTACCACCACACCTCACCTGGGTGAAAATCAAAATCTCCAGGTCGGAGCGTGATATTTCTCATCTCTTCTGGCATCATCAATGCAAACTGTCCCACTGAGCTTGGACAGGTTTGCTGTGCTGCACACACTGTGTGCTCTACAACACAGGAAAGACTAAACAAATCTCTCCAGGCAGCCAGGGTCAAGCCATACCATTTTTATCCCCGAAGCCAAGGAGGAGAAGATTGCGCTTCCTAGCAGGGAAAATAACGACGCAGCAAAATGAAAAAAAACAAGGGAAGCATTACTCAAATTATCTCCACAGCGAGTGGAGAGATGGGAGTCCAGAGAACAAAGAGATCAGATGACCAGATGGGACAGATCAAGCTGACCACAAAGCCTCTGTCCAACATTTTTTGACAACTGCTAGAGCCATATGTTCATGAGGATTGTGGAATAACTGGGAAGGGTGTGTGGACTCGGAGCGAGCCCGACCGCACTGGGAGCTGCGTGGTGGTAGGGTGTGAGCCAGGTAACCTTCGGTGTGTGACCCAGATCCCAGCCCTGCACCCTGAGAAGGGAAAAGGGCTGGTAGATCATTTAGCCCACCTCATGACAGGCTCTGACCAGCCCTTCTCCTGTGTTTCCTGGTGTTTGGTCCACCTCTAATGAGCCATGCTCTGGGGGGAATTCTTAGGTCATTTATTTTGCATCATGTCTGCGAGGAGAGGTAGCAGGACTATGGCTAATTAGGAAAGCAGACAGATAGCACCAAACAGAGCCAAGGACAGAGGGATCGTGTCTGGGCACACAAAGGCTGCGAGTGACCCTTTCTGCCAGCTGCCCCATGGACCTGAACATCAACACTCCTGAAGGGCAGAACCTGCACATCCCAAATGGCCTGTCCTGCCCTGTGGGCGACGTCCCCATAAAAAACACGCTTTCCTCATTTGTTTTGTCAGCTGCTCCTTTTGATTACTTAGTGCATTCCAAGGAGTGCGAGGAAATTCGATGGATGACGTCCTGCAAAGTAAAGGTGACAGTTTTCAGGAGTGAGAAGTAATGGCAGATACCCCTCCTAGGGATGTGCAGGGACGTTCAGCGCTGCCCTGAGGCAGTTTGTCACCCACTAATGAGTGGGTCTACTACACACAGCAGATTTGGGACACAGGACCAACCAGCCACCATGGCAGGCAACAGTTTTTCCCTCTAAAATTGAAGCGGAGAGAATTTAACCCCATAATATCACTTAATTTTCACCCTGAGATGAGTGACCAAGGGACCATTTCCCACTGTAAGATTCCAAACTGCCCCTGGTCATTGACAGAGCCTTGGAGTCCTTCTACAACCAGAATAACACTAATAACTTCCAGCAAAGAAGTAAAACAAGTGCCAAAAAGCAGCAAACATGGGCACAGGTGTGCTCCTGCGAAACACCTGCTGGACATCCTCAGGGTGCACCAGAGCAGCCCCAAGACCCCTCTTGCACCTCTTTCCCCACCACCCCAAAGCCCACATAATCCCACACCATTCCCTAGATCCCCACATGAGCCACAATTTTCTTTCAACTCCAAGAGACCAGATTGCCCCTCCACTGGCAGATCCAGCCTGCGCTCTGTGCTTTGTTGTAACTCCCCAAAACTCCTGACCAGAGAAGAAAACACTGCAGCTTATTTCTCATCCCAAGGGCCTGCAGGTGTTTTGGGATAGTGTTGCTGGAATTTATATCCCACAGGCTGCTCTTGGGCAGTGGTGGCCAAAAGCTCCGCAAATGTCCACAGACCGAGGCCCCGGTTCTCAGCAGCCTCCCAGTGCCACAATCTCCCAGCTCTCCTGAACACAGTGAAGAAGGGAATCCAGAGAAGGCCACAAAGATGATCAGAGGGATGGAACACCTCTCCTGTAAGGAAAGGCTAAGGGAATTGAGATTGTTGACCCTGGACAAAAGAAAGTTCCAGAAAAGAAAGAAAAGAAACTTTTTGTGGCCCTTCAGTACCTGAAGGGGCTACAAGAGACGTGGAGAGGGACTTTGGACAAGGGCCTGTAGTGACAGAACAGAGGGAATGGCTTCCCAGTGACAGAAGGCAGGCTTAGATGGGATACTGGGGAGAAATTCTTGGCTGTGAGGGTGGTGGGGCCCTGGCACAGGGTGCCCAGAGAAGCTGTGGCTGCCCCATCCATGGAAGTCTTCAGGGAGAGGTTGGATGGGGCTTGGAGCAATCTGGTCTAGAGAAGGTGTCTCTGCCCATGGCAGGTGAGTGGAACAAGATGATCTTTAAGGTCCCTTACCTTAACCATGCTAGGATTTTATGATTCTGTGAAGAAGGGAGAAACCCTGTGAACAGGAGCATTCATATTGTGACTCCACCACTCTGGAGTCAGGGACAGCAGAACAGCCAAGAACTCCGCGGGGAGGGAGTTTCCCATCACTGTGATGGGAGCATTTCCCTCTGCCAGCACAGCACATCTGCTCCGCAGAGTGGCCACACTCCACGGGGGCTGGACCCACATGAGGAGCCCATCCCTCCTCTCTGCCCAGCAGCGCTGGGAAGGGGCTGGCTGCCCTTCCCCATCCTCCCCCACATCCCGGGGACAGCGATACTTCCCGGGCAGATGGAAGCAAGAACCAGGTTAGGAAACGCCGCGCGAGCCCGTTCCCTGCCGGGTAATGTAAACAGGGCTGTCGGACACGGCGAGTGCTGCCAGGCTTTGATCAGAGCCAGCTGCACAGCCGGACTCTCCCCACGGCCATTGTCCTGCTCCCCTGCCCCATCCCTGCAGGCACCTCGTCCTTCTGCTGGGAGAGAAAAGAAGGTCTCCTGGCTTTGCATCTCACATCAGCCATTTTGGGATGCAGAAGAAATAATTCGGGTTATTCCCCAGCAGCAGCTGGGGGAAAATTACTCCCTGCTTTCGGACCTGAAAGAGTTCCCAAGGGGAAAATGGTGCCTTGGGTTTAGGGAGCTTTGTGGGCATTTGAGCTCAAATGTAGCTCATTTATGTCTTCTGTCCACCAGCAGAGCCAGGGGGCTGGGGCAGGATCTTCCCATCAGCCGAGCTGCTCATGGCTGAGCCTTTTCCCCTCAGACTGCTTCACCCAACCTGGTGAAACGATCCAGGTAAAAAAAAATAGGAATCTGGGGAGTGTAGTGCTCTTTACAGGTCTGGATCACCCCAGAGATGTGGTTCAGGGCCCAGCTTGCAGATGGTTTCTCATCCAGCAAGGGTCAGTGGGGACATCACATCTCACCCCACATCCAACCCAGCTGCTTCTCATCCTGCTGCTCCATTGTCCCTTGGGATGTGCAGGGGTTGGGCTGATCCTGGCAAACACCCAGCTCCTGGGATTTGAGCACTGAGGGAGGGCAGGGGATGTAGTTACAGCTGCAGGGACATCCCCTGCCTATGTGCCAGCAAGAAGCCTTACAAGTAGTCATTTTTCACATCAAGTTTTCCAGAATTCTCATATTTTCCTCCCTGCTACCTTAAGATCAGTTTTACCTCACTATTTTTTCTATTTATTACTGAATTTTTTTTGTCTTTCACCTGTTATAAGGCAGCCACAGCCTTAGGAGAGACAGAGTGAATAAACTGGCTTTTTTTGGTACAGATTTTGTCCACAACTGTGCAATCCCTATGTTATGGTTGGGAGAGAAGTGTCCGAGGCTGGAAAACACCAGCATTTTCTGCAGCAGCCTTTTGAAAGTAGTAACAGCTCAATGAAGTGGTTAAGAGTTTACAAGGGCTTGGAAAAAATTACCTCCTTTTAGTAAGTGTTAATTATATGACTAATTAAATAGAGAGGAGGTTGAAACACTCTCCTAGTCATAACCTGCGTGCTCCCTGCCCGCTCCTTGCGTGACAGAGAAAACAGGGAATGAATCCTGTTTGGCCTTCATGGCAGGAAGTGGCTACTAAACCAGCTCTAACTTCTAATTTATTTACCTGCAAAGCTGTAGGGAACTGTTTTAAAATTGAACAACGTTTCTGCTACTTAAAAAAAAAAACCCAAACCCACAAGCCATTCAGTAAAAACACATTTGGAACAACCCGAGTTTTAAGTAAGAGATATAAAAGGCCGCTTTGTTTATGTTTTTCAGCAATGGTATGTTGGCTTCTTTTTTTCCTAAATGACGGCGAAGAAAAAAAACATTATGTTAAATCTCTTATCTCCACGCAAAGTGGTTGCAGCTATCATAAAACACACACATTGTGTCATTTCAAAACACAAATGGGCTCACGGTCAAACATTCTTCAGATTACCTCCTCTTTTCTTTTTCCTTTATAATTTTGTGGGCATTAATAAAGTTCAGCATTTTCAAGCGAGGTGCTTTGTTCCTCCAGTGAGGAATTAATCACATCCTTCTGGAGAAGCACAAAGAAACCACAGGGTCAGGACTGAGCTGCAATTTTGCAAAGCCCCCCATGATGCCCAGCGCTGTGGCACCAACCTGTCCCTTATCCCATGGAGTTTTATAGTGCCCAAAAGTGATGGGAATGGGGCTGTGATACAGAAATCTGGGGCTCGCAGCAAGATCCCTGGTCTAGAGCTGTGTTTGACTGCAGGCAGCTCATTTAACCTCCCTGTGCCCAGCAGAATAAGTTAAAAAGTCTCCTTCCATGGGGGATTTCATTTCCGTCTGGTGGGACTATATCTCAAACACTTCAGACCTGGAACCTGAGGACAAAACTGCCTTTTTTGATGATTCCAGGATGATCTGAGCTCGCCAGGCTGCCACAGGGGAGCTGGCAGGAAGGACAGGCACTTCTATCCACCGCCTTCTCCCTCCCCACTGCCAAAATCCAGCCTCACACATCTGACCAGCTCCCACCCACCTGGGCAGGTCCCGCTGATTGAGGGCAGGGCGTAAAACCCTGGGCCAACTCCAAGGAGAGGGCATCAGCCAGCCCCAACACGGGGGCAGCTCAGCTAAAAAATAGGCTCTAAATATAACAAAAAACATGGGAGGTGGAGAGCAAACAGTGCCTGTTAAGGTGGGCTGTGCCTCGGAAGGGTACGTGGGAGAGGTGGCAGCACAGCTGCAGACTGCCCTGACCCACTGAACGTCCTGCAAGCCAAGAAGAAAACTCTGCCAGCACAGCCAAAAGGATATTTTTGGCACAAAAAAGGACGTTTTGGCAAAGGTCTGATGCTGCTGGGGCTATTGGGTACCTGCTGGCCACCTGAGCAAAGGGAGGGGTGCCCCATTTTCCTGGAGCCTCCACAGCTCCTCCAGGACATTTCCCTCGGAGAGGTTATGCACCCCAGAGTCCTCCCCTATCCCAAACTCCCTCCCAGTGCTGCTGGAGACCTGTTTGACTCAGAGGATTCCGTGATGCCTGCTGGTTTTACTTCCCACATCCTGCCCCATTTCAAGGTGACTCAGACAGTGATGTTTGAGTCATGTTTGAAGATGTTGAACCCAAGGGATGACGCTGAGACGGCCCAAAATTACAGGTGGACTTTCCAGCCCTCTCTCATGAGTATTTCCACCTCCTCCCCTTTCTCTCTCCTTTTTGTTGCTTTTAAAGGCTTGTGGCTGCAGACAGCTGAGAAGAGGATAACAGTGGGTATTCCTGGGAGAAGTGTCAGAGGGGGAAGTGGCAGTGCCAACAGACTGGAACTCCTCCCTGGGCAGGTGCAGGTCATTGATATTTGGCTGGGTGGAGCAGCCATGAGGTGTTCCAGCCTGTGAGGAGGCAAGGGAGAGCCTTCCACTCCCATACAGCTGGAGCTTTTTCACTCCACAGTGACTCTTCAGCCTCCGTTCACTTCCCAATGATGTCATTAAAGATGCTTCCAAATAAGCAACAAATAAAGGAACAAGCAAGAGGAGTGACAAAAACTTGGGCATGAAAGAGGTACTTAGATTTTTGAAAGTGAGGAACCAGAGGAACAGAAATAGTCAGAGTTTCTGACCTGTGGCACCTGGCCACCACACACAACCAGCCACCACTGGCATGGCCTGTCAGCTGGTACCACTAAAGGTTGTGCTATCACCACACCCCAGTCTCACCATAGCAGAAGCAGCCTGGGGCTGTGAAGATCTTGAGCACTGAGGACCCAAATAAACCAGAAACCAAGATTTGCAGGTGGTTTGAACCCCAGCATTGACCTGCATCCTCAGGGTTGTGCTTTGCTTTGCTTTGATAGTTTGGTGAGCTTGAAGGTCTGGTGCCACCACAGGGACACCTGAGGGTCAAACAGAGACAACCAAACCACACTTGGCTTGGGGAGAGGTTTCCTCCTCCTGCAGCAATGGGAACTTAGAGGAATCACAGAATAAGCTGAGCTGGAAGGGACCCACAAAGATCATCGAGTCCAACTCCTGGCCCTGCACAGCACCATCCCCAAGAGTCACACCCTGCGCCTGAGAGCATTGTTCAAAGGCTCCTGGAGCTCTGGCAGGCTGGTGCTGTGACCACTTCTCTGGGGAGCCTGTTCAGTGCCTGACCACCCTCTGGGGCAAGAACCTGTCCCTAATAGCCAGCCTGGACCTCCCCTGACACAACTCCAGGCCATTCCCTGGGTCCTGTAACAGGTCACCAGAGAGAAGAGATCAGTGTCTGCTCCTCCTCTTCCCCCCATGAGAGAGTTGTAGACTGCACTGAGTTCTCCCCTCAGTTTTCTCTTCTCAAGGCTGGACAGACCAAGTGCCCTCAGCTGAGGAGAACCCCACAGGTCTCTGCCCACCAGCAGCCAGCTGGATGCTGCCAGACCCCATCAGCAGGAACGGGGACCAAAGGCTGGAGAGAGAGCATCCTCTCCAGGTGATTCACACACACCTGCCCTAAATCCATGTGGGTGGGAATGCAGGACATGACACACACTGAAACCACCATTAATCTCCAAATCCATCCTTCCCTCCACCCCGCCAAACCCAAACTCTGAGCTGATCCAGAGCCAACGACCCCAGAGTGAGTTGAGAGGGCAGATACCTAAATATTCAAAATGTAAAAGGTTAAAAGAAACACAGACTGTGAAAACAAAGGCTTGGACTTCAAAACAACCTGAACGCACCATTTCAGGGAAATTTCTGAAAGTGTTTGTTACCGCTAGTGCCACGAAAGCGATGGATTTAAGGAACTTGGACGTGCTGGAAACAGGCTCTGTTTGCTGGCCGTGAGTCACCCGCTCCGAGCGGGCACGGCCAGCAAACAAACCCCCGGAGCACCACACAAACACTGATAACACTTGCACCAGGCAACAGCCACAGGACCTTTCAGCAGCTGAACTAATCTATTCCCACTGTTACGCTGCGTTACTTCAGACTCAAAGTGGGGAATTAGTTTTTTTTTTCTTTCCCTGCTAATTAACATTTGTTCGCGCACAAAATGCAGAGGCGGGTGCCAAGCGGACATACCTAGATAGAGCCTAATATTAGATTTCACAAAAGCATTCATCCTGTCTAAACAAACATCCTCCATAGAGTGTTAACCTCAAAATCTTTGCCCAAACAGATGTTCCCACCGCGGGCACGGCTCGGCATCGTTTCCCGGGACAAAGCGAAGCCTCCACATCCATGACCATCCCCAGTTAACCCAGGCATGGACAGGAAAACACGCTGTTATTTTAGGAAGCTTTGCAGAAAGCTTCCTTTCGAATTTAAAACCGGATCAGTCATTATTTGTCTCTAGCAGAGGCTTCGTTTAAGGTCTCTTCAAGTTACTCACTTTTTGTTACAGCCAGAGACAACGTCCTGCTTTTAACAGCTGAGAAAATTCGCTGGCAAATGATACAGGGTGTTGATTAACCAATATATGGTTCAGGTCTGGTCTAACAGGCGGGAGGCTGAAATGGGAAAGCAAGTTTTTTAACAATTTGTTATACACAGTAGCAAGAAAAACAGGAAGTAGGTGTTTATTAGCAGTTTCCAAATATACCAGCCAAAATAAAACTCCCCATGCAGTCTGAGGTATTCAAAATACAGCGACGACCAGAATTCCTCAGATTATAAGAGGGTAATTAATCACAAACAGTGTTCACAGACCAGTGATTTGGAAACTTCCTTTTTATTGAAGATCTGGATCAAGAGCAAACTTCAAAGCAAAACTAATTGATCTGAGATTCATTGCGTCTGGGCGATAAAGCAAAAAAATAAAATATCATTCTGACGCAGCCAGGTCCGTGGTTTACATTCATCCTGCCCTGACAGCCTGTAAAGCACATTAAAAAGCCATTTTTCACTGAATGCTATAGCTCTGACCTATTGCAACATAAAAGCTATTCATACACGGGAGACTGTTGCTTCCTCACAATCAGCGTATTGCACCCAAAGCCAGCCGTGTTATTCCAGGCTTGTTCCTCAGGAATGTGAGCATATCTTGGAGACTGATTCATAAAAGGAAGAGAGCAGCCCACTTCTGGGCCAGGCTCACATGCTTTATTCAGAAGTGAAATTTTCTGAATTTTGTTTGGCTCCAGCACCTCCTAACTCTGCTGGAGCCAGGACAGCAACTTGAAATGAACAGCTCTGTCCTCCTTTTTCTAAAAATTGCCAGAAAATAGTGGGGTTCACCAGTTTGTCTCTATCAAGGTTGTATGCACATCCCAGCCAGGAGACTGCCATTCACCAGCAGCCAGAATTCACAGAAATATTTGTGATTTAAGCTGTATAATTTGTCACCTAAGCCATCTGGCTTTTTTCCTTGTCCTCCACTAGAGGATTCAACAGGCCCCAGTGATATCTCCATGAACACACAGCCCCACTCTAAATCCATATGCCATAAGAAAAAAAAAAAATAAAATCAGTAAAGCTTTCAAAGGTATTTTCTCCACATCTGCTCTCCTGGCAAGTGCCGTAGATGCTCCCCAGTCCCACATGGGGTACTGCCATCTGATTTCACAGGGGGCTGAGGCAGAGCCATGGGGCAAGGGAAGCAGCTGGATTTTTACAGGGGTAATTTTCATGTCAGACTGGAATGGCACGGATGGATACAGAGTTTAGAAGAGGGGGAGAGTTGGTTTCTTTTTTGACTGTAATGAATTCCCAGGCTGAAAGCACTCACACCAAGCAGAGCTTTTCAATCAGAGAATGGTTTAGGTTGGAAGGAATCTTAGAAACCATCCAGTGCCACCCCCTGCCATGGGCAGGGACACCTCCCACTATCCCAGGCTGCTCCAAGCCCCACCCAACCTGGCCTTGGACACTTCCAGGGATCCAGGGGCAGCCACAGCTTCTCTGGGCACCCTGTGCCAGGCCCTCACCACCCTCACAGGGAGGAATTCCTTCCCAACATCCCACCCAGCCCTGCCCTCTGGCACTGGGAAGCCATTCCCTGTGTCCTGTCCCTCCATCCCTTGTCCCCAGTCCCTCTCCAGCTCTCCCGGAGCCCCTTAAGGCACTGGAAGGGGCTCTGAGCTCTCCCTGGAACTTTTTCTTCTCCAGGTGAGCACCCCCAGCTCTCCCAGCCTGGTTCCAGAGCAGAGGGGCTCCAGCCCTTGGAGCATCTTCATGTCCTCCTCTGGACTTGCTCCAGTAGCTCCACATCCTTCTGGATGCTGGGAGCCCCAGAGCAGGACACAGAACTCCAGATACTTCCATCTATGCTTCTCCTTTTTTTTTTTCTGGATAGTCTGAGGAGTCACTGGCAAATAAATCCTGAGGTGATTCCCCCTTCAGGCCCAGACCCAGCCAGGGAGTTCTGCATCCCAAGGTGTGTAAATGACCAATTGCTTGGAGAAGAAACTCTCGTTTCAGCTGCCCCTGGGCAGGAGATGAGCCCTGGCTCTTCCCCCCGAGAAGAGTTCTCAGGGGGTGAAGTCTGGGGAAAGGTCTTGATCCTGCGAGGAAGACAGGAGTCCCAGCCAGACCGTGGGATGGGGTGTGCTTGGATCACACACCAAACCCTTCCAAAGCCAAGACTTCCCACTTCAAACTCTGTCAAAACACAGACGATGTGGATGCATCCAATTTATTCTCAATAGGTTTTGCAGACTTTCGCTTTGCTGGGCTGCTTTCCTGGAATCAAAGGCAGAAATCTCTAAGCTGCCAGATCGCCAAAACCTCTGATAAAGATTTAAGCCTAAATGCAGGCTGTGATTATTTGATTTTTATTCTTTTTTTTTTGTCTGTTGTCTGCTGCTATCTTCACCTGTGTCATCTGCTCTCAGCCAGGCAGCCCAGTGCTGTGAACAGGAAAGATCACCACGAACAAAACCTTTTACAAGGGATTAAATTTCATCTAAAAGCATGTAATTCTCCATAGCCAGGAGCAGTTTCTAATCTTCATATATAGGAACTTACAAGGCAAGGAATTCAAAGCCACCGGATTAAATGAAAAATGTGAATGAAAAGCTACATGCTGATACTCAGCTGACCTAGGCAAGTTACTGTACATTTTTCAAAGTTTTAAATTACCACTAATGGAAAACGTGGGGAGTAAGGCTGAAGTGTCTCTCTACATCATTCCTTTAAAAAAAAAAGAAGTCCAAAACAATGAATGAATATTTTCAGCTTAGCCCCTGATGCTTTCCAACACAGTTGGCCTCACTTTGCTCTTACTGTATAGATCAGCAGGTATCATCGGATTAGATTAAGACCAGCTGTTGGTTTCTAGTAAAGGAATTTCCCGAAAAGGCAAAATATAATTCAAGCTTAGCAGCCTAGATATTTTGGAAGAATAAAAACCTCCGCTCATGACTGTAAAAAGCGGAGAAAAAGACATTATAAAGCATTTAAGAGCTTTGGTTTCAATTATTTTATATTAAAGGATAGGTAAGCCTAAATTGCTCGGACTCTTTATAAAAATAAAAGGGATTGTAAATAAAATTGGAAACAGATATACAACAACCGAGTTCCCACAGGTGCATTTTCTTTCCTGGGGAAATACCCGTGTGAATTTCCAGTTTCCCATCATGTAAGGGGAGACAATGAATTCTGAAGTTACCCCGTTTGCCTTCAGACTTTGCCACAGAAGAAGAAACCTCTTGTCTCTTTAGACCCCAATGTCCCTCTGTGTGTCTCACAGCAAAGCAAAGGTTTGTGCTGCCCGCCGGGGCTCAGCGCGAGATCAAAGCTCTGGGCCACTCACAACCAAACAAGAGGGTAAAGCCCAAAGAATCAAAGAGACAAAGGAAAGGTTTAAGAGATAAGGATCAGCCCCAGATATGATATTTCATCCAGATCAGATCCGGTGCACAAGTTCAATTCAAAGTTCATAAGACAAAAATACAAAAGAGATCAGCTCCGAGGTTTTGTTGTTCTCTATCTCTCCAGCTTCACAGTGACATTCCCATCTTCCAGGCAACAAAGGTTTCACCTGCGTTATGCAAAACCATGGAGCTTATCTCATCTCCTGCTCCTGGCTATGCATCTACTCAAATATGTATTTCAGGCATTTCTAATATCCTCACCCAGCCCTAAACCAAACGCCTCCAGCTGCATCTCACAAACAAGAGGTGAAGTCCTGGGGTAACGAGCCAAACCAGAAACTCACTCCTTTCCTCAGAGAAAGGCACCTCTCCACTCATTGAAGCTCCACCAAGGCATCATGTTGAAACATCTGGAGGGTTTTTTTAAAGACCAGGGGGGAAAAAAGTGCACCTCTGGATTTCTCAGAGGTGCCAAACCTGGTGCATATTATATTTACAGCTATAATTNGGGGGGAAAAAAAAGTGCACCTCTGAGAAATCCTGGTACATATTATATTTACAGCTATAATTGTCTTGGCTTGCAGGGCAGTGCTTGGGAATTACTTGGTTGAAAGAGTCCATTTATCAAGAATTTAGGAATGAGAGGATGATGGCTGTGGAGGTCTGGAGGTGTTTGGAGGTAGGGGAGGCAACTGGGCACTGAGATGTCATGGCCCTCGGGCAAGGTGCACACTTGGCAGTGCCTCCCCCGGGAACTGCTCCTCTGAATGAGGTGAAAATATCATCACTGACTCTCAGTTGCTGCAGGCAGGACTGAAGGGACTGCAGAATGCTGTGCTCCACAAAACCCTACAGCTCTTCCAAGCTTTTATATAAATACAACCAACATCTCCCTCTCAGTGTTACAGACCCTCAGCTTTTTTCATAGAATATCCTGAATTGGAAGGGACCCACAAGGATCATCCGGTCCAGCTCCAGAACCTGCACAGACACCCCAACAACCCCACCCTGGGCATCCCTGGCAGTGGTGCCCAAATGCTCCTGGAGCTCTGGCAGCCTCGGGGCCGTGCCCGTTCCCTGGGGAGCCTGGGCAGTGCCCAGCACCCTCTGGGGGAAGAACCTTTCCCTGATATCCAACCCAAACCTCCCCCAACACAGCTCCAGCCGTTCCCTCGCCCTGTCCCTGGTCACAGTGGGTGGATTCATGGATGCAGCTCCTACAAGCCAGTCCCCAGGGCAGCCCCAGCTGCTCCAGACCCACACAAACCTGTGCAGCTCTTTGAGGTGAGCAGGTCACAACGCACCTGACAGGGCTGGGCACTGCCCATCCACACCCTCCGTGCAGGAGAAGAGCCATGAGCGTTGCAGGGATGCTTTGCACCAGCACACAGAGAGCCCCCAGGGATGCAGAGCCCTGGGAAAGGGTTCAGCAGGATTATTTACCACGGGGTTTTGAAACAGCTGCGGCCCAAACACAAATGTGATTATATCACTTGTCAGTCTCAGTGGTCTGCAGACACACAGGTTATTTCAGGCAGGGCCGAGCAGAACACTGAGTGCACTTACAGCAGGTGAGGTTTCTGCCTGAACCCACATCTAGCAGAGCCTGCTCTGACATCTTCACACCCTTCTGCTGGCTTTCCTCACCCCACTGCTCAAACAGAGTCACCGTGTTTCACAAATATTTACCGGAATACCTATTTCACCACGTTGCAAAAGAGAACTCCCTACCTTGTGAAGCACCAAATCGGAGGCAGCAGCTGGATGCAGCAGAAGACACAGGAGAATCAAGGAAAGGTTTGGCAGGAATGATGAACACCTTTCTGTGCACAGTGTGAGGCAGCTGTCATTGCCTCCCTCTTAGGCAGAGCTGCACAAAACTGCACGGAAAAAAAAAAACAAAGGAAAAGGGATTTAGAAAAGTGCAAAACAAAAAAATAACTAGAAGACAAGAGTTCTTAAATTTGGTGAGTGCTGCAGGCTTGTGGTCAGGTTAGGCCGGTTAAATATGTGCTGTAAATATACAGCAAAGGGGTCGGGGCTCCACACGGCATCCATTCTCTTACAGGGATGCTTTTGGCATCAAAATATTGAAGGACATCACCAGGCCTTGGTGGGGTAAAGGCCCCCAGTGACAACGGGATTGCACCTGAACCGTGGGATCCGTGCAGAGCCCGGCAGCGAGGTCACCCTGATGGCACAGGGGCTGAGATGCATTTTCTGAACCAGCTGGATGCCATGGTGCTTTCCCAGGCACCGGTGTGGCTCTGGATTATCCCAGCACCTTTCCACCGTGAAGGAATCTGGACCCCAAGCGCCAGCGCCTCCTGGAGGGGCTGGGTTGTGCTTGTGGGGAGAACTTGTGGAATGGAGGAAACCGCGTGGCTGTTCCAATACTTCCTGCTTTGAAGGAGGTTTGTGAATGACTCACTCACAATCCTCTGGCGTGTGAGGACCCTGGAGAATCAGAGGCAGCCTGGAACATGAAGATTGTCCCTACCACTGTTTACCTGATGCAGCACAGGAGCGTCGCTCCAGAGGTTTTATTCTGGCCAGGGGGGACAATTGGCTCCCTGTCACCACCACAAACAAACCCACCTCCTGTGGGATGTGGGGTTTTTCATTTTGCCCCCAGAGATGGCACACACCTTCTGAAGTTTCCTCACACGTGGTCTCCTGAGGTGCTTTCACAGCCTCCACACCACGGATACATCAGCCAGCAACAGCTGAGCAGAATTCCAGATCCATAAATCTCCCAGCAATTACGAGGCCTCATTCTCTCCCTGAGATAAAACAACCTCTGCATCATGGTGTCATGATGGGATTTTTTTTCTCCCTTTTCTTTTTCTCTCTTTCCAACACACTGAGCTGGTGATGTGACAAGATGGAAAGAGGTGGGATTGTCTGGGATGATCCTTCAGCAGTGCCTGACTACACTGCAGTGACTGGGAAACCTGCACCACTGCTGGGACCCATGGCTGGGTGTTAGGTAAAAAATTAGGTTAAAAAAAGGTACAATATAAAAATAAATATATTATTTGAATAAATAAATCTAGAATGTGTCTATATAAATAATCATAAATAAATAAGAATATAAATAAATGTTTAAATTAATAAATATAAATACAAAAATATGTTCACAGAATAATATAGTTTAGACAAGACTATGCCAGAAGTAAAAATAACGGATTCTTTAGTGCTGCAGTTGTGGGGGTTTTATCGTTATTACTATTATTACTACTATTATTTCCTGCCATTGTTGTTGATATTGTTGTTATTATTATTTTTTGCTGTATATAATTACTTCGGCTCTTACAAAGTAGAACCTCTGGCAAGACAAAGAAAAGTAAAAAAAAAAGAAGATTAAAAACTCCCCCCATGTTTAAATTCACTTTTGCTTTAAGCAGTCTTGAAGCTTTGATCTGAAGAAAATGCTAAAAAGAGCAACTGATCTGTCTGTTCTTACCTGGAGTCTTGTCACAGCAGTTTCACACTTGCTGAGTTCTTAAAAAGGCTCAGGCCATCAGATGGAGTTGAATAAAATCCAGAATTTCAGTCCACTGGACATCTTTAATATCCTGTCACCTGTTTAGATATTTGGTTAGAATGAAAAAAAAAAATAAAATATCACAAAGAATGTAAAATGAAAAGTTGGGGAAATTTCTATATCAGAACCAATACTTAAATGAACCTAAAATGAGACTAAACTAATAACATTAAATAAAAAATAATAAAATTAAGTGAAAATAAAGTTAACAAGATTTATTTCAGAAAATGCAGTTTTTAAATTTTTCACTGAAACAAATCAGGCTTCCTGGAATTTCAAGAGACAGAGAAATGGGGATTTTACCCTTTTTCTTTAACCAAATCCCATCTTTTACTGGAAGAAAATACAGTTACCAAAACTGTAAGTGAATCTGTTGCACTGTGATTTTTGGGCCCCACATGAGCAAAGGTGAAACAATATCCTTGTCCACAATCCCACGGAGCTCACAGCAATTACATGAAGCTGGAACAGCATTTGTAGTTACATATTTTCAGATCCTAAAGGATTTCATCCTTCCCAGTCCCAGGACACTGAACCAGCCCAGCTATTCCTTATTTCCTCAGACAAACAGTAGAGTCACGGAATGGTTTGGGTTGGAAAGGAACCTTTAAAGGCCACTTTTTTCCACCCCCTGCCATGGGCAGGGACACCTTCCACCATCCCAGGTTCCTCCAAGTCCCTTCCAGCCCGGCCTTGAACACTTCCAGGGATGGGGCAGCCACAGCTTCTCTGGGCACCCTGTGCCAGTGCTTCACTGCCCTCATCATAAATAATTTCTTCCTTGTATCTAGTCTGAATCTGTCTGGTTTTAGTTTAAAACCGTTGCCCCTTGTCCCACCAAGCATCAGCATTTGTGATTCACCAGGGAGAGACAGAGGAGCCCAGTTACTGCTGAGAAAGGGAAGAATTCTCAGATATTCTGAGCCCAGCCCTGTTGGCATCACTGGGTGACAGCCAAGCAAGAGCAGCTCCTGCAGGTTCTTCAAAGGCTTCCTGCAAGTCCTTGACTTGCCACAGATTCCCACTGCTGGTTGTCCAATAGCTGGAAAATATGGGAAAGAGCTGAATTACTGGATTTTGCTTCCCTTGCCAAGCTCTACAGGAATGAGATCATGGGTACCCTGCACAGGGCACTCAGACTTTCCTGTACCCCCACCAGCAATGGAAAGTTGTTTGGGTTCGATGGGCAAACAGCTTCCTCTGGAAAGCTCTTCCCTCTCCAAACACATGACTGCGCTACTGGACACTGTTCAACTCAGCAAAATCATCAAGTTAAGTCATCTGAGCACATTTTTGCAGTGAGAAGAGGCTGTGTGGTGGGCTGCTTTGGGAGAACAGTTGGACGCAAACCTCCCTGGGGGGAACAGATGCGGATGACACGCTGGAACCCGGCTGCTTTCCGTGCAGCACCGTCCACTCCAGCTCCCCAGCTTCACCACAGCCATCCCACACCGGCCAAACACAGACTAGGGGTGGTACAAAGGCTTCCCTACATCTGCCTTCTGCCACAGCTCTTCCCAGAGCCCACTGGTAGGGGCCTCTCTGCCACCTGGCCCGGAGCAGAGCAGCTTTGGGGCTGCTCTGTGTTGTTATTGTTGTTGGTCCTGCTCAGCACAGCTGAGGCATCTTCCTTCCAGATGTTTGCAGGGTGTGTTTGTGCTCACTTCGCTGATGCATGAGAACAGTCACAAGACGAGATGCTCAGCACCAGCCAACATGCCCCAGCCTAAATAGCAGCCTTTATTTCCACCTCACCTGTCCTCAGAACAATGGGTTTTGTGATTTCCTATGTGTGTAATACAGCAGTGAGTGCTGAATAAATAAACAGGAAACCCTTAGGTCTGATGATGTTGCTCAAGAAAGGCACAAAAGCAAAAATTCCACTTATCTGAGCATCCCTCCCAAATCTGCTTCCCACACAACCTTTTGGGACATCACGTTTGCATCAGTTTCCTCAATTACTGATTCTATCACTGGTGTGATTCTTCAAGTGGCCTCCCAAGGGTACCCCAGAGATGAGCCGGGGGAGGGAGGAAAGGGGGTGTAGTAACTCAGCTCTTGTTTTCCTGAGTGCGCCTGAGGCCACAAGCCATGAGTTTTCAGCTTGTGATTTAACCAGGTTTCCTGGAAAGGCAATTCCTTGGATTTTCATCCTACACCTTCCTCCTGGCTGAGCTCTCATGGGTCACACCAACCCACTGCATGGCCAGCCTGTGTGTGCAGGACCGAGCTGGGGCAGGGACCTGAGACAGGCAGGCACAGAGCCTGGGGGGGCCGAGGCTGAGCAGGGACCTGGTGCATGGAAAGGGATCTGCACTCCTGCACAGGGACCGGGAGATCCGAAATTCTCGAACGTGCCGTGCGGCCGAAGGAAATCAGAGCATGGGACTGAAAGACCACTTGGAAAACATTAACAGCTCATTACTGATGGTCTGTTTAAAAAACCCCATTAATGTATATACACATGTCCCTGGACAGCACGTTTACCCCCAGCTAATGGCACTGAGTGGAAGCTGGAATGATCTGTGCGTAACGACTGAGCAAACTCCCAGCTCTCCCTCATTTGCACTTCTCCTGCACAGGCTCCTCCTGACCTCTTCAAATCCCATCCCAATTACAGCCTCCCACTTACCCTTCAATGTAAATAAACCCTGCGTGGTGGGGATGGCTGCTACCAGCACAGATCAAAACGGTGGAGGGAAAGCACAACCTGCAGCCAGCTCTGGAAAAGGGCAAGAAAACAAAGCCCAGGAAGGAGGGACGGTGGGGCCGAGCCGTGGGGTGGGAGGTGACACCCTCGGGATTCTCAGAGCTTGGGCACAGCTCAGGCCTCTGGGGAGAACTCAGAATCATTCAGGCTGGAAAAGACCCCTGAGATCATCAAGTCCAACCATTCCCCCAAGCACTGCCAAAGCCACCACTGCCCCGTGTCTCCAAGGGCCACATCCACATGGCTTCAAATTCCCGTCAGGAAAGTGAACTCCACCACTCTCCTGGGCAGCTGTGCCAAGGCTGGACAACCTTTCAGGAAGAAATTTTCTCTAATATCCAATCTAAACCTCCCCTGGCACAACTTGAGGCTGTTTCCCCTTGTCCTGTCCTTGTTCCCTGGGAGAAGAGCCCAACCCCCCCCCCGGCTGCCCCCTCCTGTCAGGGAGTTGTGCAGAGCCACAAGATCCCCCCCCGACCCTCCTTTTCTCCAGCCTGAGCCCCTTTCCCAGCTCCCTCAGCCGCTCCTGGGGCTCCAGCCCCTTCCCCAGCTCCATTCCCTTCCCTGGACATGCTCCAGCCCCTCAGTGGTGTCATGAGGGGCCCAAAACTGAACCCAGATCTTGCAAGGTGGAGATCCAAAGCAGCATAAAGATACCTGCACCAAATAGATGGATATCCAGCAAATCCCTACAGGTTATCCATGAACCTGAGTCTTCTCCTTGCTTGGATGCAGAGGAAACTGCCTTAGGAAACTTAGGTTCTTCCCCTGGGAAAAAAATGCCATCTCCCCAGATGGATTCAAGAGGGCTTAGAGGGAAAACTAGATCTCTGTTGGCTTCTTGGGACATCCTTAGGCTGCTGCTGCACTCTATTTTCTCTGGATTTGTGGATGCTGAAGAGCACTTTTGGGCACTGGGGCAGGGTGAATTCCATATGGATACTCCTCACAGCACAAGGTAAATGGAGGCAATGAGCCAGCTAAAGCCATCCAGGCTGTTCACTCCTAAATCTCATCTCTAAATGCATCTTCCTCGACTTGCACCCAGTCTCATCCCTGGGCTGGGATGCTGGGACCTCACACTGCAGTTTCCCCAGGAGCCATCCCTTCCTTTGCAACTTCAAGCCACTGGTGCAATAATAGGTGTGACAGGTCTTGGGTTTCAAGTTGCTGGATGTTGGAGGTATCTTTCAGATTTTTTTTTTCCTTATTTGTGGACTTACTGTGGGACTCTTATACTGAACATTAAACAATTACCCTGTGGCTTGAAATTGTTTTCAAAGTACTAAATGATGTTATAATTCTCTGGAACTGTCAAGTTAATATATGGGGATGTACTCAGCATAAATTATAGGCAGTTTCCATGCCACAAAAGCCGCACAAGTTCGTGGATCCAGCCAAAATATTCAGCAGAAAGTTGTGCCAGGCCGCAGGGCCCGTTTTGCCAAGACATGCAGGTGTTCAGCACGGAGAGCAGCCCCACCACTGATCCAGGAGATTCCACATCTCCTCCCAGCCAGCCACACTCTCCTTGGGTCACCTGAGCCAAAGCGTGGCATGATCCCAGAAGCCACAGTGGGGATTTTCAAAGGTGTTCCAGCCCTGGGGTGACACAGCCTTTACCTGCAGGTGCAGGAGCTGTGGATGGAGACCTTGCCAATAGTTTTGGAGAGGTTCAGCTCCAGGGCGCAACAGGGCTTGGAGCTTTGGGCATCACTGGAGCTTTGTGGGATTGAGGTGATGCAAGGCCATCCACTTTCTTCTTGCTCATGAGGCAAGTCCTTCCCTGTCAGGAGAGCAGAGAGTTTGGAGGCTGGAATATCGAGGGACAGATTTCACACACACAGTCCAGGGTCCAGCTCGTGGACACAGACACAGAATATCTGAACTGGACAGCTCCTCAAGAAGGGCCAAGGCTGCTGCTCTGCCATCATAAATCCCAGATTTGGGGCATCTGCAAATGAAGTTCCTCCTTCAGAGGACACGTGTGAAGCTCAGGATGGCGGTGCCTGCAAAACAGGTGTCTGTTTGAATAATCCTAATTATCCCAGCAGCTAAGCCACCTGCTGCTGGGATGCTGGGGCTTGGCAGGAATCAGTGCAAGGGGAAGGTTATTTGTGTGAGTCTGGGTTTCACTGTCAGGTTTTTCCCATGTTTCAGAAGAGCATGGAAAACACCGAGAGCGTGCCAGGCACACATGCTTCACATTCACTCCATGGAATGGTGATTCAAGGCCTAATCGAGGCCTTTGGGTCTCCAAAACACCACCACAGGCTGAGGAAATGCCATCTGTGCTCTGACGTGAGTTCAGGGGTTTCAAAGAACCTTCTCTGTTCGTCCTGGAGATGGGGAAATATCTCCAAGCCTGTCAGATTTCAAGAGGCATTTGGAGAAAGCCCTTAATAATGTTCTTTAATTTCTGGTCAGCCCTGAAGTGGAGAGGCATCACTGGAGGTTCCTTCCAACTGAAATTATTTAATTCTATTCTACCCTAAAGGACATTCAAGTAGCAATGAGGAACCACCAGGCAATGCTGCCTCATCTCAGCATAAATATTGACTTCACAGCAACTTTCAGAAATAATGATCAAATAATCACCGTTTTGGTTGCTCAAAGGGAGCTTGGTTCACTGCTCAGCTGGACAAGGCTCCCACCAGCAGCTCTGTGGGACGTCCTCTCCTTGGCCTCCCTCTTCTGTGCCTGCCAGAAATGGTGAACTCCAAAGCAGGGCAGAAGGCCCAGCATTAGGAGATGCTTCTCACCCTTAGTTCCCAGCAGATGGGAAATGGGTCCTGTCATCCACAAGCCTCAGGGAACACGGGAATGATGGAGTCCCACCAGCTTTTCACTGCAAATTTGTCCACTAAGTGCTGGGTCCTCCAAGGCGGGGATGGAAGGATTCAGCAGCATTTTTGTGGCAGATTCTTGCACTGCTTGGCCTGGCTGTGCCTTTTCCAGGGAGCAAAGGGAAGAGCCCTGTGTCCTCACGCAAGAACAAGGTCAGGAAACACTTAGTCCATCCCTGCTCCTGGTTTTGCTGAGTCTGAAATGACTTGTCCAGAACAAGATAAACGGAGAGCAGCGGATGTGTGCAGGATGCCATGGGCTCTGCAAAACATCCTGTTGTCCTCCACATTGTGAAGTGGCAGGGACAAACAGGGCTCATCAGGGTGGATGCGGGGCAAACTGTCCCATCTCTGCATCAGGGACCTCCTTTAGGATGGAAAAACTCTCTGTCCTGCAATCCAGCCTTAACTGCTGGATGGGCTGAGCTTGGTTTTAGGGATCCTTCAGGAAAAATTAACTGCAGTAGAGACAAACCTCCTGCCATGGTGTCAGAGCAGGGCTGAGAGAAGGCAGGGGAGGAGCTGGCCCCCAAAGCACTGGTACACAGGTGGCTCTCCTAGATGTCACATTTTGCTCCACAAATGACACATTCCAACAGAAAGCACTTCCAATCATCACTCACGTGGCGTCTGGATCAGGCCCACCCAAACCAATCACATCTGCCCCCAAAACCAGAAAACATCCACATGTGTTTCACTTGCTTTTCTGGGAGCATTAACACATTTCAGCCACATAAAACCTTCACCTTCAGAAGGGAAAGGGGAGAGACAGAAAGGAAAGCCACGGAAAGCAACCGGCTTAGCCCCAGTTACAAACTGAACAACACCAGTCCGAGAGGAGCTGACCTGGTGCAGAAGGGTTTCTCCACACGGGGCTTCGGATCAGGCACGGATCTGGGGATGCCATGCGGCAAAACGATGAGATATGGGAACAGCGTCAGGATCGTTGTCCCCTGGTGGTCCCCAGGATGCTGGGATGCTGCCACCACCCCGTTCCCAGGCGCCACGTCCAGCCTGCAGCTGCAGACAGCCGTCATCGCCCCGGCTGTGGGGTCTGTCCATGGTGGTTTGGGACTTTTTTCCACAGAAGATGCTCCTAACCAAAACCAGATTTGATTCCCAAATATCCCCAATCTCCCTTAAAGCTTACAAATCTTCCACACCTGTGTTTGCTCATTGCTGCTGCTGGGCCCTGCCCTGGGAAGGATGATGTTTATCCCACTCCTCCACAGCTATTTACAATGGGGTTTTCGGATGGAGAAGGAGCACATATTTGTCTAATGGCAACAGGGCAGTGAATTTAATTCTCCTCATTAACAGTCATCAGCTTAACGGGAAGCAATAAAAGATTTTTTTCAAGAGCAGCTGCTTGTGAGATAATATTTATGGCCGGGACTGTCAGCAGGATGAGTGCATTGCTGGCTTGCAAGGGGGGAAACTGAGGCACAAGGCCATTCACTGACCCACCCTGGACCACACAGATGGAGGTGGGAAGAAAATCCAGCCCTCCTCTCTCCCATCCTGAGGCCCTGCTGCCCCAAGGCCACACAAGCCATGTTGTTATTATAAGCCAGCTATGCGTCCCACAGGAACGGGAATTGGTGAGCAGTGCCGTATTTCCAGCACCCAAGGGAGTCACAGCAGGGCACCCCACCCTCTCTTTCCCTCCATAAGCCAATTCCAAATTTCTGACTGGCTGGGGACAGCAAGTGCCCCTTCCCATGTCCCCCCCACTACTCATCAATTCAGGAAAGGGCATTTTGATCCCATTCTGATGATGAGAAATAGTTCTGTCTGAGGTTGCTCCTCTTTTGACTGTGGCTGGTGACATCCACAGTGAAACCTGGGGTTGCAGGTGCTCCCTGAGTGACTTTGGGTCAAGGTGCTCACCTGATGTCCTGTGCCCAAAGCTGCAGAGAATCCTGGCAGGGGAGAGCAGCTCTCTGCTCTCCTGAGAACCACATTTTGCTTTCCCATTATTAAAGAGGAGTCACCTCCAAACAAGGACAGATTTTTCACCTGAGTGGCCCTGTTGAAGTGGCCAATCTGGGATCTCATTTCTGATAACTGGAATTTTTTTTCCCGGTTCCCTAAATGTTCCTGCTCAGAGATGAGCAGCCCTTCCCTCTCACTGGTATTTACCCCAAGACACAGAATTTCCCTCCAGCCTCCCATTTCCCTGGCAGAACCAGACCAGGCTGTTCCCTAAGGTTGTTTGATCCTGATACCAGTCCAGTAAGGTCTGAAACAACTCCCCACGAATGCAGGGATCGGAAAACAAGCCAGCATTTAGCCCTGCCTTTGGCAGCTCTAGGGGAAAATCCTTACTTCATCCATCCCTAGTGTAATTTGGGCTCTCTCAAGCTGTTTTCTGACCAGCAAAGCCCCCAGGCCTTTGTTTTCTGCCATATCCAAGAGAACTGCTCAGCTCACCATGGAACCCTTCTCACTAAATTTTGTTGCTTGTACCACCAAGTTTTGCTCCCAAATTCCGTCCTGCCGCTGAGGCACATGTGAGTCCTGCTCAGTGCTACCATTGGTTAATCAAATTAAAAATATTATCTTTGCAAATGATCCTTGGGGACTGCCTCTTACTGGGAAACTGTCCAACTGTACAAACTGCTTTTCAGGGAACACTGCTGTGATTATTTTTAATCCTTTTAAACACCAAAATAAATAGCAACTCCTCAAGCTGTATATATTAAATCTCTTCAAGTGACACCTAGAAATACCTGTTTCTGATGCTCCGAGCCCAGAAGTGGGAAGGAGCAGGATGTTCCACAGGATGTCGTGCTTGGTGCCTCTGCCAGAGGCGTTCATGATGTGAAGGCCCTTGGATGAGGGTTCCTGTGGCGAAAAGCAGGAGGGCAGTGCCATGTGGGGTTGGAGCCCTTCTCCTCAGACATCCAAGTTGGAGACACTGATGGAATAAGGGCCCAATTTTCCTCTTTGATGCAGAACAACAGCAAGAAACTCCCCTCCAGGACCAGCCCAGCAGCGTGGGGTGCCCTCAGAGCAGATCCAGAGCTCAGCCCCCAGAGCCCAGCCATGAGCAGCCAGTGAAGCACCGGTGGGGCCGTGCTGCTTCCACCAGCCCCAACCTAACCCACAACTTCATCCATTTACTCCCTGCTTCCCAAAGAGCTTTCTCCAAACCGGAGAAGCATTTTCGTAGAATCCCAGAATGGTTTGGGTTGAAAGGGACCTTAAAGCTCATCTTGTTCCACCCCCTGCCATGGGCAGGGACACCTTCCATTAGACCAGGTTGCTCCAAAAGACAGGGAAAAAAGGACATGGGTGGCTCTTCACTGAGCTCCCCAGTCCTCTGCCTTTGGAGATAACTGCTTAGTGTGGCATTCAAGCAGAGTGTTTGCTTCTATTTATTTAATTCCCTATTAAACATCCTTCAACCTCCACATCCTGTCCAGGGCTCCTCTGGTGAGGTGTAAAATCAATTTGGCATTTCTGAGCTAATCTTGGCGTGAAGGATTCCAGTACTGAATAGCAGGTGTGCATTACAGCCCAGACAATACTCACAAGGCCAATTACACCAATGCAGATTGTCCCCATCTTCCCTCAAGTCTGATATGTAAAAGAGCACTGTCTGTATCAGGAGACTTCTTCATAACATATAATCTCATATTACTGAAGGGACAGGTGAGGGACAGGTGGATTACTTGGAAAACCACTTGCTCTTTGCCTGTGGGACTCCACTGTGTCCAAAAACATAAGAACTGAGGGGCATGAAGATGAACTCCTAGGTGATGGTTTCACAACCAGTAAAAGGCAACAGTTCAAAAGGAATGGATAAATGAAGTGTGGGAATCTCTGGCACAGGATTACGCTGAGAAAAAAAATTATAAGATTTATAATGTACTTCTATAAATTACTGGAAGTAAAGTTCACAGTGACCTATTAAATACAATGACCCCGATTTTGGATCTGGAAGCTCTGACCTCTAAATAGCTGGAGACTAATGGGTGCTGCAGAAAAAAGTTGTTATAGGCCTGCTGTGCTCCTGCCTTGTTCCACAGCACTAGGTGGTCCTTTGGAGAGAATTCGCAAGGACTTTTTCCTTTTTTCCATTGTGAATATAGAGTAACTTCAACATTTTCCATTCATATTCTGTTAAAACTGGGAGCCAACATCTCCTCTGGTAACCATGTGGTCTCCCTGGATCTGCACATCTGTGATCTCCAGGAAAAAGGAGAATCAGACCAAAAGTGGAAAGGAAAATCTGCACCTATAAATTCATTCTGTGCCAGGACCTGAATGAAGACTGGAAGAGATGCTGATGGTGTAAAGCACCTCAAGATGCAGCCACGCCTGGAGCACATGGACAGATCCAAAGCACAGGGTTTGGATAAGGATTTCCTTGGCACCCTGATGTTATGGGCAGCTCATCACAGGTCCTTCTAGGATGAAATCCTACTGCTGATGGCCTTGTTTGAGCAAAAGGTCCTGGGAGCCCTTGTGGTCTGTAGCACAGCTCTGCGGCTGGGAGTGATACCCCACCCCTGGAAGTGTCCAAGGCCAGGTTGGACGGGACTTGGAGCACCCTGGGATGGTGGAAGGTGTCCCTGCCCACGGCAGGGGTGTTGGAATGAGATGAGTTTTAAGGTCCCTTCCAACACAAGCCATTCTGGGACTCTGAGATTTTACGTCCCTGCTCACTGCAGGGGGGTTGGACTCTAAGCCCTTTAAAGGTTCCTTCCATGCCAAAGTACTCTGTGATTTCGTGATGCCTCTCATGGACATGGATCCCATTAACCCCACTGCCATTGCTCAGCAAATGGGCTCAGAGCAGCTCTCCACAAAGCCAAACCAGACTTCTGGGAGAACACAAGGGATCAGTGGGATCTTGCTATTCTTGTGTAAAACATGGAATCAAGGCACGAGCAGGAGGCAGTGGATGAAAAATGCTGACAGTGTAAAAAACAGCACAGAGGTCCAAGCTGGGGCAAGTTCTGGATGGACCATTCGAGAACCAAAGTCCCAGCACATTTTTTTTTATCTGCTGGGTCGAATAAATGTCCCACAGCTGATCCCGCGGAGCCAGAATTCCCCATGGAACCTTCAGACCTTCTTGGGCTCTGCTAAGGTGCAAGTGACTCATGGAATTTTTCCTTCACTGCTTGTGTCTTAGTGGGTGCTCTGCAGTCAACTAAGGAGCAAGTCTGAGGCACTTCTTTAGGAAGCTGGGTGAAAAAAGGGTATTGAAAATCCTATTTTACACTTCCAAACTTGAATGCAGGATCCGTGAAGTGGATGAGCATTGTCTGGGCCATTTCTGATGCTCTCTGTCATTATCACTCCTGCCTAGAAAACAACATGGACTTTGTAGCTTCCTCTCCATTATATTATACAGGAATCCACCTCTGGTTTGAGGTGAAATGATGGATCTCCAGAAGGCCAGACTCTAGACCAGAGAAGAGTTTTTTGCCATACCACAGGACAGGGACTGAGGTGTCAGATACCTCTTCTGGCTCTGCCTGCTCTTCCTACATGACTCTGCCCAGGTTTCTGAATCTCTCTGTGCTCAAGATCCTCATCTGTAGGGGGTCAGTGATGCCTCCTCTCACCTGTTTCGGTCCTGTGCTTTCAGATGCAGACTCCACACTTTCAGACCTGTTCTCACTCTATGAAACCCCAGGATAAAGAGAACAAAGCCTCTGTTGATGCCAAGATTTCTGAGCCATCCCAGCCTGACTGTGCTCACCATTTTATGATGGGTGAGAAGTTTTCCAGAGGTGCCTGTGCACTGCAGCAGGGAAGGGCAGCAAAGCCTCCGTGCTCCTCCGAAAATAGCAACGTGCAAACCTCGGTGCTTCTCTTCCAAATCCATTTGCATTTTTAGAAACTAATTTGCAAAGCCTCTGCCCCTGTGGCTACAAGCAAAGCCTGGCTGTCTGTGCAGCCTCCTCAGCCACGGCACCTCTGGGGCAGCAGCTTTGCTAATTGTGATGCTGTGAGCTTGGACTTGGGGGTGGATTTACACCTGGAAGAAGGAAGTCCTGCCTGAAGATCCTTAGGAACCTACAAGCCAAGAGGAAAAGGGTTGGGGATGGGATCGGTGTAACCACAGGTCTCCGGGGGGAGCTCCTGACACATGGCAGAGCCTGGGACCCCTTTTTCCAGCACACCTGACCCCACACTCTCACCTGTGCTCAGCAATAATGTCATTCCAGAGCACCAAGTGGCTCTCACCACCACCACTGTGACCACTGGAGCGCAGGGAGCTGGCAAACCCCACTGAGATCCTCTCCTCATTTCCTACATCCATAAGCCAGGCACACAGTACTTTTTAGGTATCCAAAGCCACGGCCTTCCTGGGGAAGGCACAGAGAAGTCTCATCGTGGTGAGCTGCAGAGCATCCCCCATCCAGCTCACACTTCTGCGGATGCTGGTCCATGGGCACGGCTGCCAGAAGGACACCAGATGGTGGGAAGTGGCTGCACACCCACCTTCAACCTGCTCCCCTTTCGTTCACAGCTTGGATTGAAAAAGGGGGGGATTAAACTGATACACCTTATCTCAGACCTCCCAGGGATCCCTGCACCGGCCAACACAAACACAGCTCTCCCTCTGAAATAAGTCACATTTGCAAAGAGTAAGTTCCTTGGTCAGAGGGATGATGGCATGTTAAATTTGTCGTACTTTTAAGCAAAAATAAGCACTGGTTGCCTGAGATTAAGTCTCACACCAGCTCACTCCCTGGTGAAACCAACCCGGCACTTCTATGGCACGGAGCAGCCGGCAAACAGGATCGGTCACCACGTTAATTCCAGCACGGGATTAAACCCCATAAGTGCTGCAAGAAATGCACTAAACAGGGGCCAGAATTACTGTGTGGAATTCCAGGGTCTCACTGCACCAGCACTTAACTCCCAGCTTCCTAAAAGCAACCCCACTCCTCCTTGACAGGATGGTGAAGAGAGCCCAGGTCAACAACAGTAAATACCAGCATAAACTGAAGTGGTGGAGAAAAAACACCACTGGCTGTCAGATGGAAACTAGAAAGGGACTAATTCCAGCTTCTCTTCAATTTTGTTGTGTTTTCCTATTTTTAAATGGTTTAGCAGTTTGAGAATTTCGCTAAGTGCCTCTCCAATCACACGAGGTTATGCAGCAGTTTGCCACCCACGTGTGACAAGGACACACATGGGGACGGGAACCCTCAGCCCCTGTGCTCTGTGTAAAACACAGAAGTTCAGCCGTGATGAATAAATTCCTTAATGGATCTATGAGTATGTTGTCACTGAGATCACGTATACTGTCAGCAGGTTTATAGCCACAGTTTAGATTCCTATAAATTTTACATAATTAAAATACTTAGATGTTCTTTTTTTTAGCAGTCGGCTTTTTTCTACAGTTTCTGAGCAGAACACCCCATGTAGGATCTCACAAGCTCAGGCAAAGGAAGCTCTCCCAAAGGCCTCAGTACAAGAGCAGCACCCACAGAAAAGCAAGAGCCTGTGCCTCCACAGGGTCAAAACTTTGATTTCATCATTGAAAGGCAATGCAAAAAGAAGCACCAAAATAAACAGCTCCATAAAGCAGCAGGAACACAGCAAAGCAGTTGGAGGCTCCTCCAGCGAGAATGACCTAAATCCAAGAGGCATTTGTGCAGATGCTGCTCAGCTCCACAACACCCTCACAGCCTCCAGGACAGCCAGGGATGCACCGACGAACAGGGAAGCAAAACTGGGAGAAGCCTCTTCCTTTTAGTAAAGTCACAGCGATTTTTTTAAATTTTTTTTTTTCCCCAAGGTACCCTCCCACAGTGGCTGCCCCACATCCAGGGCTGCCGGGGGGCCCGGAGACCCCTTTTCCCACCCGACCCGGGGTTATCGAGGGAGATGTGTGTAATTGCCCTGTCAGGCAGCTGAAAGGCGCTCGCCTTTAGCTGATGCCACTTCAAAATGAAATTCTTTCTTTGGCATGGCTATGTCTGATATGCAGGCATCAAAGGGGAGGCAGCAGGTCGCCGATGCCCCAGGCCACACATTTCCCTTCTAAAAGCAGGAATGAGAGTGTCAGCTCGGGGCCGAGGGGGCCCCGGAGACCCAACACCCGTCACTCCTCCCTGGGGTGCTGGGAGCCTGGGAGGACCCCCCAGCACCCAGAGACACCCGAGGGCTCTCCGGCAGCACATGGGACCCTGTGGCCTGAACACCACTGGGATGGAGGGGTGGGAAAGCCTCACTGGCACAGAGGAGGTCGAGGGCTGGGTTTTTTTCCTTCCCAGAGAACCACAGGGCCACACTCGCCTCCCCCCCGCAGCTCCCATCTCCTCTCTCCACCTGCACTCTTCAGGGAGCCAAGGCTTTTGGCAAGCTTTCCGCTCCAGTTTTTATTGGTTTCAACTAAGCTGCCCCTTTCGGAGGGTTGGAAAGCTTCAATCATTAAAGGAAAAGAAGAAAAAAAAAAAAAGAAAAAGAAAAAGAAAGCATCATGCACCCTCACCCTGCTGCCCTTCCCACTCCCACAATGGCCCCACACCATCCATTCAGGCACAGCTCCCTATTTTCCAAGGCAAACACAGCCCCTCCAATGCATTTGAGGCAGGGTTTTGAAGGCCCTGGATACCTCCAACTGTACCTGCTCGGCTCCAATCACCTTCCTGCTCGGAAGCAATTTAGAAAGGACACAGCACAGGTAGCTATTAGCTAACACATATTTAACTGCTCCAGATATCTTTTTTTTTTTCTTCTTTTTGGCATTGTAATGGAGTGATTTGATCTTCAAAGGACCCGTGGAAACCTTTGAAGCTTCCCAATCTCCAGTGGGGAGGGGAGGAGGGGGGCAAAATGTTAATAGTTTTAAAACCTGGGGAATCCTGAAGTCAGAGAAAGGGTATAAAACCCAGCGGGTTTAGCATAAAGCCCTCAGGTAAATCTTCACCTTCTTTTCAAATGCATTTTTGGTGGGTTGCTTTGGAAAGGCTTGGGCCAGGTTAGCAAGGTCGGCTCTATTCCCAGCGGCTCCTAAATCTCCAGGGACCCTCATCTCCCACGAGGCACAGCCCCAGCACCGGGGCATCCACGGTACCTTGGTGAGAAATAGAAAGACTGAAGTTTGCAAAGCCTTTAAGTGAAAAAAGGGTGGGGGGGAAAGGAGTGGAGTAGGAGGGGGTAAGAAGATAAGGAGACAAGATAAACTCCCGGCTGCACTCCCAGCCAGCACAGCCTCAGCAGCACCCTGAGAGGCGAGACACAAAATGCATTTACCTTTAAAATAATGACTCATTTTATTTTTTTCTTTTAATATGTAGTTATAAATATATTTTGTCAAAATATATGATCATTATTGTCAAAAACATTTGCACATAAAGTCATAAATAAGGTCAAGGTGAACGTTTAGTTTAGAGAAGAGTCCAGCTATAGCAAGCAGTTCTGGGGTGGGGCAGGAGGGAGAGAGAAGGGGAGGAGAGGGCGGTGGGGAAGGGGGTCAGCGGCACCCGCACCCCTCCACCACCATCTCCTGGTAGTTTTTCAGGACCACCTTGTCATACTCATCCAGGTAGAGCATGGAGATGGCGCTGAGCTCCGTGGGCACGCAGCAGGCCTTGGGAATGCTGGAGTTCACGGAGTTCACCAGCGTCTGCACGATGGCGTGGTTCGTGGAGTTGAGGTGGTCGGCCAGAGGGAAGGGGCAGTCCCCGTGGCAGTAAAACGCCTGGTACCCCGGAGGTGCCACGATCCAGTCGTTCCAGCCCACGTCGCTGAAATCCACATAGAGGGCATGGCGGCGGCAGTTTTTTTTGTTCTTGCGGGAACGCTGGTGCTTGGGGCTCCGGCGGGCTCTGCGGGTCAGCGCGTGGCCTCGCCCGTCGTGCCCAAAAGTGACCAGGAGCGGCCTGAGCTGCGCCCAGTCCCCGCGCCCTTGAGGTAAAGATCGGCTAATCCTGACGTGTTTGCCCTGATGAGTCTGTGCGTGGTGGAGGTGGGTAACCTCGATCACCAGCCCGTGGTTCGGCTGCTTGTCCTTGGTCCACCGGATCACGGCCGGGCTCACATCAAAGGTCTCCCAGCGCGTCACGTTGTGGTGCACCAGCCGCGTGTCCAGCAGGCGCGTAATGGCCTGGGCGCGCTCCGACAGCGGCTTCATCACTTCGTAAATGTTTATCCGGTGGAAGCCCCTCTCCCACGCCGCGCTCGGCTCCTCCACCTGCTCCCGGTACAGCCGCAGCTCCGCCGAGGAGATCACCTCGTTTTCCGGCACGCTGCTGAGGTTGAAGACGAAGCGGATCCGGGGCGCCTCGCTGGGACCCGGGACGGTCTCCAGGTGCTCTGGAGGGGAGCAGGGAGGGGGGGAGTGGTAAGACAAGCAAACAAGAGCACGTCAGCCTCGGGGCACCCAGCCACGGCCCCGGCGCAGCCACAGCTCACACCCACGCTTCACCTGCCCGGCAGCCACCGGCTCCTCTCCGCTCCCGCACGCATCCCTCCCGGCCGGACCGGGAGCAGCTCCTGCCCCGGCACCGCTGGCTCACCCGCGCCTGGAGCAGTTCGCCCCTTCCCATCTCGCCTCCCCGTTCAGGCAGGACTTTGTCCCTTTAGCTTTTCCCCTTTTGCTTTTCCTCCCCCAGTGTCTCCAAAATCATCTCCCCGGCGAGATGCGGCGCCACGGAGCACAGAGGTGCCTTGTTACAGGGGGCAGGGGGAGAAAGAGAAGCAAATTCCAACGCCGTAATGATGCGGCTGGATTAATAATTCAGATTTACTTTGGAAAAGAAACATCCGCTAGGAAACATTTGGATCAGATTACAAGGGTCTATTGAATAAACCTTATAAACACACAGCTGTAAGTATTAAATTCGAGTCGGGGTTTGGGGGGGATTTTTTTCTTTCTTTCTTTTTTTTTTTTTTCTTAAGAGTAAAAGCAGGCAGCAATTGCTTTGATAGTTCAAAAGAAACACTCCAGGGGTGAGATCCCGCCCTCGCTTTACTCCCGCATCCGATCCAGAGCCATTAAATCCACGCGAGCCCAGGGAGTGACCCCGAGGCAGAGGCATCGAGGGAAACTCACTGTTGTCAACAGAAGCAAAAGCACTTCAAAATATGGTCAAGCTCGGGTTAAGCACAGGATGCTGGAAAAAATACCGAGCAGCACGCCTGTCACCCACACCCGGCAGGCTGGGGGGGGGGCGGCTTTCCTCCCATAAATTTAGGGCCGGGCACGTCCTGCTTCTAAAGGCATTTGTGAGCTTCCAAACGCAAGGAAATCCCGATTGCTACCGGGACTGGGAATTTACCGCCTCCCATCACTGACCTTCATGGTGGAAACTCCTCACGGTGTTTGCCCGGCTGGTCGATCGCTCAGGGTACTGCAGGCTAATTTCCTGGAGGCTTTCCTCCTCTTCTCCGGACTGGAGTCGATAGAGATCCAGCATGTAACTAGGAATGACGGCTGACTTGCTGGGCTGAGGCCGCCTTCGCAGCCCAAACATCTGCAGCAGAGTTGTTTCGAAACCCCGCAAGAGTTCATGGCTTTGGGCAGAGCGGCGTCCGGATCCGGCTTGTCCCTGAAGCTCTGCCACTTTCTTCCTGCCGGTCTCAGGGATCAGGCTAGCATGGTTAGTACCTCCTAGAAGGACTTGGCATAGTAGGATGACCATCAGCATTCGGTTACCAGGAATCATGGTGTCTCTGGGGTGTAAAAAATGCGACAACAAACAAGAAAGAAAGTCAGGATGAGAAGCGAAACCCCCCCTCCTCTTCCGAATAAACTTTAAAAAAATAATAATAGTAGTAATAATAATAACAATAAATGGCAAAAGGACACGGAGAGTAGCCCCCATTCGAGCGGCAGCCGGCGCGCCCCGGCGGGCAGGGACCGGCCGCCGGCCCTGGGCTGCCCG